>VXBQ01012474.1:1308-211902 GCA_013400175.1 Phainopepla nitens
TCGGAGCGGTAAGCTGTGCCTCGGTGTCGTGACCTCTATATTGAAAACTTCACCTTCAACACAAGTTCACTTTAGAGACAGGACGAGTTAGATTGCGCTTGGTGGGAACAAGTGCAAATTTAAAAACAGAGTCAATCATAACGGGGGTGGGGGCTGGGAAAGGGCAATTTAACCGTTTCTGGAGCCAGGAGTTAAGGTTTGCATTGTGTACACCCAGGCGCTGGGGCTCCTGCTGAAGCCCAGCCGCCCATCAGTGCTGAGAAAGCGGCTCCTGGAGCTCCGGAGAGGCTTTGGGAACACCTAACCAGCGTGGGGGAAGCTTAGGAAGCAAAAGGGAATTTACAGAGTATTAGCAGAAATTAGCCAATACCGACACAGGCTCAATTAGTTCCTTTTTTTTTTTTTTTGGTCTCTGTTGGCTGCTCTTGAACGTGAGTAAATGCAGTGCAGAGAGAGAGGAGGGAGAGAGCCACACTGCCATCTCCGAGCCACAGCCAGGAGATGGACTGACAGATTGCAAATTAAACTAGTCCTAATGTAAGAATGAATGCAGCCCCCCCCAAATCTCTCCCAGCACCAGCCCGGCAGCAGAGAGCCCGGCACGGAGGGAGCGTGGCTGCGGCTGGGCTGGTCCAGGGAGGGACAATAAAGCCAATCCCGAGCAGGAAAAATCACAAGGTAAATAGCGTTTGTATTCTAACTGCTGCGATTTCCGAAGCTCTTTGGGCGACTCCTTGCTCCTCTGCTCGAATCGCCTGTTATTGTTATTATTGTTATTATTATTATTGTTTTCATTAATATCTTTTTTTTTCCACGTTGTTGATGTTTGAAAAATGTACTTGCTGCGGGAAAAAAAATTGTCGTTCATTCGTGCACTCCCCCGTCATGTTCAGGTCACTGTTATTTTTGAGCTGGGTCGGTTTTAGGAGGTCTCGTCTCGAACATTTGGTTGACGGGGCAAAAAAAAAAAAAAACCAACAAAAAAACCCCATAAATACTCCGTGAAGTCTCTCTAAAGTGCACATTTTTTGGTGCGGGACCGGTCTCTCCGTCTAGGAAATCCACGAGTTGGGTTTTGTGGTGTTTAGGGGAGAAGTGTGGATGGGGAGAGGCGGCGGGGAAGGGGCTGCGGCCCCGCTCCCGAGGTCACGGCAGGAGTTACGCGACCCCACAACAATGGGATCCTTCCCTTCTACGCAGGCACTTCCCTCACCGTGCCACTCACCCAGGCGTGATGACACGAACGCGCTGGTTTCATCCCGGACCGAAATCCCGTGGGTTTTGGGTTTTTTTTTGGTTGTTGGTTGTGTTTTGTTGGTTTGTTTTGGTTTTGGTTTGTTTTTTTTTCCTGTGGAGCTTCTCCCAGCAATCGGGGGGATGCGCTCAGAGATGGGCACCCCCAGCTCCTGCCCCCGCAGAGGCCATCCCGCCTGGGCTTTAGAAATCATCCCAACACCCTTCCCGGACGGACAGATTTCTGCTCAGACATATTTAAAGGAGAACGGGTTGGCTTTGAGCACGCACTAACTGGCTCGCTAGTTAACCTCTGTTGACTAATGAGACACTGAAGACAAATCGCTCTGTTCCTTGGATGGCAAATACCTGCGCTGCTGTTCGGTAGCTTACCGAGCGATTTCCATGTGGGGTTTGGGCTCGTGCGTTGTGTTTTTCCTTTCATTCATTTATTTATTATTTATTTAACTACACGCTTTTCCAGCTGTAGCAGTCGGCGTGCAAAGCATCCAGCGATGCTCCTGATCTCGCGGAGGGATTGAAACGCCTCCTGCATTTTGAAGCGCCTCGTCATCCCTAGATTTACGTTTATAAATACGTAGATGCTGCTGCTAATTCTTGGTTTTCTCACAGACTTTCGTGTGTTTACGGCTCGGTGGAAAGTTTCCTACCCGCTTCCTTCAGACCGCGCCAACCAAAGCTGTTAGAAAAATGAACTTTTCAGGCCAGGCTGCGTTGCTAAAAGATGTTTCCTCCGTGAATCGAGCTTGGTGGTGGTGAGGCAGGCTGGGTGTCGTTCGGTCACGCGTGGCCGAGACCGCGAGCCCTCCGTGGGCCCCCCCAAAACACCCCACAGCCCCTACAAAAGCTCCATGCGCTCCATCCCCGGCGTGTGCGGTTCCCTGGCACCTCCTGGCAGCGTTTTTCTCTTCCCCCCGCCCAGCAGCTCCCCGGTGGAAGGCTCTGGAGGCTGCGGCATCCCTTCCCCTCCGTGCCCTGCCGGTGGCGGGGGGTCCCGGCGGTGCGGGGGAGAAGTTCAGGGGGAGGCGGGCGGGCCATAAATCACCCCGGGGCACGGGAGAGTCGCCATCAGAGCGGGGGAGACAGCCCTCGGCTGCCAGAGAGAAACGGGAATAAATCAAAGTGGGGGCTGCCCGGGGCAGGGGGTGCCCGGGGCCCGCCCCGCTGCGCCCGGGAGCGGAGCGGAGACGGGGAAAGGCGCTCCGCAAACTTTTAATGAAATCACCGGCGGTATCGATTTTTGTGGGCTTTTTTTACCGCGCTTCAGACATTGGAAAGTGTCCCTCTGGGGCTGGGGGAGGGGGCAGAAGGCAGCGGTGCAACGCGAGCTGTATTGGATATTGAGTTATTTCATATTTTAGAAAATCAACGGCGTCTCTGAGGGTCCTCCAGAGAGGAAAGGACTCCGAGGTGGGGGGAGGCTTGAGCCGACCCACAGAGCTGGGGTTTAGCCATGCAGGTATCGGTTTGCAGTCCCTCCGTGGAGCTCTAGGGGCCCGTGTCATCCCCGCACTCCTGACGGAGAACCCCGGGAGAACCGGCTCTCCCCTCGGACAGCACGTTCCTGCAGTGCCGCATCCAAGTATTTCCTATTTGCCTCTTCTCCAAACTGTTTAGAAATTACTAGTAGCGGATAAGTAAATTGCGAGTAAACCTAGTGAATTAGGATGATTCTCTATCAGTTTAATTTATGTTTTATAGTTAGTTTAGCCTTCTGATTTGATTGCCTTAGTAATGTGAATTGCCTACAGCTGCTGATGATACAGCTTTAATTCTGTTTTAAAGGTCATGTAAACATGTGCCTGTAGCATAAGGAATGCAAATTCAATTCCCTTTTAATGCTTCCTCACATTCACTTCACAGCCTTCACCTAGAAAATTAGCAGGGTTTAATAGGGACCCGCGTGGCTGCTGTGGTCCCATTAAAGTCCCTGTCCCCCCCGGGCGTGGCTCTCCGGGCCACCCCACGCCCCCGACGCGGACACGGAGCAGCTTCTCACGCCCGTTTTGGCGGAAATCGAGGCATTTTCCACCCCGGGACGGACTGATTCCCTTCACCTGGGAGCTTCAGCCGCAGGTAACAATCCCAGGGCTGGAGAACCCAGCAGCACCGGGAATTACTCCTCAAAGGAGCCGGAGCATCCCCCCGGTGTGCGCCTAGACGTAAGGCTGTAGTACAGCCGCGTGTTCCTTACGTCACGGTGCTGGGAAAGAGAAAAATGGATAAAAATTCTTGTTTTGGGCCGAGGTGGGCTCTCCACATCAGCAGGAGGAGAAGCTGCGCCGCGATGCCAAGGTGATAGGTGTAAATGCGAGACGCCTGCGCCTTGAAGACGGGCATTTTCGAATTAATTTTTAAACACAGCCAGCCTTGAGTTCATCAGAGATTGCTTCACACTACTGCAAGGAAAAAAAAAGAGAAAAAAAGGTAGAGCCAGGAAAAAAAAATATTATACCACTGTCTACCCCCTGGTTCAAAGTGTTTTAGTGAAGTTGCTGGGAAGTTTCCCCTTTGAACGGGCGGGCTGTAACGAGCGGGGAAGAGCTAAAAAAAACCGACTCCAGAGTCGCTTTGAGTAAGGAACGATCTGTCTGTGCAAAGCGAGCCAGGGCGAGAGGCGATTCCTCCGGCCGCAGGGACCCGGGCGGCTCCGGGCGAGCGGGGCAGCAGCGCCCGGGGAGCCCGCAGCAGGACCGGGGCACCGAGGGGACGGGCCCGTCACCCTGCGGGCTCCTCCGCTGGGACAGCGGTGTCGCAAGGGGTACCCCACACCCCCTTTGGGCACGAGGTGTTTTCCTGCGGTGTTTGGGGGCTTCTGCGGCGCCCCAAACCCTTCCCGTCCCCCCGCGGGATGCGGGCAGCATCCTCCCCCTCATCTTCATCGCCCCTGCCTCCTCCCCAGCTTCATCCTCGTCACCTGGGCCTCATCTGTGCCTCCCCACCAGCATTCCCAGCGCTGCCTTCATCATCCTCATCACCCCCGTGTCCCTCTCTCCTCATCCCCATCACCCCTTCCTCTCTCTCTCCTCATCCCCATCACTCCTGCCTCTCTCTGCCTTCATCCCCATCATCCCTGCCTCTCTCTGCCTTCATCCTCACCAGCCCTGCCTCCCCAGCCTTCATCCCCACCCCTGCCTGTGCCAGGCCCTGCTGGGCCACCCCACTCCCCAGTTGCTGTGAAAATGGTTCAGTTGCCCTCAGGTGCCCCCGGGAGGCCCAAGGAGCCGCGGGGCTGAGGGCACCTGCCCCCTCTCCTTGCAGAGGCAGCGAGGAGCCCACCCTGTGTCTGTCTCTCTCCTGGGCAAAAATGAGCGTTTTTTAGCAAAATCTGAGTACTTGTAGTAACAGCTCATTGGTGATTCTGCTAATGTTGCACACCTCATTAAATAGCCCCAAACACAAGGAGGTTTAAATGACTTTATTGAATTAAAAATAGCATAGGAAATCACCTATGGTACTTTCATCAAATAATTACTGTAAACTCTATACATACAGCAAGAGATTCCTTTTAACAAATCTATTCCTAAAACACGGGGGGGTTCTGCTTAATGGCTGAAATAACTCAGAGCAGCACAACTGGCTTGAAACATGGAGCCACACTCGGGCACTTCCTAATATGTTCCTGTGTGTTTCCCTGAGTGTTTTTCTTCCTTATCTTTTTTATATCTGAAGTTCTATTCCCCTCCTCTACTCCATGTATTTGATCATTTTTTCAAGTCCCTTGGCTGAACCAATCTCTTTTCATGCAGAGGATAAAAAGAGAAAAACTTCAAAGTAGGTTCAGGTAATTAACAGCTGAGGGGAATATAATCTAAACCATAGGCCCTGCTTTGCACCCAGGTCTGCTTTCAGAGCCAGCCGGCAAGGGAGTGCCTATTCCCCATAGCATCCAAATCTGCTTCCTCTGAACAGCTTTGCCAGGCCTCCAGTTATCACATCTGCATTTCAAACACCATGTCTCTGGCATTAATTATTAATTAGCCTACAGTCACCCCAGAGGATTTAAGTTCCAGCCTGCACATACTTATTCATTGACCTCTATCTTAGTTTTTGTTGGAAAAAAACCCACTAGAATGCTTAATAATTTCCTTTCTCTCAGACCCTCTGTTCCAGTTTCATGGCAGGGAAACAGTATATTTTGAGATGGAAAATCACAGGGTTGTCTAGAAATTTGTTTAGAGCAAAACGCTATGTCAAGAGTTTGAACAAACCATTTCAAAAGATTTAGAAGGAGTTTTGCTGGAGTAGTTTTACCTTTGACAAATGAATTTATGGATTTCCCAGAACTGAGAGATCGTGGAGACAAATGCAAGGCAGTTGGGCTCTGCGTGGAACAGTGCTCCATGTGCATTTTAAAAATACAAACTGGATTTAATTACTGGGTAGCACATTTAGAGGATCAAACTAAGGCAAATGTTCATGTGAAAGCTCTGGGGTTACCCTGCTATTGACACTGGTAAGAAGGAAAATAAAAATGCTGTTGCAAGGTACAGGAGTGCTTGGGCATTAAACCTGAGCTCTGTCCTCAGGAATACGGAACTGAAGGAGCCTATTTTTGTATCAGTCCCAAGGTGGTTTGGAAGACGCTCCTTAGCCATTAGAATAAGTACATATCTCACTGCTGCTTTCTTTGCCATTTTGAGTCTTGAGATTAAGGCTCCAGAAGTAAAAATATCAGAGTATTCAGGTAGAAACTGAGTTATATGATTCCCTTTTTCCTCAAAACTCCACAAAATCCAAAGTGCCTGCTAGAGTTTGGATGAGCTGTTTATTGAAAACTCCCTTTTGTTAATGGATTTTAATGCTACAATATCCCACCCCTCTGATGAAGCTTCTTTTAATTCCTCATGCAATTATCCCTAGAGAAACTTTTTTTAAAATGTCGCTGTGGTTTTTCATTTTTATTTGTGGTGGTGCTATCTGAAATAATCATTGGAACATGAAATATTGCTCCACTTTGCTTCTTAAGGAAGTGTTTAGTCTGTAATCACGAGGTCAGACTGGTTGACTTCTATGCCAGCCTAGAATTGATTTTTGAAAGCATTTAATCTGTGCCTAAGACTCTTTGAATTCCTATTTAGTGGAGGATATGGAAAAGAGCTCTGAGATACAAACATTCCTACTTAAACTGCCAGGCTATCTCTGGAAACAAAAATGTGTTTTTCCAAAATTGCAGCTAAAATCATAAGCCTGTGCTGAAATGAGCCCCTGAAAATAGATGTAGGGACCAAAACTGTTGACTTCCATGAGGGATCTCTCTCCTCAACCTGCCTGAGAGTTTTGAGGAGTTGGTTTGTTGCTGCTCTTTTATTATTTTCACATTTTATGAGTAGATCTGGGGAGCGTTCAGCATTCAGTAATAACTATTTTTTCCTCTGCTTCAAATATTTAGAATATTTCTTACATTCAATTTAAACAGCAAAATGTGCCTGTATTTCACAAGGAAAAGAGGAACAGGCAATACTTCAGATTTAATTTCCAGGAAGATGGTTCCCATTTATAAAACAACAGATTGTATCCTGGTGCTGGAGAGGGAGGTAGATCCAGACTATTTTAATGAGACATCCAGGACCTTTTAATCACTTCTGCAGTGATACTAATACCAGTAATAACAGTGATAATGGAAAAAAAACCCTGGTGTGAAACCAGGGCTGGAATCTGTTCTCGGTAAATGTCAGAATGTTTCTGAAATTAAAACTTAGTGTTAATGTAGCTCTGTTCCATATGAATATTAAAGAGGAATAGGGACTAAATTTCTTCCACAGCAGAGTGAGATGTTGTTTTAGAAAACAGCCACATGGCAGCTCGATCTGCAGGATGGATCTGGGGTGATTTTGGGGGGTGGCTGAGGGTAAGGGCAGCTGGGCTGGATTTGAGCCCTCTGCTGCTGTCTCCTCCTTTCGCTGTTGTTTGCATTTATTGCCATTTATTAACCAGGTCCTTGGGATAAAAGTTCCATGCCCCAAGACTGGAAAGTGCTGTTAAATTACATTTCTGTGTGGTTGTAGAGCCAGGAGTGAGGAAAGCATGAATGTACAGATACAGTGGGTTTGACATGTTGTGAAATATTTGTACTGTTCATGTTAGCAGAGATGAATTTCTATAAGAAGCCTATTTTATGCTTCATTTTATATATATTTGCATTTATAGCTTTCTGTTAAAGCTTAAATATTTTACTCTGTTGGTAAGATCTAACCCTTGGCAAGTCTGGAAATGCTTTGACCTCCATTCTTATTACACCCTTCACTTTTTTTTCATTTAAAATAACACCTGCAATAGTTTTCCAGCCGTGCCTGACATCCACCAAGGACTGAGCTGGAACTGCATTTTGTATTTCAAATGTTTCACACGAACATGTTTGGAATTCAGATTTGGAGGTTGCAGATCACTTTCTATGTGGAGAAGCCACATGGGTAATTCTGATTTTCAATTACTTGAAGAGTGATTATGGTAAAAGACTGTTGATTCCCTGTGTGTTTGGGGTCCGTGGGCATCTCTTGATGAAACCCTGGATGCAGTTTGAGGAAGCCTTTGCCACCTGTGCACTTGGAGGTGGGAACAAACCTCTTGTAGAAGGGGTGGGTGAAGGTGGAGATCTCTGCAGATATTGCTGTGCCAGCAGAAATGGGCTTTGATTAGATTAGAGGAGAATGTGGGGCTGGACCTGGAGCTGACATCACTGGGCAGGGTGGTGCTGGAATTTGGGGAGCAAGGCTGGGTTACAGGAGCAGAGGACGTGTGTAGTGTCACCAAGGGCTGCACGAGGGACATCAGAATGATTTTGGGTAATGCCTGAAATAATTGAAGCCTCTGGAAGTCCCTTGTTCTCCTCAGTGGTTTTGCCTGACAATGAACGTGCCCTGGATGTGCAGCACGTGCAAAATTGGTGTGATGAGGGTGTGAACAGGGAGGATCCATGAGGATCCAGCAGATTCCTGTGCCCAGGAGGTGCCACAGATCCTCAGCAGTGGGACAGCAATGGGCAGGTGGGGACTTTGGCATGGTGACCATCAGCCAGGTATTTCTGTACTCAGCCTGAGCCCATCCTGAACTTGCTGCTTCCCTGGCTACAACCAGACCATGCCTGTCCCCCTAAACTTTCCTTTCAGCCCCATCAGCCCTAAAGCCCCCAAAATGTAACATCCTCAGAGCCCTCGCTGACCCCGCCTGGTGCCTCAAAAAACCTCTAAAACCGAAGTGTTTTAGCTCCTCCAAGGCAGGGAAGGGCTCAGGCTGAGCCTGGCAGGTGGCCAGGCCACAGCCCCTGCTCGTGGCCACAGCCCCAGCTCGTGCCCACCTGTGGGGGCTTGTGGGCTGGCTCCTGCCAGGCAGCCCCGGGCACAGCCGGGCACATCCTGCTCCAGCTCCTGGCCCAGCACCTGCACCTGCAGCACCCACACTGGGCTGGGCACTGAGCTCCTAAATGTGGAAAGTTTTGAAGATTTTTTAGAGTTCCCTGTCCTCTCACTTAGGTATTTTCCTTTTTTTCCCTAATTTATTTTAGTTTCTCTTTCCCCCTCCACGCAAGTTCCCCAGGCTCCATTTACTGCCCTTGCTGGGAGTTTACAGTGGGATAAGTTAATGGGGCCAGGTTTAAGGTGAATTGTCACAGTTTGGGTGACTTTGATCAGATGGCAATCCAGCCTGTTTGGTTACAAATAATGTGCTTTCTAAAATAAAACCTTTCATCACCAAAATCATAGAATATTGGAATGGTTTGGGTTGAAAAAGACCTTAAAGATCATCTCATTCCAATCCCGCTGCCATGGGCAGGGAAAAAGAAATACGAACAGAATTTAAAAAACCATTTATACATGCAACCCAAAGAATAAGGATGACATTTGGGGATTTTTGGCTTTTGTTATCATTGCTGTAAGTTTTGAAATCACAAACCCAAGTGTATGCATGTGCCATGTAACTGCTACCACCAAATCACATGTAACGCTCCATGGTAATTGTGTTCATAATTATGGAGTTAATTGAATTTCTGCAATAGTTAAAAATGGGCACATAAAAGTCTCTCAAGATTAAATGTTTTAGTTAGGGAAGAACATGCTCTTTTGGAATATTGAATAAAACGAAAGCAGTTCTCACATGCAAGTGAGCTTAAGACTGATAAAATAACCTCCCAAAACGAAACTTGTCCATAAATGCTGTTCCAAACTGTGGGGTCACACAGCATGCAGGGATTTTTGCAGTGCTCTAAGAAGGAAAAGCAGCATGCACTGAGGTGTTTGTGAGCTGGAGAGCCATGGTAGAGGAGCTGCATCCTCTGCATCTGCCAGGCTTGGGAGGTATCAGAGTGCTCTAAAAGTGCTCTGCTGTCAAATCTGCCCTGCTATTAACAGGGTAATAGTGGAATAATATGTTAGAAAGTCAGATTTTGCTTTAGCATTTGGAAAGGAGAAGTAGCTCTTTCTTTTTTTTTTTTTAAATTTATTTTTATTTTGTGATCTCCTTGGTGTTTTTGTGCCACTTTGGGCTAACTTAACTCTCTGTGGTTTTACATCTCTATGGAATCAGAGAATGTGAACCTGTGGGCCCTCTGTCTTTGTCCTGTGTGTTATCAACTGATTCATCTTTGGAGAGAAAGAATAAGGGCAAGAATTCCCAGTGTTTGGTATTAAACCTGGATATCTCACCAAGGGCAGAGTCATCTTCCTGAAAATGAGAAAGGATTGATAAAAATGTATTGGAGTTCTCTTCTCTTCTCTTCTCTTCTCTTCTCTTCTCTTCTCTTCTCTTCTCTTCTCTTCTCTTCTCTTCTCTTCTCTTCTCTTCTCTTCTCTTCTCTTCTCTTCTCTTCTCTTCTCTTCTCCATCACTAAGAAACATAATCACTACTTTTTTCTTTCTCCAGGAAAATAATTTTTTGAGTTTACTTATTGCAAAAACAGACAAACATTTTCAACAATGAAATAATACACATTTGTTAAAAACAGCCCCAAATGTCAGCTAGCACAGCAGTGACCCAGCCCTGCAGGAAATCCAGTTTTAATACCCCTTTTCCAAAGGATCATGAGTGGAGTTTCATTATTTTCTAGTAAGATTCACAGGAGACTCTTTCTTTTAATATCCTGTTTTTCCTACTGATGAGATTGGCTTGAGCGGGCAAAATATAAAATATTGATAATTAGACCTCAGGTCCCTCATCTTTGGCAGCTGAGAGTTTCCATTCACTGCTTTTTTTGTTAAAAGTTGCCCGTTCCTTTCGACGACTTGTCTTTATTTTAAATATTACCGATGTGAGCTGATGGAGTAAAAAGACGAAGTCCCCCCAAAGTCCCCCAAAGTGCAGGGGCTTTATTTGTGTGATTCCTGCCTCGGCAGCCCCGCTCCCCTCCCCCAGCAGCGCACTACAAAGCGTGTTGTACAGGGACTCCATTAATCCTACATTTCCTAGATGGTATCTGAGGCACAGTGGGTTTCCACAGAAATTAATTTGTCCTGACAACAGGCCTAAAGATTGGAGTCCAGGGATCACTTGGCAAATTCCCTTTAAACTGAGCACAATAATAAACAGAAAGCTGATAACGACAGTTCTGAAAGACCACACAGAGGCCGGGGCTGGAGCCGAGGCGCTCGGTGCGGATCCGCGGGTGCCTCCGATAACGGAGCCGCGAGCTTTAACGCCTGATAGGAAAATGAGCCCCTGATTTATGCACACTTTCATATCCCAGCTCTGGGCAGGGCTTGCTCCAGCTCCAACGGGCATTTTTTAACTCTTTTCTGGGATGAAAGCAAAAGTTCCAGGCGGATCCGGTTCGGCCCATTCTGATTTAATTTTCATTTTAACAGCTCTGGGGTCATTTTTCGTGACTTGTTTTAATACAGCCCCAATTTCCTCAGTGCACCTTCCATTAGCAAAAAGCTGGACAGTGAGTAAGATTATATTTCAAGGAATGAACTAAAAAAGTTCTTCATCTAAATCTATTTTCTTTGAGATGTGGTAGTTTAAGGTTCAGTCATCTCCTCTGTGGTAATTCCTTCTTAAATATAGTAAAAAGCATTTTAGACAGAGTTATTGTCTGCTTGCTTGGTTGTATTTATCTTTGCTTATTTAAATGCTGTTGTTTTCCCAAAGTTTAGGTCTGGAAATATATACTGATATAGGAAGTGAATAAACAAACATTCAGTGGATATTTTAGAACTTGTCAAGATAAGAGAGTTTCAACCCCTAATATTCATTAACATAGAATTTAGAGTTTTGATAATAATTAGGATTTGTGGCGTCAGGAAAGCTCTGCCAGTTTCATCTCTGCAAAAAGTAATCATAATATTAAGAGTTAGGACTGATAGGGTGATGCTGAGTAAGAGAGATGTTGTGTAACTTTTCACTGTTCGAGCACACAGTATATAATGATTTAAGCAAGGAGTTAAAAAAAAGAGGACAAGCTAAAAAGATGTGTGGAAAAACAGATTTTATTATTGAAACATACCTTGAAATTAAAAGCTAGTTTTGTTCTCAAGATCCAAACTATGAAATAACAGCCTATGATGCAGAGGGGACTGTGTAACTATAAAAGGATGATCCTAAAGGTCTGTCCCAACCTCAGCCCCTCTGTGATTCTCCAAGGCAGCCAGCTCCCTTGGCAGGAAGGGCTGTGCACCTGAACAGCAGGAGTCCTATTTGATCACTTTTAATGGGGCAGATATTTCTCTGGAGATGAAAACCCAGCACTTGAGATACCCAAACTCAGCGATCCTTAACCACGCTGCCTCCCCTACAAGCTTTCCCACCCGTGGAAACCCTGCTGGAGGTGAGCAGTGAGGGGTTGCTGTGGATGGGTCGTGCCCAGGAGGGCAGCAGCAGGTGGGTGATCCACGCCCATCCCTCCATCCCTGCTCCCAGAGGGGTGGCAGGGTGCCAGTGGCTGCGTGGTTACGGGCTTGGAATGTCCCTGCCCTCGCCATTTGCCACGCAGAGGGTTTATAAATAAAGAAGTTCTGTCTCACGTGCTTTTCCAGCACAGCCAATGCCCAAACTACCCCTGACTTTGATAAGGGCAGCACAGGATTCGTTAGGTAAGAGCTTAACGAGCTGAGAGGTGGGACTGCATCATCCTGGCAGAGTGGGGTGTTTGCACCCCACCTCCCTGCTGAGAAATAAACCCTTTCACTTTCAGTATTGGCTTCAAATTAGTTTGTACACTACAAATTAATCAATTACCGCCACTGTGTTTTGGAGATGAAATTCAGGCCGAGCAGGGCAATTTGTATTTGTCACACTTAAGGGACTCTATTGTAGCAAAAGGCAGAGGATTTGAGAACAACTGGGTTTAAAGCTGTCGAGTTCCTCTTTCTAGAGCCTGCTGCAGCAGCAAATTGACTGGCTGTGCCTCTCAGTTCTGCAAAAGAACAAACCCCAAAACTCCCCTCCACTTTTTATATCAAAACCACTGTGCATTTCAGTGTACGAGCTATTAGTTTTTTTGAATTTGGATCAAATCAGGCATTTTTCCCCCAGCAAATAGTCCTCCAGTGTGCTTTATATATTTGATTCAAAGGCCTGTGTATTATTTGATGTTCTTAGGAGATAAACAATAAACTTTTGAATATGTTTTTTCCATTTGAATACAAGCCTAGGGATGCTTCACCCTGCATCCTAAAGCCTGATTTCCCCTGGGACTCATTATCATGCAGCTCACATGTTCAGTCACCTACACTGTTGAACTTACTATCAAATAACCTTCGAAATGTTACTAGTTATTACGTGTCAGAGGGCAGATTTATGATAAACTAACTTTGAAACAAAATAATGAATTCTCAGCATTCTGTTTCCAGCAGCATTTCTGGTAATTTGGCCGGATTTAAATTTTAAAACAGTAAGTTGCCTTTTTCTCTTATTCTGTCATATAAAACAGCTCCCTCCCCTCATGAAATTTCTCCCTCCTTAAATATGGTTTACGAGGATTTGAGCAGTGCCTATAAAGAATAAAAATGAGAACATTTGTCTGGGAGCTACCAAACTGCCCACTGGAGTTCATTTGTGATTAAACTTTCAGAGCTTTCTCACTTGGTGAAAGTTAAATTAACTTAACCCTTAGCACGGTCCACCTGTATCCAAAACACAGCTGGGCAGTAGATGTTTGCAGACAGGAATATTTTCTCCTCATGCCTTTTACTGTCAGTGTTTTGAGGTTTTGAATGTTGTCCTTGTATTAGGGTGACAAAAATCAATAGTGTTGCCTTCTCTGAGAGCTGGTTTATGGTGGACCAGAAAGGTTTTCCAGGAGGATATTCTGAATTTCAGCCCCTAAAGTCCATATTTAGGGAACTAAATAATTGGCCAATTTTCATGAAGGCTGAGCATGACTTCAGGGGAACTGTGGGCACTTGGCCTCTTTCAAATGGCAGCCGGAGCGACCGTGACTTTTAATGAGATTATATCAGAGGCAGGAAATGCAGGTAGATAAATGCCATGCACCCATTTTGGAGGTGATTAGAGGAGCAAACATCTGCAGATGAAATTTAAAAGCTCTTGCTATGTCAAAAAATAAAATCTGGCTAATTTTGGGAAAAATCGATGCGGCTCCTCTTGGCATCCGCGGGGTTTTTGTGGTTGCATTTCAGATGAGCACGGGGCAGATTAATGTCTGCAGGATTTTCATCTCCTACCAGACAAAGTCGAGGCTTTGAGATAGTGCTGATCTGTGAGACTGCACAGAAAGTGCCTGACCCGGGGTGGCTCTGTGAAGCTGGGGATAGAACCTCCATCTTCAGGGCTCTCTCTCATCTCCTTTGGTCCCCTCGCCGTGATTATGGTTCTCCAAGGGCACCACGGGCAAAAGTTCCATAGCAGGCTGTCTATTAATATTTATGCAGCAATTCAGGAGGTAATGCATTGTTAAAATACGAGTTGGAAATGCACCAAATTTAATCACTTTTAGTACTAGAAATTATCTAATTCTACGTCAGATAGAAGGCGGGGGTGGGGGGAGGCATCGTTACGATATTTTATTTTTTAACCAAGTTATTTGCCAGTTCTGACGTGCCTTGAATTGAGGGCCAGTAAATGATCTCATGTAGATAAAGTTTTTCTAGAGAATGCAAGATATCTCTATGAAATTTAGTGTGAGGAGTTAAAAAATATTTAAAGTGAGCGCTGAGTGAGTCAGGACACGCAGGGATCAGCCGTGCCACGTCAGCCAGGCCCTGTCTTCATGTGCTGGATCTGGTGTGCACAGAGGCCACTGGGATTTGCCCTTTGCTTCCATGCAATTCCTCCTGCCTGCGAGGAGGAAGAATATTTTTATCACTGATATCACTTCATTTTTGCAGCTGTCTGCTGGCATCAGGTTAGTAATATAAACTCTGGCAGAGAGCAATCTCTGCCTTCCACAGGCTGCAAAATCCACAATTATTATTTAGAGTTAACCTCCTCAGAAAGTGGTCCTCACTGAAACTGTTCAACCCCAAAAAGGATTGTTAGTTATTGTTATCTGAGGACCTCCTACAGCTTTCCCCTGGTCAAATAAGGCTCTTTTTATTTTCAGTAGGACTTTTTTCTAAGACCAAGCTCCGAGCTTTCATGCAAGTAAGATAAATCCAGTGAAAGTAAAACATTAATTAAAATGTATTTAAAAAATAAAAAAAGGAAATGTTCGAGAAGAGCTTGGTGCTCAAATAGAGCACTTTTTTTCAGGTCACTTGGCTTTCTGATGTAATTTCTGGCAGCTTCGTTAGCCTGGCTCCATCACGTTCTGCTCTGAACGATAACGTGATGGGAGATGATCAAAGTGAGAATGCAAAAGGCTCAGGACATTTAAAAAATGTTCTATTCTGGAAATTGTTCTAAAACTATAAACAGATTACATTAAAAATCTGTCTTACCCAACATGGTTGCTCATCATCCTTTTTTAGAAGGAGCTATTGAGAAGTTTGGGTAAACAGCCTTGAAGTCTTTATGATGGCAAGCTGGAAATTTCTCTGGAATTTTAGGCAACTCAAGCCTCTCTGAAAGGGAATGTAACCCATTTCTGCTGCTAGGTGCCTTGTTTTAATCTTCATACTTAAAAGTGGCAAAGCATATGGGTCAGATCACCCACTCCTGCTAATGGACACAGTTCCCTTGGACTTGGGTGTCCAATTATGCCAGCTAAAGATCTGTCTGTTGCAGGGCTTTATTTCCTTATTTTTCTTGTCTTCCTGATCTCTGACCCTTTATCAAAGGAATGCCATCTATAATATGATAATAATATGAAATTCTGAGCTCTCTTTCTAACAATATACCCCAAAGAATTGTCAGGATGCTCACCTTTATGGGAAGAGCAGCTGATGAGCCGTTTCAGCCTCACAATCGTCTTTTCCTGGCACAGGGGGAAAGTTTGGTGCCTGTTCCTGGCCTTGTGGTGGGGTATTAACCATTTCTGCATTTCCAAGGAGCAATTGCTCTGTGGTCTGAGTGGGTAAATAAACTCATTGGCAAGCCAAAAAAAAAAACGACAGGAGGCCATTTTTCCTGATTTTAGCTGCATTGTGGTGCTTGGGAAAGTGAGAAATTGGTGAGGTTTTTAAGGGCTCCATCCTCTGGTGGTCTCAAGCAGTGCGAGGATGTGGCTGAAGCAGGAGGCAGAAATCCACAGGCACTGTGACACCTTGGGCATAGAACAGAGCTACACGGGAGGATTTCGATCTCCAGGCAGGATCTGAGTTTCTGTTTTGATTTATGGGCTGAATATAAATGTGTATTTTAAGAAGTCATTAGACTTTGTGGTTTGAAATATGCAGGTTTGTGTAGGAAAGAGTGCCTGGGCTCCTTGTGCAGCACCACTCACCTCTTAATATTAGAAAAAATTGCAGAGAATTGTGTGTAGGAAGAAAACCCTTCACCTCAGACTCTTTACACCAAAGAAGTGATGGCATGATCAGGAATGGCATGATCCATGAGCAAGTAGGGAAGAAACATAGATAGGAAATACCTCTGCTGTGCTTCATTGTGAAACACCTATTCCAGGTGTATTTTTATCTAAATCAGTTTTGGTGATGTTGATAGGGAGGTCCTTGAGGAGTGTTGGGGCCTGTAGGTGCAAATAAAGAAAGGCACAGCAGGAAGGAGCTCAGCCAGCTGGGATGTCCTAAATGTTGGGAGAGACACATCAGGACAATCCCTTGACATCCACAGCCAGAAGTTTTGGCCCCTGCCAGGCTCCCCTGTCCCCTTCCTGCTGCAGGCTGGAGTTCCTCTCCTTGGATGGCAGCAGCCCTTGCAGCTGGTGACTCTCGTTTGGTGCCCTTTGGCTCTGCCTTGGCTCCAACTCTTATAATTTGGGTAAATGCTGCTCTTGTTTACAATAGTGGGAACCTGGAGCAGCCCCTCTGCCATTTCTCCAGCGCAAATATTGCACTCGGGGTAATTCCCATCTCCTGCTTGGTGCAGACGGATGCTGGGAGGTGAGGGAGGCTCCTTCCCAACATCCCCACATCCTCCTCCTGGTCCTCAAGCCCCAGGAGACTGTGCCAGCCACAAAATTCATCTGTGAGGATAGGGGAGTTGCCTTTGGTCTTTTTCCCCCCCTCTCATCTGCCAGCACTTCCCTTCCCAGCTCCAAACCCAGCCATGGCTCAGGACCTGTGGAAGCAGCCCCAGCTTCTTCCCTCACCTTGTGGCTGCGGGTCCAGCCCAGAGAAAAGGCTGCCTGGCCATGACAAACTGTGCATTGGCTCCATGATTTGTGTAAGCTCGAATTTTCCACTAATTCACTTATATATCCTAGATGGAAAACACAGCCCCGGGGCTGCTATAAACCCTGCTGCTGCAGCCACAAAGGGCTGTCCTGCCAGCTGGGAATCGCTGGAGCATGCGGAGCGCCGGGGCCGGGGCAGGACTCACACCCAGTGGATGCACTTGTCAGAGGGGCCGTGGTGTGGGAGCAGCTCCAGCCCTTCCCTGGGGTGGTTGAAGCTCTGGCTCAGCCCAGGCAGTGCAGGGACAAGCAGGAGCCAGAGCTGTGTCCTGGCCACCACACTGGCTCTGGTCAGTGCCAGCTGCCTAAAACCAGCCCCTGGTTTGGGCTGTTTGGTGGCAAACATCCTGCCTTGCTTTGCTGTGCTTTGCTCTCCTGCAGCCTCCGTGCACCCCAGGGCTTTGTTTTGTGCCGTGGTGCAATTCTCCAGCATTAATTTTCTGTATAAGCCACCCATAGATAATTTGAGAGCGTTTTCTTTTGAGCACAGCGAGAGTGGCACATCGGCTGATTCCCCAAATGATTGCTTGTCTTGTGACAGAGAGCTGTTGACCTGCTCCTTTAATGTTACAAGTCTGCATCTAACTGCTCTCTTAATCCAACCTACTTCCTTCTTTTTAATGAAATTGTCCCTTTAGCCTTTTTCCTGGGCTGGCTTTTCAACACTAACATTAGAAACAGGCTGCTCAGTTCTTTCCTCTGCTAACATCTTGCCCAGAGCTAACTTGCAGCTTCACTCTGTCAGCTGTAAGATATAGATATACTGTTGTCTTAATTACTCATATTTCTCCTGCTGCTCATAATTCTGCTTGTTCCACCAAAGAGCTCTTCAGAGAGCTTTACCGCTTCCCTCTCCCTTTCTTTGGGGGTTTAAAGGTTGTCAGATATATAAACGATCCTTGTTGCAGAGCTTTGGTGGTGACAGTGTCCTTTGTGGAGAAGATTTAGGGGGATGGGAGGACTAAATACAGATGCTTTTAGGCTCCATCTCTGAGGAAGGAGAGAACACACATCGTACTACCTTGCATAACAGAGCACCAGGGAGGGTGTTTGGCAAATCCCTTCTCTAATGAACAGCAAGGCAGCTGTTTCTTCTGCAGCTTAAAGTGCAGATGCTGATTGTCAGGAGAAGGGTTTTCTTTATCCACCACTGATTATCCGTGCCTGTATCTGGCTGACTGCTATTCCTCTAAAAATGCTGTTGAAAAGGGACTGGACACTGAAAACAAAATCACTGCTGTGCCATAGGGAAGCTGTAGTCCTTTGTGGTTTCAGCTCTCTCTTTTATGATTATATACTACTGTTTCTGTTATCTCTATTAATTAATCTGTCTGCCACAGCAAGTATTGCATGTTGAGTGATGTAGAGCAGACTGACAACGTGACGTCCAAGGTTTTTTTGGCTCAGGTTGGAACAAGTTTTGTCACCTCTGTGAGCTCTCTAGCGAGTTAAACCTTTGGCCAAAGTCCTTCTCTCGTGGCTACTTGGGGTCCACTCTCCATTTCAGTAGCCCTCAGCTCCGAGGCAGTGCAGTGGCAGAATAGATTTTAGTATTCAGCTGGTTGTCTCAGTTCAGCTGGCTGACAGGTTCAGGACGCAGTACTGTGAGTTTATTGTTAATTGAATAAATTAGGAGCCTGTCAAACTGCTGTGGTTGAGCCTGTTTCCCTCATAGAGATTGTGCTGGTGGAGTGGCTGGAGGAGGGACTGTACTTTCCATAAGTGAGGCTTAATCCCCTCACTCCAGGTTTTGTTGTGGTTCTTTTATATATTATTTATATATTTGTATAAATTTTTCAAATAATTATCTGGTGAAAAAGCTGTGCAAGAAATATTTAAACATCAGAGAGGTGAGAGGTGGTGACACCAAAGGTAGCACACAGGTTTCATCTGTTCTAATAGCAGTAACAGGCAAATAAACACCAGGCTGCAGAAAGTCATGACCAAACTCTTCCAGTAGCACAGACGTGACTAAAGAATCTGTTAGAGGAAGCAAATGGAAACAGATGAGAGAAACTGGTGAGAGAAATTAGAAATAAAGAGTAATTTGGTTCTGTGTAGAGGAATAGCACAGGGAAAATAGATCTTCAAGTCAGTGCTCTGCTCTTAAAGAGCTGAAAGGGATCAGAGGAGCTGTCTCAGGCAAGTCAAGTTCCAGGCAAGGTCACAGGAGCGAGGACACGAGGGAAATGCTGGCAAGTTGTCTCAGTTCATTCCATTGCCTGCAGGAAACTCGGAGTCAGGGAGCACCAGGTGGATAACACACAGTGCAACCCCAGCCCCAGACTGGGCAAGAGGACTGGTGAGGATGGCCCTGTTCAAAGCCCAGGCTCCCTGAGGTTTGCCTCAGGAATGTGTTTGCTGCAGAGAAAACAGAGCCACAGGCTGTGATGCTCAGTGGGCATCCCCCTCTCCACGTGCAGGTGAGCTCTGCTCGGGGCCAGGCTGCCTGGGCACAGCAGGGCACCAGCGCTCCTCCAGGAGGGTTCTGGGGCCACCACTGAGCCTGGCACTGCTCTGGGGGCTGCTGGAGCCTGCAGAGTGCACGTGGTGGGTTTGTATTTGGCTCTATTTACTTAAGGTTTCCTCTTGGAATCCCAGAGCTGCCTCCTGGAGCAGCTCTGAGGGCACAGGGCGAGTTGGTGGCCGTGCAGCTGCTTTGGCCCTCCGGGACTGGGCAGTCCCTCCCTTGCAGAGGTGCTGGGCAGAGGCACTGACCTGGTGCCTCAGCTCTCCAAATATAGGGATGTTTCCCCATGAACTCCTCTCAGCAAACCCAAGGGCTGTTAAAAGAAGAAGGTCTCGTGACTGTGTGGTACTTGGATGCCATGGCAATGTAATTAGCTGCAGAGCAATCTTACTAAAAATGTCCTTGGTGGAGGAGAGGACGGGGTGGGAGAGGATGGATGTTAAAGGGGAGGAAGTTTCCAGACCTGTGGCTTCACCACAGCTTGGCTGCTTAAGCCAAGTCCTTCAGCTCAAATGTGAATCCAGAGGTTCAGAGCATAATGTTTACTACAGTGTCCACGTGGGAGAGAAAGCAGCACAAACTCCTGGAGGTGTTGAGGGATTATATAACAGCTTCCCACCCCCAAGCCTTTCCAAGCCTTTGGAAAATTTTATAAAGTATCTTAGGCTAAAAACCTTTTTGAGCTGCTGGATAACTCAAAGCAAACTTCAGAAAAGTATTCCCATTACTTTACCCTTGTTCTCCTTTCTTCTCTTCAATGTTATCTATGGATCCAGGAACTCCAGGGCCGCTTAATCCAAAGGAGGCAGACACGGGTTCTTCCTGGAACTCGGAAAGCCTCGGTGCAGGAAAGCTGTGCTGCTGATTACTTTATCTCTGTTACTCTGCCAAACTCACAGAATTTGGCAACTTGGGTCTTTTTATATCCGTCAGGCCTTTTTTCCTCCCTCCCTCATGACCTCTGTGGCTGCGTTTGCCAGAAGTTTCCCGCATTAGATACGAGGCTGTGTATCAGCATCCACAGGGCAGATGCTCCCAAGCTGCTGAAATACTGAAGAATTCCAGGATACTGGAATTGTGTGAAGTATTGGGAGTTCAACTTTAGATCTGGTGAGCTGGAAGTTTCTGTAGAGTCATTTCACCAAGTTCTGTTCTCAGCTGTGTCCTCTTGAGAGGAAGAAATGAGTTTCTATTGTTTAGGGTTAATCCTACTGCACATTTATATAAGCAATTACAGATTTTATTTTTGGGTTAAATGAAGACTAACCATAGTAATAAAAGTAAGGTTTCATGGGGATAGTTTTTAAAACTTAAGTGAGATAGTGCAGGGATGCAGTGGAGGGTGAGCTAGGATTTGGCGGCATTTTGGTGGATTTCTGTACTCAGACATGGTTCTCCTTTATTTGAATTTTCCTGCATGTTAGGACAAGGCCCAGGCAGCCATGTTCTCCATCCTTATGAATGACCCAGAGCTCAAGGAGTTGAGCTGAGATTGGCTTCCCTTGCAAGAAAAATTTCTCTCTGTCACCCAAATCAGAATTTCAAAGCACGAGAACTCTTCATCATGACAGCAGCATTTTAACTCCTTACATTTTGCAACTTGATCTTTGCAGAGCTAAAAAAAAAAAAAATCCCTGTTCACTGAAGTTGTTCAGAGTTGGCTCTGGGTTGTAAAAGTCTGTAAGGTCACCCTGATTGCTGCACATCAGCGTGGTCCTGACAGGGTGTTCTCGAGGAGACAACCATTGCTGTGGCTTAATCCAAAGCTTTTTAATCACATATAATCCAAAATATGCTCACCCAGGATCCAGTTTCAGAGCTGCACTGGAGTGAGGGAAATCTTGTGTTGTCACAAGTCCTGCTGACATCAGTGGGGTTTCTTATTGATGCAGGACTTAGCGCTGGCACATGCAATTACAGCAAAATTTGGGGTTTAGCATATTTACAATTTACTGTATTTTTAGGAAGCTGTTGCTTGGAGGTGAGTGAGTAAATGAACTCTGGGACACATCCAGCAAAATCTTGGACTGAAGAGTTGTGCCAAGTGCCAGGGAAAATCATAAAATAATTTCAAATAATTTGTAGTGTGATTAAAAAAAATGGTAAAGGTTTGGTTCATATTTTTGTCTTAGAAATTTCACTTGCTACAAGTGAAAAAAGATCCTGTGCTTCCCTCAAGGCATTCTGTGTAGGGTCAGAAATGTTTCAACAACAAAAACCATGGGATTTGTCAGCATAAATAACACCCAGATGTTATTGCTGTGTTACTGGTTGTGATTTTCATTTCCAAGATCCCAAAATCTACTCAGCCCCCGTTACTGGGATGTGCACAGAGCTCTATGGCCTTGGAGCCCTGCATCCCTAAAATCTGCATGCCAAAACCCTGCATCCCTAAAATCTGCATCCCAAAACTCTGCATTCCAAACCCTGCATCCCTAAAATCTGCATCCCTAAAATCTGCATCCCTAAAATCTGCATTCCTAAAATCTGCATCCCAAAACTCTGCATCCCTAAAATCTGCATCCCTAAAATCTGCATCCCTAAAATCTGCATCCCAAACCCTGCATCCCAAACCTACATCCCAAAACCTTTTTAGAGCCAGGGCAGCTGTAAACAGCTGAGCAATCCTGGTGAACAGAGCCCACACAACTGTACAAAGTAATCCCCAAAAAAATGCTGGAAAGGGCAAAAAGAAAACACCACACTTTCCAAACCACTGAGACCCCAGCCAGGCTTCAAGGTAAATACTGGAGTAAATAAATAGTGCATGATCTGAGAGGCTGAATCCATATCCATAACCACAGTTTGTTGCTCATTCAGTGAAATAATAAATATAAGGGGAACTTTTTTCAGCTAGCAAACTGTGTCACCTCTGGGGCATTTCTGACGTGACTATTTTTTTTTCGTTGTGGCCATTTTGCAATTTTCTCTGGGTTTGTTTTGATTGTAAATAGGCACACACATTAGCTAAAGCCAGATAATTTTCTCCTGGCCAGCTTTGCCAGTAAATCACTGAGCTATGTAATTGGGTTTGTACAAAATTATGCACTGCAAACTTGGGAATAAGTAAAACAGAAACAAAAAGTTGATTTTTGCAAATAGTACCATTTCTTTACATTCAAAACTTCTGTTTGACTTCATTTTTCTATTCATGATCATTCTTTAAATGTTGAATGAAAATCCAGCTACAGGATAAATTCAAGCAGGACTGGCAATAATTTCTGGTTTGGCTTGTAGGTGGAGTTGAATACAGTGGTTAACTACAAGCAATATGCTCTGAAGATGATGGTGTTCAGACAAATACCCAATTTGATTCTGATAAATTGGATGCAAGACTTTGACCAGCATGAGAAGAACAGGTGAGAACCCTTGAGACTGATGCAGAAATAATCAGTATTTTGATGGTCAGGAAAAATATTGCTCCAGCAGCACAATAGATCTTCTATTAGAAACTCAAAATACTAATTACAATCTGCCTAAAGACTTATTATAAATGAAGTGGAGATAGAAACATGTTTATATTATGGGGAGGCTTATTTGCAGATAAGCAGGAAACCAGTCACACATCTTCACAAACATAATTTTAGCTGTTTTAATTAGCAGGTTTGCTTTGATTTAATTTAATTCAGCGATTCCTTCTATCTTTACTGACACATGTGCAAATAAAATGGGCTGACCTGACTCCTGACACGCCGTTTCCTTTCTCATTTCTGGATTTGTTGTTGTTGATTCCGGCAGTGTTTACGGTGCAGCGATGGGGTCAGCACTTCCTCCCAGCACGGCCACAGATGGAGGGTGGGGATGACAACTCAGCATCTGAGGGGGCTTTTTTCTCCCCCAGCACTGCTGATTCCCGAGGTGCTGGATGTCAAAGGCCATCAGGAGTCCCAATAACCTCCAGCTTCCAATTCTATTTAGGGTCGGAATGACAAAAAATATACTTTTTTTTCTCGTATAGTTGTGGTAAAAGTGAAGTGACCTTTTATTTGCTATAGAACCAGACCCTGGAAAGAAGCCCCACGTGTGCATCAACATTGGGTGGAAAAACAAGCTTTAAAGCTGTCAGAATTCATATATTTAATGTTTGGAGATTTGGTGGGTTTATTTAACAGTGAAAGTTGTTATTGACAGAATAAGAACACGTAGTCCAGGATAAAATCACAACATTAATGCACTGACAAAACCCCAAACTGTGTTGACTTTGTTGAGCTTTTTTGTTGGTCTGAGGGCTTGGAAAGGGCTTTTCTTTATGTCAGAAAAAATGATTGTTTATGCGCCAGGTGTTGTTCTCCCCTCCCTCTGCAGTCTCACAGCTCTATGATAGGTAATTAAAACAATCACTGAAATGTTTCAAAGCTACTGCAGCCTTTACTTGACTTTTAAAATTCCTATTTGAAGAAGAATGTTAAAATTAATTTGTATCTGGCTCAGCAAAGCGCTCCTTACTTGAGAAATGGACTTTACAACATTGCCAACAAAAAGAATGGAATTAATATTATATTTGCCTTTATCTAGGGTTATTCTGTTAACTGTTTTATACTGGAAATTAATTTCAATATCATACAGATGCCTACAAGTCTTGAATGCAGCAGTTTTAACATGCAGCCACAGCCCTCCTGGTTCATAATTGTGATAAAAATAAGAATTCCAAGGGAATAAACTTGCCAGGACAATGAAATGATTCTGCCCCCAGATAATGGAAGGATGAAGTTTATACTCTTGGACTGTAAAATCTGTGAGAGGGGAAAGTGTCATTAAGGAAGTATTGTGTGGTTATTTTGAAAAGAATGGTAATTTTAAAAGTTTGTCTTGCTACTGAGGAAAAATACTTTGGAGACATTTTGGGATGGGAGCATTTGGATGTGGAAATTCTCCTCTGTTTTTCTTCCCCATTTCTATTTTTTCTGTTTCAGTTCCCTGCTTCTGCGGGGCTTTGGAAGCATTGTAATTCACCCTTTATGGAATTCTTGGTCCATGGGACAGGATTTTATTGTTAAAATAAGCTTTCTTGTAATGTATCCTTTTTGACCCTTAAAAAACCCTTAATCTTTTCAAATGAGTGTTTTATGTCCCCGTAAAGGCGATCCTTCTCTCCTGACTTGTCCTTTTTTGGGATTGGCACTTTCCTGGCATGGGCAGGAATGGTGGCAACCACAGCAAGCAGAAAAGACAAGCTGAGGAATTTTTGGGACAAATGGAATTGGTTCAGGCTTTGAAATGACTGATTGAAAAAAGGGAAAAGCCAGGTAGGATGGAAGGTTTTGCATTTCCTTCACTGGTGTGGGGGGAATCCTTGCCTGGCGTGGAAGTCAATATGTGAATAAAGTAAATGTTTTTACGTGTTTACTCATGGAAATCGGAGAGCTATCAGGCAACAGGGTGCAGACCAAAGATATCAATACTGACAAATTCAAATAAGGACTTTTTCCCATTAAATTTCAAATATATGACTATTTGTGCAAACATTTCCCATTTGTGACAGACAGCACAGCCTCATCCTCTGTTTTTGCTCCTTTGTGGACATTTTTAACTCCTTCATGAATGTTTCTAAATCCTTTTTTTCTACCCACACACAGCTATGGCAAACAAATTTACAGATGTGGATAAAAATACAACTTAAATCCTCATCTGCGTCATTGCACCAACACAACTCAATCTGACAGCGTGTTTTTGCCAGGTGGAACAAAGAGCAATAAATTAGTTCTGAACATTTATGATCTTGCATTATAAAGACTCCAACAGACTGTGTTCAAAATCAATTGTCAGAGTGATGGGGATTAATAACTCTGGTTCTGTAACCTTTTCCATATCTGCAGCCTGGCTAAGGGCAGGTTTCAAGATCTGCTGCCATATTTCATTATTGCAACCTCCATTTGAAAGACCTTTTTGATGCTTAAAAAAAAGAAACAGATTAGTTTTTAGTAGGGCTGGATGAATAACTCAGAATTAATAATTCACTCGGTGAATTTTGCCTCTTATTCTGTGGGAAGAATGAAGAAAAAATAGTTGTCAAAATTTTTCTAGTGACTCATTGGGTTTTTTATTAATCAGAAGTAGAAATCAGAATTCAGGATGTGTTATGTATTTGTGATTGATCAGCCAGGTGGTATTGGTTTAATTCCCCAATTAACTGAGGACAAATACTAGAATAAATTTCATGATTAAATATTTGAGGAGACAGTATTTAAAAATCCCTTTCCACCTGCTCACATGCTTAAAATCAGGTTTGGAAAGAACTCTTGAAAGTAAAAATCCAAGTGCACCACAATTGTTGGAAAGGAAAGGTAAATAAGGCAGGAATGTGGCCAAGCCAAGTTTATTACAAGACACAAATAAATTTGAGGCTTCCACAAAGTTTCCCTTCTTAGCTCCAGCACCTGTTTGGGAGAAGGGTAATAAATACTGGGATAAATATGAGAGCAAGGTAAATGAGAGGTTTATTGAATTTCCCTGCCTCCCCAGCCACTGTGCTGTGTTTTAGGGGAGGGAAATGTTTGATGTGAGTGAAACCACAGGAAGATTTGGCATCTTTTGGCTCTCTCTGTCTCCCAGCTGCAATGTTTGCATCCCACCCGTGCCAGGCTGGGAGGCATCCGTGTCTTCTCCTGCATTTTCGTGCCCTTTACTTTGCCTTCTTCCTAAATAGAGATAAAACAGTTAAATATTTCCCAACCAAATGCACACATGTGATCTGCAGGGCCGTGCATACCATCAAACTGTCATTTCCTTCGATTAACCTTCACCTGACCTCCCTCCCCGAGGCGCTTCCCGAGCCCCTTGTTCCTCCCCTTAAGCCTGCTGCTCTCTCAGGTGAGTGCCTCTGTCACTCAGGAGCTGGACACGCTCCTGGAGAACCCAGTGGAGATGTTGGGATGCAAAACTGGGCAGAATTTTCCCCTGGATTACACAACCCAGAGCTGGATGTGTCAGCAACTGTGAAGGAAACACGGCTCGGATAAGAGCAGGTGAAGAACGTTGAATTTTAAGAGTGTCTATTAAGTGTTTCATGAATATTGTGAAATATTTAGGATCATAAAAGGTTCATGACTGAGATCTACAGGACTTTTCTGTTGTAACTCCTTCATGTTCTCAGGAAGGGCCAGTTTGGGGAGAATAAAATCACAACCAGGAGAGGATCAGAGTTAATGAGTCACCTCCTTACAACAACAGAGTTTGGAAATTGACAGGGTCATCTATTTTATCATTTTGCAACCCAACAGGTGTGTGTTTGATTTCAATTTTTATCTACAGGTAGAAAGAAAGTGAAACTTAGGAAAGCCAGAAGAAATGAAACGTTTCAAAGTGATTCATCCCTACAAAAATTTCAGTTACTCCAAACTGAGCTTTTTTTGCCCAGTGGTTTGCAAACAATGCTGATGTTTGTGTCAGCTTGGGACAATTTTATTTTATTTTTTTGTCCTGAAATTCCTTTAGAGAGAACAATATGGAACTGAGATATTATGAATCCAGTCAGATCATGCTTTGGGCTGAAAACAGAGAATAGCAAAGCCTACATTGAATCCATAACTTCTGCTTATGGAATAAAATATATTTTGGGATGATAACAAAGGCCACGTGTGGTGAAGAATCTCTTCATCCCAAGGCAAGCTGATACAACCTGAAACTAAACACTTTGGTTCTAGGCTCAATTTAACTGTTAAATATCATATATTTTACTGGGAGATTAAAAATGTGCCGTCAGAAACCTGAGCATCACATAAATTCCTATGGATGAGGATGGTTTATCCCTTAAATCAGTCTGTGATGTAGTAAATAGGGCAGAAAATTCCTCAACATTTCATCACCAGGCAAAATTTACAGATCTTACAGGATTTTTGTAGATAGAGAATCCTGGAAATGTTTAGTTGGAAAAGGCCTTTAAGACCAGCAGGTCCTTTTTTTTTTTGCTGAATCCCATTTTGTCCTTTTTTTTTTTTGTTTTTGTTATCCCATTAACACTTAAAGAAATGATCTGGTGTGACTGGTTCAACTCTGCTTTAATTAATACCTAAAAAAAAATCATCCTATAATTCCACAGGAACTGTAAAAAAACCCACTTTTGGAGTAAATGTGACCTGTTTTTGTCCCTGCTAAGGTTTTTGCAAATGATTCTCCAGAAAAAACCCAATATTTTCTGTGCAATCCTCCCCCAAACCAATCTGCAGTGACGGGGCTGTACTCACCTGCTGGAGTGGAGAATTTAAATGGAAGAACAAAAAGAAACTGAAATTGCCTTAGGGATTGAGGTCAGGTGAAGGTTAATCAAAGGAAATGACAGTAAAATGGCATTCAGGGCTCTTGGTACATTTTTAATCATTCCTCTCTCTGTCGCTCATAAAAAACACAAAAGATGTCCAACTTTTTTTGCCATTGTATTTAGTTAAGGACTTTTATTTTTGTCTTGATTGTTTTAAAATAGCCTTTCTTTTTGATTTCTCGCGTAGATTTAGCTCCTGAAAACTTGCATTGCAGTGCCTTAAAGATGTGTGTGGGAAATTGGGAATGTGTGTGTGGGGGGAAGAAGAATGTTAAGAAAAGGGAGTAATTTTCCCCAGAATATCTCTCATTTTAACTTCTCTTTCTCAAGTGATAGATTTTGAAGGATTTCTAGAAGTCATGGGTTTAGGGAATAAATACTCAGGAAAACTAAATATTCACGTTATTACACAAGTGTCAAGCTAAGTGAAGTTCATGATTGCAACTACTGGAAACAAGAATAGTTTCTTTCACACTCTGCTATCTACAAGTTATTCTGGTTTTAAATCTAAGTATTTTTAATATGTTTTGTAAAAAATATTAGAATCATCTCCATGATAGCTATGAAATTGTAAAGTCATGTCTGAATTTGCAGGCTGTTTGTTATATTCTGATTTTGTGTATGTGAAAAGGCCCCATTTGGGAACTTTTCTTTCCCAAGTTTAGAGCTGTCACTTTATGCCCGTCACCTCAGATAACTTTGGCATAATTGCAACAGGAACAGGAGCAACTTTATGTAACTTATAACCGCCCAAGGCGACTTTTAAAAAATGTGAGCAATGCATTTTTTTTTTTAAACTCTGTTTTTATAGAGTCCCTTCCTCGTGTAACACAAAGGGTCCTAAATGGGATGGATTAAACCCAAACAGCTTTTAACTGAGGTAACTTGGTGCAGCAAATGTGTTCTCCCTGCTCTTGTCATCAGTGTTGTGCACTGAGCCCCTTGAAGAATGAAGCTGGAGCTGAGCTTAGGCAGGACCTTGAGCCAAGTTTAGGCAAGAACTTGAGCCTTTGGAGAGGTTTAAGAACACATACCTGCGGCCCAGTGCAAAGAGTGTCCTTACTGTGAGTTCTGGGAAAATGAGATTTTATGCATATGAGATGCTCCACACTTTGGGGGAAAAAAAAAAAATAGTCTGGAAGTGATTTCCCTGAGTGTCCTTGTGCTGCTGTGGCTGGGGTTGCCACTGGGAATGTGGCACTTTCCCCCCAGATCCCACTTAGCAAGAGCTGCCACATGGATGCCAGATGGGCTCTTTGCCAGGGAGGAGGAGGAGGAGGGAAAGCCCTGCCCACCCTGCAAACGCTGGCGAGAAAAATCCTGTCAGGGAATTAGAGTAAAAATCGGGGAAAATGGGAAATGTGTATCAGAAGTGGTTGAGCAAAGGTTGAGTTGAGCTGAGCTCGCTTCCAGGGAAGAGGAGAGGAACGTGGTGGGCTCTGGTGCTGCCAGTGCAGGAGCTCCCAGCAACAAGTGCCTGGTTTTGCAGGCACAGAGGGATGAGGAACTGGAAATCCTCAGTTCCATGCTCACAGGGTCTGCCTGGGATTTTGTGATGCTGTAACAATGTCAGGGTCAGGTTTTTGGAGGCACTTTGCAACTCAGCCCCAGCCCGAGCAGCCAGTTCTGCCCCTGTCTGGTAAAACCTCCGTCCTGCTAAAAGAAATCCAAACCATTTTTGGTGTGTCTTTGGCAAAACAGGGATATCTGTTTAAGAAAAAAGTACAAAATGTGAGGGAGATATTTTAAAAGGGAAATTGAGTACCTGAGCTGAAGGCAGCATTAACTGCTGACAACTGGAAAACTCTTGGACTGAGGGAAATGTGATTTTTCCACCTGGTCTAGTGGAAGATGCCTCTGCCCATGGCAGGGGAGCTGAAACTGGATGATCTTTAATGTCCCTTCCAAACCAAACCATTCTATGAATTTTGTTTTAATGAACAACATGACCTCAGAATTTTGCTGAAATAAATACTAAAGAATCATGGTCAGATCATATCTCTATTTTTAAAACATCCAATAAAAACATTCAGTCTACTATAGCCCTGCATGCCCAGATTATTGAAGTATGGCAAAGATCAAGTTGGTTTGAGCATTTTTATTGCAGCTACTGGGATCATCACTCCCTCTCCTGCCCCTGGAGCCCATCCTGGCTCAGGGCTGCTTGTGAGGACAAGAAGTTATGATCTGAATGTAGCTGGATTAATGGGTTTGGGTGTTTGCCATGCTGCAAAGTGACTGTGGGATAAAATAGGAGTATTTAGAGTTTCCCCATGGGTGGAAATTGGGATTTGTGGGCAGAAAGGGGGGCCTTATGTTCAGTCTCTGCTGAAGCTGAGGTGAGGACAGTGAAGCAGCTGAGCTGAGGGGAAGCTCTGCCCGGTGTCTCACAGTTTTTCAGGCTGGTTTTAACATCTTGTACTGAATCACCAGCCTGAGAGGGGGCTCAGGGTGAGGAACCTCACTGGAGCATCAAAGGATTAGGGTAAAATATGATGGAGGAACAGCAGCAACTGATGGCTTTGCATTTCCTTTCACTCCTTGTTTTTGGAGAGAAACCTTCCATGCGAGTATTCTCAGGTGATGCCTTGGTTTCTGTTGGAATAAATTGCTTGTCTCAGTTTGATCCCTGAGCCTTTTGATAAAAATAACGTGGTTTTGTGCCTTATTAGAAGCATGATTGAGTCCAAGCCCTGACAGGGCTGTGTTGGGTGTGAGGGATCAGGGAAGGTCAGGGATGTGCTGAGTACAGAGGCTCTGGTAGCTGCTGGCAAACAGAGGGTTTGTCTCTGGTGCTCTCAGCTTTCCACTTTCATTTTCCACCCTTCCACCACCAAGATGCAGGGATGTCCAGGAGAAAATTCACGCTGTCTAATTTTAGATATCCAATTGAGGTTGCTCCTGGCTGTAACAAAGCACAAGCTCTGCTTGCCTACAGCTACAAGTCTCTTCAGTTGCAGAGGCAGATTGGCATTTGAGCACAGCTCTAGGTGAGCAGAAAGCACAGTGGGAGCAGCTTCACATCTCAGACAGGGCTGTTCCCCTGCCAGAGCTGTCACCAGGCCACTGGGCTCTCACTGATCACCCAAATCAGATCCCTTGTTGGGGCAGAACCAGTCATTGCACAGCAATTTTACTGTTGAGGCTGCTCATTCTATTGTGAAGGTTTCTGTAATAAATCCTCAGCATAAGCAAGGTTTGAAAAAGAAAGGAGTCAAAGCCTTTGAAAACATTTCTAAGTGGGAAAGTTTCACAAGGAGCTTGGGGTGAAGGCCAGTTTTCACCAGATGCCCAGTCAGGTGGGAATAATCTCCATGATAACCTGCTGGGTCAGCACTTCTCCTGGGGCTTTGGCCCACTGGCTCTTGCAGCTCTGGAACCAGTGAGGAGCAGAAGGCAGCCAGCTCTATTTTCAGATTAGGAGAGGTAGACTCCCTTCCTGAGGTTATTTGTTGTATCATCTGAAGTTAATTTAATGATTAAAATAGAGACAAAGAGGTTCTGAGAGATTTTAAGCTGAAAATGCCCTAGGAGCAGCCACTCCCTGCACTCTCTGCTGCAGGAGGGTGGAATTTCAGAACCATCACAAGCCTGTGCCATGAGCTCCAGGCAGACCTTGCCTGAGCAGGGAGGTTGGCACCAGCGATGCCTCCAACCTCACCCATTACTCTGTGGTGGTCTGGATGAGGGCATTAACAACCAGGACACTTCTGTGTGGGGTTGGTTTGGAAACAGGAGCTGCCTGGAAGGAGATCTTTGCAATCAGGGAGGTTGTCCCTGCTGAAATCATCAGAGGTTTGGGTAGGTCGTGGCTGCCTGGGCAGCCCTGAGAGGCTTTGGACCATTTGCTGAGGCCACCTGTGGTTATGGGTTTAGAGAATGTGTCGCTATTTTACTCTGGCATCCCTTCAAAGTCCTAATTCTGTGCATCAGTGTCTTTCAGATGAAGAAAGTTAAATCCTTTCTTGCCCCTGGTGTCTGAGTAAATTGATATCAAATTCTCTAATGAAAAGACAACTGTTGTCAGCAGAGGAAAGCAACAAGAAAATCTGGGACAGGAGGTAACTTCATGATGGATTCCACATCCTCAGGGACTTTCTAAGCTCGGAGGATTAATTTTCTATTATATCCACGTGTGGGGCTTCCCTTAAATACACTTCCAGTAACAACTTAATACTTTTTTCAATTACAGTATCATAAAATGCCACAACTTTTTTTGACATTCTGCCACTTGGAGACAAAAGCTTTCATGACTGTGACTGTTGTTACCACCTTTTACTTTTCTTAAATGAAGCATCTTTTTGTTGCCCCACTGAAGCCATGATTTTGTGGAGAAAAAGGGAAAAAACAGGGAATAAACCCCTTGGGAACTGAATTTCTGCAGGAGTTTGCACTCCACGAGCTTGATCTGGAAGTCCTGATGGACTTGCAAAGCCTTCACAAGTGCTGCCTCTCAATATTTTAGCTCAGTTGCCTCATTTTATTATCTTTATTTTTTAAAGATTTTTTAATATATGCTTTGTTTTACCATCTCTATTTACTGTACAGTAACTCTAAGAATTCTTTCAGACAAAAAAAGGGTATTATTACTTGTCCACATGTTTGACTGTGTGAGATAAAGCCAGAGCACCAGAGATCCAGAATTCCCTGCAGTGCATCAGAATTTCATAGTGCATCTGAAAATGAATTGCTCAGGGTGTGAGCCAATGGTTTATCAACAAGAAGGATTTGGATAACTACAGGTTACAATCTATTTTAGGAGAGTGGTCAGTTGCTCAAATAGTTTGGAGTTCTCCACCTGGAAGTGTATGGTGTTGGAGAAGGAGAAATAGTGTGAGGTGTCTGAAAATGACCTGAGTGCTAAGGAGAGGCTCCAGTGTTGGTGGGGTTGTGTTCCCCTCTGGAACACTGATGGATCAGTGATGTGGGGTCACTTCTGGTAGAACAAGGCTTGAGAGGACTTCTTCACCTGGGAACTCACAGAACCCTTTTGATTTTCTTGGCACTGAGGAGGAGGGATGCCCTGATTTCACAGGACAGCTCAGAACTCTGTGGTTTTAGGAATACTCCCCCTCTTGCCCCCAAGTAAATCAATGTTTTTTATCTTTTTATGATTTTATAACCAAAAATAGATATCTTTAATGTAGATCTGTGATTTTAAAGCAAAATGTTAGTGAATCAGGACAAGATGAATTGAGAAGTTGGAGGTGATTGTAGAAGGAGCTTGGGCAGATTTGGAGATTCCCATGGGGGGAGCAGAGGCTCCTTGTGCAGGCACAGGGCAGGCAAGGACCAGGAGCTCTCTCTGTCCCCCAGCCAGAGTGGAATCATGGAATTGTTTGGGTTTGAAGGACCTTAAAATTCATCTAGTGCCACCCCTTGCCATGGGCAGGGACACCTTCTGCTATCCCACGTGCTCCAAGCCCTGTCCAGCCTGGCTTTGGACACCTCCAGGGCTGGGGATTTCACAACCCAAAGGCTAGGTCAATATAAGTGCTGGAAAACAAGACTGCCCAGCTGCTTTCCCATATTTTCTATCTCCTTCAGTGAGGAAAAGAGGGAAAAGCCTCCCTGACACAATGTTCACAAGGGACACGTCAGCGAGTGTCAGCGCAGGGAACATGAACTGATCCCAGTTAATCTTCCCTGCTTCCTTCCACACCTCCATTTTATAAACTGAAATTGGCAGGGAATTATGGCCACAAAACCTGATTTCTGCCTCAGTTCTGCTCCTCGGCACAGAACTACCTGACAATTAATATTTGTGTATACCTTTTGAAATCTGTGACCTTTGGGGAGTTGACAGAGCTATAATATTGGTCTTTGTGTGCTCGCCTGGCTTTTAAAGTCCCTGCCTGGTGGATGTAAGTTCAGTGGATACAGATCTGAAACTTGATTTCCTCAGTATAGCTGCATTAGCATTCAGCTGTGGGTATGTAAGATAATAGTATTAAAAGCAACCTTCCATCCTGTTGTCATGGATGCAGCACAGCCCAATCCTGGGAGCACTACACCACCAGTCTTTGTACAATCTCATTTTTATCTACAAATTTTGATTTAATTATACCAGAAATTCTGCAGCCGTCTATAATATATGATTTTATTTTCCATTTCAAGCATAAAAATGTAAGAATTGAGCAGCTCGAGCTCTTTGTCCAGTGCTTTTTTTTTTTTTTGCATTCCAAGTATCTGTCAGTATTAGTTATGAGACTGTGTGAAATAAGTAGCCATGAAAGATGCCTGCTTTTATGACAGAATGAGTGGTTTCATGAATTTTAAAGGAGCACATTTGTATTTTCTGTTCTTGAACTACATGGGCTACTCACAAATATGACAGAAGATAATTGTTTGAGGAATTATGATGCCTTTCAAGATTTTGCGGGATATTACTATTTTCATAATCTTTCATTTATCAGCTTCTGCGCCTTGATTTATTTATGGGTGTAATTTGGAAATTAAAGTACTCCCACTCTGGCAGCAAAGGTACACATTTGCTTCATGTGGCTCGTGCTCCCTCCCCTCGGCAGAAATAACGAACGTGCTAATTTTTGTGTCAGACACGGAGGGAAAGTGTCAGGGCTGGGGGCAGGCAGGTGTGATCCTGGCCCACGTGAGCCACGAGGGGAGAGCCCGAAGCCTTGGCATGAGCGGGGATTTCAATCCTGCACGAGCAGCACCCATGGCACCAGGCAGAGCGTGTGCTCAGTTTGTTAGGATTTAAATGAAGGCATTGTGAGCAGGGATTTTGTGTGAGCGAGTAAAGGCTTCAAGCCTTTAATTGACTCGGAAAATCTTTTTAGTTGTGATTAGAGGGACAGATACTCAGCTGGTGAGGACTGATGGTGCTCCATTGAATCAATTTTCATACCCTGTCTGGAGTCAATGGAGCAGGGCTCATTTATAACCCTGTACCTGGCCTGTTATTATAAAAAAAACATTCCAAGCCTGATATCTGAGTGGTATAGGAACCTTTTATCATGGAGCTGCTTGGCTCAATTAAAAAAAATTCATCAAAATCAGGGGTAAAATCCTTTGGCTAATAAATTCAGTGGCATGAGCTCTTTCCATTTGGTTGGGAATTTAAGCGTGGAAACCTATGGCTGTGTCCTATTTGCTTGAAAGCTTGGTGCTAGATATGCCATACTTTCATACTTAGCATAAGGTTGTCTTCTTAAAGACTAAAATGAAGCATCTCTATATCTATATGAAGCATCTCTATATCTGTATGAAGCATCTCCATATGAAGCATCTTTTAAAGACTAAATGAAGCATCTCTATATTCTTTTCTGGTTTAGCCTTGAAGTATTTTTATTTTTTTTTCCCTTGGTAATATTATCTCACTTTCCATCCTGTGATAACTGCATAGGATTTTATTTTATGGTTAAAAAAAAAATGGATATCTTTCTGTATTAAACTTGTCTCTAACATCTGAATATTATCACTGAAAATCCCTTCTCGAAATTCTGTGCACACCCATAATTAAACTGCTCTGAAAGGTGCAGTCAGGAGAACCAGGCACCAACATTATGGAGTGAAAATTAAAGAGGCAAAACATCAGAGTGTCTACTGTATGTGCCTGCTGTTAGACACTCAAGCATGGAGAACAGGATACACCTCTATGGATGGATGGCTTTCCTTATTAAAAAAACACAGTAGGACTCACAGTAGGGGAACACACTAAAACAAGGCTTTGTAGTAATTTCCTTGAAAGAAATTTCCCAAGATAGCAACTTAAAAAAGCTTTTAATCTCACGACTGGCTCTACAGTGAGTTTTACTGGAGCTGGGATAGAAAAGGCCATTAGATTGCAGCCGATCTGGTAGGGTTGGTCTGAAGGCTCTTCTCTCCCAAGAAAAGGATTAGACTTTCCTTGCATCAGAACACGGGTTGAATAGATTGATGTGATATTTAAGAACCTTAAATACATATCTCTCAAGTCTGAAATGATGTGGGAAAACAGAAACCCCCTTTCCCAGCTGGAGCACTTGACCAACCACGCTGCCGTGCGACACCAAGCCCATGCGTTAGATCAAGGTTCCTCCTGCATGTCTAAATTTGAAACCACTGTCCCTCGTGATTTTGAGCTGATATTTTATTTTGGGTCTCTGAGCAGTGTCCTTTCCCACTTGGGAGGTACATAAAGTGTTCTTCATAAATTCCTGAAGAAGAATCCAACAGGACCGTGTCCTTCAGCAGCTCGTTGTGCTGCACTGGGCCAGTAACTCCCTCACTGGGATTTGCCTGACCTGTTGTCTGTTCTACATGGCTATTAAACACCAAAGTAAAGGGAAAAAAAACCCCCAAAATCTGGCTAAATCCCCATGCAAACCTGCTGGAAGGATGGCCCACATGCTATAGTTACCTGATAACCTTGAAACTGCTGTGGCTGCAGCTTCGTGCTGCTCTTAGTGCTGGTGCACATGTCCAGGGCCACCCTCTGAAACCCTGTGGCTCCTCCTCAACCTTCTTCTTCCCTGCTTTGGTGCTGTGGCTGTGGGGAGGTGGCCCCAGGGGGTTGGTAGAAGGGGATGGAGACTGGAGGTGCAGCAGGAGCTGCCCACCCTCCCCTCCAGGCAGCACCGGAGTGCCCAGCACCGTGTGTGAGCATCGGCAGAGGAAAGGGAACATCTTGTACCTATCTTGTGTCAGCGAGCTGAGAACAGGCAAGGAACATGTCTGATAATGTGTTTCACATTGAAATAATTAAAGAGAATTGTTGCTGGAGGGAAATGTGCCTTTAAAAATTAACCCTGACATCTCTCCGACAATTTGGCGTATTACAAGAGATCCTTTTTTCCCCTCTTTTTTTTTTTTTTTTTGTTTCCCTTCTTCAGTTTTACTAAACTTGATATGCATTTTTCAGCACTTTGGAAAATGCAGAGCCTTTGAAAACTTCCTTCTACGAAGGAAGTCTGTACTTACAAGAGCAGCCCCATCTATTTTCCACTGAACTACTCGTAGGACTGATGTTTAAAGGAACGGGGCTGAAGTAAATGACACGTTCTGCAATGCCCTGGAGCCTCTGCTAGTTATTATTGTTTGAATCTCTGTCTTGATTGCATATATTGCAGTCTTCTATCACACAGGGAGCCAGTTTTGAAATCTGAATGTTGTTCCTCAAATAACCATCGAGCAGCTCGCTTTATTATTTCTTCTTACGCTGAAAAAAAATCCTTGGAAATTGAAAGTAGTCATTTCCATAAAGCACTCAAAGTTTAAAAATGTTCTTTTTGAAGGAGCTGGAGTATTGGAAAACAAATGTTAATGTCTATAAACACAGTATTACTTATTTTTTTAAAATTCGAGCTGTGGCAACACCAATTACATTCACATTTTTGTCATCTGTAGGAAGTTAAATATACAACCAGGTATCAGTGATCAGTAAGTTGGGCTTTGCTATATCATGGCTATAAAAGTTATTTACTGGTTGAAGGATTGTGCAACTTTTTATTGGGGGTGAGTTTCTGTATTTTCAGTTCTCTGTTCTATCATAATTTGATTTTTTACTGATTTGAAGCTGCATTTGCAGCCTGGAAAAGGGCACAGAAGGGGGCAGGACTGGTGAGGATGCTCAGGCTGCTTTTCCTCTCTGCTGTGGCCAGAGCTGCCTGCACCATGTGAGTTTTCCAGGCTCTTTCCCTGTGCTGGTCACCAGGAGGAACCTGAGGGTGTTATTCCAGACCTGATGGCTGGAATTCTGCAATTCCCTGGCCTGAGGAATGGCTGAGGTGCTGCTGAGGCATTCCTGGCTTTCAATTCTGCAGCCAAGAAAACAGGCATTCAAACTGTCCTTCAGGTGCTGCAAAGTCTTTTTGTTTTCAATTTCTTTTCTTTCTTTATTTTTTAATTCTTTTGGATAACATGTGACCCAATGGGAGGCAAACACATTGCAAGGCACAGGAGCAGGATCACAGTTTTAATTTGTATCTGCAGTTCCCAGACTACAGGGCAGGTTCCTGGGTGACACTCTCTGTCCTGGAGCACCTCAGTCTGGGGTTTACACTGACAGAATGACCTTGCTGGAGCCAAACCCTTCTGCCTTCCTTAGTCAAGGAGAAGAGATTCAGCCTCATATTTCCTCTTCCCTTAAAATTTTGACAATTTGGTGATTTTGGGCACAGTCCTCTGAGATGCTGAGTACCCCCATGGGCATTTAACCAGGACAGCTGGTGGTTTGTGATGCTTCCTACGACTGGGCGCTTCCTTTGTTAAATTTAAAACACAAAATACTTTAAAAACGCTCCTTAAAAACATTTTTCTTGGCTTGGGAAGGATTTTTACTCTTTTTATAAAACCAGCAGCTGAAGAAGTATCTGTTAGCTGCTGGGATATCTGCTGTAAGCCTGGCTGTACACAATATCGCTGGGACGTACTTTTTGGCTATTAAAGGCTCATTAAAAAAATTAAAGTCCCCACAATTTACAATATTTTCCATTGAAATAGCATGTTAACACATTTCTTTAATCAGTGTGTAACTGTCAGGGGAAAGAACAATTCATCTAGTATATGCATACATTAGGAAAAAAAAATTATCAGATTTAATTTTATTTGTTTTATATTCAGGGCTTTTTTGAAGGAATTCCTGCAGGGAAATGGTTAATCTATTTTTAACTAAAGCTTACTTTTGTAATCTATCCAGTGCTTAGAGTTCTGTCATTGATCTATGATTTATGTGATTTAAACCACCTCTTGGCTGTAACATTGGTTTCTATCCAAGATGCTGAGCTGAATACTAATTACGAGATCAAATTTATGCTGTTGGGCTAAGCAGCTGAAGGAGCTTTCCATGCAGGACTCCCTTAAACCACGCCACCGTTGAGCATTAGTGGAATATTTGGTGAGGGGGATGGGGAAAAAAAGCTGGAAAAGGGGAGAAAAAAAATACAGCAGGAAAGCTGAAGTGTCCTTTGAAAGCTTTATTTTTAGTTCTCTTGAATGAGTGCACAGTGCTGGATGCAGAAATTCAGTGTGTGAATATGCACATGGGGCTGTTTTTCCAGCAGAATCTCACTAATTCCCCCTAACGACTGGGAAACCCACTGAGAAAAGCCAAATGGCACCAGCGAGCAAACAAATAAATATGATTGAGGATATTTTATTCCAAGATGTATTTTATGCCTTTATTTTGACAAGTATCACGTTGTCAGAATGATTTATGGTATTTCAGAGCATACCAGTAAATGCACTGTAGGATGGGTCCTTACAGGAAGAAAGTCTGGGTAACAATAGCTTTGCTTTACCTCTCCTTAAAGCATTTTTGCTGAGAAATCAGCCAAGAGCACCAGTTTTATAGAAAACATAGGTTTCCTTCAGTAAGAATGAGTAAAAATTCCATTCTTCTGCATCACCTTTGCTGAGGAGGTCGGGATAGCAGCAATTTTCTTTGGGGAAAAAGGAGTCAAAACCTGTTCCAATAGCTCAGAATCCAAACCCAGTCTGAATAAAAATGAAATTTCCCATTGGAATTTTATTGATTATAATGATTTTTGAGAGGAAACATCTTCCAATGCACCATTTGGCTTTCATCTCTGTTTGTGTAATGTTGAGGTGTTTTGTTTTGATGATGCTGAAATATTTTAGCTTGTTCACCCTTCTTGTATATTTTTTTTTGTTTATTTATTTATAGTGTCATTTTTCCTTTTCCCAATGCTTTGCCTTATATTTTGTTCCAATTGGGCAACTGGAACATTTTCAGCCTCCCACTGCACCTCATTAAAATGGAACACGTCCATAAAATGCCTTCCCAAATTCAACTTTGCCGGAATCATTTTAGGAACAATTTCAGAGATCTTTTAAGAAACTTTAGCCTTCCACACTAGGGAAAATACTGGGACTCCTCACAGAATTCCAGGCTGTGACCATTTCTCCTGCCTTTTTATTTGGGGAGTGGCGTGTTCTGCCCTCAGGGTCTGGGAAACGCGGTGTTGGCCAACGGATCAGCGTGCAGGGGTGTCCTCAGACAGGGCAGGGGAAGGATTTGGACCCTCTGCTGTTTTCCCTGTGATATCCATGTTGCCCCCAGTGTGGATCATTGTCTGGAGCCCCCTTTGGGGGGCTGTGTGTCCCCTCCCCTGGCAGAAGTTCCTGGAGCCAGCAGGTCTTCCCGCTCCAGCCGTAGGAGGCCCTTTAGTGGGGAATTAGTTTCCTTTTATCCTTATTCTTGCTCGCTTTAAAAACAAAACCCAAAGCAAATAAAGAGCCAGAAACAGAAATAAAGCAAACAGAAAACCTTGAAGAAGTTTCTTCCAAGAGTAATTTTAGACTAATGACCTCTGGTTGTGTATCTATTGCTCATGATCTTCCTCATTTATTATTTCTCCTGTTTCTAATGTGGAGAAACTCATATTTCAGTTAGATCCTTTTTCCTTTCCAAAATTATATTATTTATAGTCCACTTGATGTCATACTTGCTTTTAATGTGCACTGCTATAAACAATTTGCAATGGAAATAATCCACATTTTGCACATTTGGGGAAAAGCTTTTGAATATCCATATGCACACGTGATGCTGAAGTGGGATGTGCTTGGGGACAGCGTCAGTAAGAGGTGCCACGGTTCATGATCCCATCTGTGTACTTTGTTGTCCTGTGATGCCATCCTTACCTGCCCTCTCTATACTTACAGCAGATTCATCCCTAAATGCTGCCAGTCTTAAACAGAATGGATTTCCTTACAGGCTTCAGTCTGCAAAAGGGACATTATTAAAAATCCTGGATGAGCCCAGGGACACTGAGGACCCCCATGTTGTGTCTGTGATTGCAGTCAGGTCACTTTGGCAGCTGAGTGGAACCACTGGATGTGAGACATTCCCTCACTGCTTCTGCAGGGAAATAATTTGCACCCTCGGCAATGTTGTTGATCTTGAATGATCTGAGGTAAAACAACAGAAGTGAGGATGGGTCTGGAGTTAATTGCTGTCATGGTCTGAGGGACTTCAAAGGGATGATTTTACCAGAAGCCTCATTAAATGGGATGGATATTTTACTGTGCTGAACAGGTGGCTGGAGTGCTCCAAAGGGAAGTGTTTGAAGATGGGAAGCACCTCTGGGACTCTCCGTGCCCAGGGCAGGGAGAAGTTCCAGCAGAGACTCCTGAGGTGGGCCAAGGGCTGGACGTGTGACAGGGGAGGCCACAGACCCCATGCCACCCCAATGGGGTCCCCACCTGAGCAAGAGCTGTTTCTTTGGAGCCTTGGCTCGTGGAAGGCACACGGGGCCTGTGTGGCCTCAGGACAATGGCTGTGTCCATGCCCAGGACTCTGGACACCATGGCAGCCTTCCTTCCCTGCAGCAGGCCTTGCCCTGATCTACACCTGCCTCTTACACAGCTTTTACAGAGCAAAAGCTCACTGAGGAGCAGAGAAATCCTCTATAAATCAGAATAAAGAGACATTCTACAGGAAAGATATACAATTTTCTGGATGTATACACACACACACTAAATATTTGTTCTGTTTTCCTTTTCTTTGTCTGCAGCAGAACTGTTAAATTAACGATTGGACTTGGCAGTGAACTGAGGAGATTTCAACTGAAAGTACAGAAACTAAAATTGTGCTTATGTAACACATCCCTGTGCTTACACCTGGGTATCCAAAATGTGATTTATGCCTGATAGATAAGCAGCTATTTTGTATGTCTTCATATATATATATATTTATCAATAGTACACAAAGGAATTTATTCCCTTAGTAATAGAATCATAATAGAATGGTTTGGGTTGGAAGGGACTTCACAGATCATCTTGTTCCAACCCCTGCCATGGGCAGGGACACCTTCCACTACCCCAGGCTGCTCCAAGCCCTCTCCAGCCTGGCCTTGGACACTGCCAGGGATCCAGAGGCAGCCACAGCTTCTCTGGGCAAGGTAATCATGCAAGGGGAAATCCAGATTTTCTCTGCTGCCATTGGGATGCTCCCTAATCCCACAGATGCAAAATTAACAAGTAAAAGGTTTGAGCTCAATGCAAACATTCAAGATGAGGAAAATCCACCACAAAAATCAGGTTTTTGCCCTTGGGAATCCATTTTTCAGCAGCACCCAAAACCTGTTTCTCCTTAAGTTTAAATCCCAGCAAACAAACAGCAGAGAAATCCAAACCACATCAGGAATTTGGGATGCCCTTCTTAAGGAAATAGCAGCCCTGGAAGAGCTGAAGTACCTTTAAGGCACTGCTGGATTTTCACAGAAAATGATTACAAGTTCAGAGATAATTTATAAAAGAGCGTAGGAGCTCTGTAGTTTCTGCAAACCAGTGGAAATTAATAAAACCCAAGGCTGGCTATTAGATAAACCCGAGCAGACAAAGTGTGTGTAACTACCCGTAGAGGGGCTGACATGATGAATGATGATGGATCCAAACCCATCTGAAGTTCTTTAGGAATAATAACAGCATAAAGTCATTTCTGTAGGGTACCTAAATGTGTCTGAAACAACAGTATATCGAAGGTTGCATATTATGCTAAGAATGACAAGTATTTATGACTGGAAGGTGTCTGGGCTGGGATTATCAGTTTTTGTAAACCTCTTCTTGCTTCTTTAATCTTTGATTTAAAGACTCATCCAGAGATTAAAAAAAAAGGGGCTGATTCCTAGAATTGTCCCACAAAGATAGTAAATACCCTCTCACCTCAGTGCCTGGTGCTACACAGGTGTTTTCTTTCTACAGGAATAAATGTTTTCCTTGGGGAGCAGCTTGGGAGAGGCACCTGAGTAGCAGGAAGGAGGGTGGGCAATAGCTCCGCTCAGTTAGATTAAGCTCTGCTCAGCTAAACTCCTTCCTAGGACTGGGAAAGAAAAAACCTTCCTCTGTGGTGCCAGTTGTGTCTAGTGAGTTTTATATTAATACAATTGTAAATGTTGTTGAGCTTGCTGTTTGGGGTGGGAGGGGTCTTTTAAGTGTTTGGTTTTTTTTTTAATTTATGGTCACAGCACTTGTGGTTAAATGTGGCAGCTGAAGAAAAATAATGGGTGCGAGTATAGAGAATGGACAGAAATGTGCCATGCCAGGGGCATTCAGTGGAGTTTTAGAAGTAAAATGCCCCTTCTGCAGAACTGCCTTCCAGTTGTCTTTGTGCCCCTGGAGCAGTATGGTTGTGTTCAAATGAGAGAGAGATTTTGGGGACAGGATTTTCTGAGAGTACGACAAATACAACCTGCATTTGTCTCAGGTTTAAAAGGAGAGGAACTTTTGTGCCATGCACAGATTGATTTCCAAAACCTGAGGGTCTCCAGCTTTCCCTAACCTCTGCTAGCATACTGCAGCAATGTGTTCTTTGAGCATGTTGATTCTCTTAGGTCTGTAAGAGCCTTTGAGACAGAGCTAATTTTTTCAGCATTGACTGTGGAGATTTGTGACTTCAGATGTGAATGTCCCTTTCTCAACCCTGCTGCCAGTGACCCACTGCACAGCAAGTGTCTCACATTATAAAGTGCTTATTCACAGAGGGCTCTGACCAAGGCTATCTGGAGGGTGGGAGATGCTTTCCTGGCAATGGGATGTGAACATCGTGGGGCAGATCCTCAGCTGGGACAAGAATCCTGCTCGGTCTCTGTGGCTCAAAGGACGTCTGTTAATTCATGTGGAAAACTCATGACCCCAGAGAGATCACAAAGTTCAGTGTCCTTGAGCAAGTGCCACACTTTGCAGTCAAGATCAAAATGTCTTTCTCCCTCGAATTCCCTTGAATTTTGATTTTTCTAAAAGTCCTTTAAATTTATACTGGAACCTACAGTATTATCCAAGAAGACTTTGAGGAATGCTCTGTGTGTTCTCCCTTTCTCTTTTACTATATTATTGAATTTCCACGCTGGTAGGAATATGGAGCCCTGAAAGCTCACCTGGCTCCTCTCTGCTCATCCTGTGCAGAGGTTGAGCTCTGGTGTGGCCATTATCACCAAAGCAGCCATCCAGGACTTTATTTGGTTATCCTTGAAAGAGCCTCAATCTTTGATTTCCAATTTAGTTACATCAAGTATTTGAGGAAAGTCTCTTAGCTGTAGGATTTTGGAGGGCAGACTGGGAGCTGGTTTGCCTGCCAGGGGTGTGCTCTGGGCACTTTTCTCTTGTGTTTTGGTGGTGAATTGAGAGGTGGGATTGCCTTGTGCTGGAGCAAATCCCCTGAGCAGAGGATTTGCAGACTCCTTGGCATCGGTGCAGTGCAGCCAAGCAGCCCTCAGGCAGTGCAGCTTTCCTCCTCTCCTTTGGAGAGCAGCAAGGCACTTGGAAAAATGAATCATCTCCTGGCACAAAATCTCTCCTCCCTTGCTGCAGGAGCTTTTGTTGCTTGTTGGGGCATCAGACTGCTGCTGTTGTGCTTGTTCACCTCTTAAGGCACAGGGCATTTGACTTGAATTCAAACCAACCAACCCACAAGGGTGAGGTGCTGTCGAGGGGAGCAGTGACCTGGGGACAGGAGGGACCATCAGCATCACTTCCCACACTGGGTTATATAGGAGTTGGGGACAATAGCTTTTGCTATTGCCCCAAAATGCCTGTTTTCAGCCAGGGAATGAGCCCTTTGTCCATCATTCAGAGATGTCAGAGGATCTTCATCTTCCTTTTTAATCCCTGGTCCGTGCTGGAGGTGGTGACAGGCTGGAGTGCAGTCCCATGAGGCTCTCCCTGCACTAACACCTGGATTCCCCCTCAATGCAGCCACCAGGACCCGAGGGCAGCTGTGTTTCACAGCCCTGCCATGTTTGATGGAGTCTGTTATTTCTGTCATTCCTTCTTCATTTATTTCTTTTTTTTTAATGTGTTGCACAAATGCACACAAACATCTCAGAGACCTTCCCCCCTTCCCTTCAGCTTCTCATCATGACTTCTACTGGAAGGCAGGTAAAGTTATCTTTACTACTGTGATTTTATCAACTTGAAATACAAACAATTAAAGAGAAGTGGTTTCAGGCAGCAAGGTGGCCCTTGAGTGGCTCCGTCAAGTGCAGTATTTATGCACTGAACTTTTAATTCTTTTTTTTTTTATATTAATCTCTTGCACTTGCTGCTTTATGTGAGTCCATGGAGCAGATGAAATGAACCATTGGGTGGAAATGTGCTGTTGGTGTACAAAATGCTGTCAAGTGGACAGAGGTTTAGTGTTTCTCTGCTCATCCCTTCCAATCTCTTTGGTGAATAATGACTTGCCTTATTGCATAAAGCAACTGCAGACCTAAAAACTGGCAGAAAAGCTTAAATTTGAAAATCTGAGTACTCAGTGTTGGAGAAAACTTTGCTCTTGAGAAGGTCTGTCACCTTTCCTTTGATTTACAAAGGGTTTCTCTACAGAGATCAGTGTTGGGAAGGTGCTGGGAGCATGGCTCTGTCCTGAGCAACATTATAGATAATTCCAAGTTTATGGATAAAAAGATCTGTGAGCAGTTGTTCATAAACCATCTATGGCTCTCTGCTCTTCACAGGTGGGGGAGGTTCTGGCTGGGGTGAGACCCAGTCTCTGGTGTGCCCCTCACTGGGGCAATGGTGCTTCCCCTGTGATGACAGGGACCCCTGTGCCAGCTGTGCTGCCTCTGCCTCCCAACAAGTCCCTACTCTGGACTGGGTCAAGGACCTGAAATCCAAGACCTATTCCTAGCAGCAAATCCATCAAATATAAACCCTGTGCTTATTTGAGAGCCACTGTGTCATTAACAGATGGACTTGATGGCCTTAGAGGCCTTTTCCCTCCTAACTGGTGCCGTGATTAGCAGAACTCCTAGGGCCAACAATTTTAGTTGTAGGCACATAATTACCCTGTTCCCTCTCCTTTTCCCAGCAAGAAGCTTTTTCTCCAAGCTGATGCCAGCCCTGCTGTCTCTGCCAGTTCACTTTGTGTGATGCATTTCCTAATTTGTGCTATTTTGGCCTTCTCCAGCAGAAGGTGTGGTAGCCCTTCAGTGAAGGGCTGTGCAAGTGCCCTCGGGTCCTCCTTCCTCTACCAGTGAGTGCCGTGCATGAAATTCTTCCTTTCCTGTTGTCTAAAATTCAGGATTTCTTTGCTCTGTGCTGCCACATCCCCTGGCCAGGCAGCAGGCTCTTCTGGAGACTCAGGCTTCCTGGATTCCATTAACATTTTGTTAATGAAATAGTGCTTTGTCAAAGAGTCTTGAAAACTTAAAAGGGTATTTAAGCTTCTTCCATGAGTCAATACCATGTAATGTCAACATTACCACGAAGGGATAATTCAGAGATGTCACACAAAGCTTGTGTTATGCCATTTGCAGTCTGGCAAAACAGCTCAGCGTTTATGTTGTTTAATCCATCTTCAGAAATCTTTTGTTCTGAAAAAGTTTGAGATCAATCTTGTCAGTATTTAGTGACACAAAGCTGATGTAAGTCACTGTGCTCCTATTGACTTCATCTGAGTTGTAACGATTTACCCCAGGCTTGAATTAAGCCCAAATTAGGCATATGAAAAACTCAATACCAAACTTTTAAGGAAGATGGAGCTGAATGGCACAGATCTTGGAAATGAGAATGTGGTTGGAAGTAGACTGGAGGAATCAGTTTGTAGTGACCTGGGACAGTACAGACACAATTTGAAGAGACTCAAGGAAAAATAACCTTGTCTAAAGCTTTTCATTGATGAAATAATGTACTTCCCTGGCTAGAAGGAAAGAGGAAATACAGACCTAGAGTTCAGATCTGAGCACTGGCAGTGAGATTGGGGGCATAGGGACTGAATTCCACAATGCAAGTGCTGCAGTGTCCAGGGCTTGTCACTGTCACAGCAATTCTGCTCAAGGTACACAAAACCTTTTATCAATTTCTCCTCCCTTTCTTTTTTTAGCAATTCTGTGATCATACCCACCACAGAAGGAAGCTGTTTCATCCTCCTGGACACTGCAGTGATGCTGTTTGTTTTACCTTTGTACATTTTAATCCTTTTTCCTTAAAGCTCTCTGTAATTGATGTATTTGAATGTAGTGAGCGGTGGCCTCAGCTTGCTTTGAAGAAAATAGACTGCCTTACTTCATCCTTGGCTGAATCCAAAATGCTTTCCCATGATTATTTCTTGGCTGTGTTAAATCTATTTCCCTTTCAGACTCCACAGATAGATGGGGTCAACTCTGCAACAGCTGAAGTGATGTGAAGTTCTTTAAAAATTATTCACATATTTTGGTGGCAAAGGTTTAGTGTTTCATTCACATGCAGGGTTTTCATTTCCAACCAGGCATTGTGGAAGCAGGCAGCATCCCAGACCTGTGGAGGAGCTCAGCAGGAGGAGAACAAGTGGGGGAAAATATTCCCAGTGTGCTGCTGGTGGCTCAGGTATGCTGAGGTAATTTGCAAGTTCTTTGGGAGTAAGGGAGATCTTCTGGCTCGATTGCACACAGCAGGAAGAAAAATAGTGTGAAGCTCTTCATTTGTACTTTTTTTTAGCTGTTTTACAACCTCGGAAACATTTGAGGCATAAATCAATTGTGAAGAGCCATGGAGGTCTTGCAGCCTCCTTGCTCCAGGTGAGGTCAGTGCAAGAGCAATGGGAGTGAGGATAAAACATGGACAAAAGGAAAACTGTGCAAAAGCAGAGTAGGAAGACCTCTGAGAGCAGGTCTGAGCACAGAGTGCGTTTCTTAAGGTGTGAAAGGGCCTCAAAATTCTCAGCTCTTCTGGAAGATGCCTTGTCCAAACTGGGCTGTACCTGGGTATGTGCAGCGCAAGAATAATTTGGCAATTAAATTAAATTTTAGCCTTATCTCGCAGATCCCAGTATACTTGATCAGGTGCTTTAAAGGAACAATGCATTTGCCAAGTAGAAAAATGTGACAAAAAAAAAAAAAGCCCACAAATATTACATAAGAGGCAGAATCAGACATAAAGTTTATGAGCCATCATGGCCTGCTGTTATAACCCAAACGTGGAGGGAGCACAGTGAACCTGAAACACCACAGTCAGCATTGCAGCAAAATGAAGCATGGCAATGGAGGAGATGTTTAAATTGAGGTTAAAAGAAAAACAAACTCAGGGACTGCTAATAAAAAGAAAAACTTGATATGGGGAGTAATGCAAGTGTATCTGTCAAGTGTCATTCAGGCACAGACTGTCCCAAAGGCTTTACAGCTTTTAATAAAAATACAGTGTGAATAAGAGGAGGCTGAGAAAGTGGTGCAGGATGATGTGCATTTTAATCTAGTATTAAAAAAAAAAAAAAGAGGAAAAATGTCCTTGGAGACAACAAAAACTGAAAAACTGTTACAGGTGGGAGAAACCGTGCAGAGGTGGGATTTGTGTCTGTGGGGTGGATGTTGGAAGAGGAGGGATGTGGCCACCACATCAGGTGTGTGATGGCAGTGGGAGCAGGGAGAGAGGCCCTGCTAACTCAGGGCAGTGGGGTTAAATCCCAGAGATGGCTCTGCCCTCTCCCAGTGGCAAATGGGAGATTCCTTTGCAGATGCAGACCTGCTACATCTCATAAAATCAGGTGTTACACTGATTTAATCTAAATTGTTTTTAAAAATATCAAGCACTTGATATAAAGACTTTGCAGATAATCCATAAAACCATTATGCTTCTCTTAATCCTTTTCTGATTTTCTTAACCTCATCAATGATATTAAACATCTCTACCTGAACCTGCATCTCCCCTTGTCTCAGATCTCCACATATAAATTTCAGACAACAGTGTTTTCTTCTGTACTTTTCTATATTTCGTGTGAAAACAATAAATTCTGGGGCAAGCAGCTCTGAATTACTCAGCGTTTAGACAATGCCCATTTAAGCAGAGCCCTTATGTTATCCAGGGGCTTCCAGCTCTGATCATGATAATTTCTGGACCAAGCAAATTATTTCCTCTCTATTGCATTGAGTTGGGTAATTGAAAGAAGTCAGAGTTTTTGCTACTCCATCCTGTATTGAACAAGTGTTGATTGTAGTTTCCTTGTTTCAGGCAGTTTGCACAGAGGCCTGTGGTGGTCCAGCTCGTTGGAAACTTTTGTGCTCAAACCGGGAGGATGCTCCAGTTGAAGCTAATCTGTGAGTAAGTTTTCTGGAGGCCATTATATCTCCCAGAGTTTTGAGGTTTTCTCTAAAGGAGCCATTGCTCTGTGCGTGAGGGAAAGAGAAGGAGCATCGCCTCGAGGGTTTCAGTTATCACACTGCCTAAATACCCCTTATTTTTAGTCAGAGTCTTCTGAATATGAGATCCCACTACAGGTAGGTGAAGTGACCTCTTTGGGTTTGAATCTGCTCCTCTCTGGCGGATGCAAAGCTGCAGCTTTGAACAGGAGCCCCCTCCTGCTCTGTGCAAAGCTCTTTGAATTGCCCCTGATAGGCTTCTAAGGCTCCCCGGATGCGTGCGAGGCCCTTTGAAGATGAATGCCCAGAATGAGGGAAACATGAAACAAAACTTACTCCCTTATGTCAGAGTGAGCAGCAGATTCCTCAAAGACTGCAGCACAATGGTGCTCTTTGCTGGGTGAGAGCAAATAGGCTGTGGTTCACCAGCTTGTCAGAGCAGAGCGAAATTGAAGAGCCAGGGCTGTGCTTTGGGTGGTAGAGCAGCAAAAGGAAGGTTTTGGGGCGCTCCACAATATTCAGGTTTGGCAAAACTTGTTCCAAGTTGGCTCTGTTTGGTCTTACTTGATGAAGAGAAATTAATTTTGCTTCCCCCAACAAGTTTGCTGGGTGTTCATGGTGATGGATGAACCATGTCTTCTTGAGGGGGAATATTCTTCTTTGTTTCCATGAAAATCCTCACCCCAGCTCCTTAAACTCTCTGTATACACCATAATTTTTTGGTACATTTTGGTGGTGACCACCCACAGTCCTGGGAGCTGAAGGGCCCTTGAGGGAGTGGCTCAGCTGTAGGAAATTTTTGTTATTTGTCTTATTCTGAATATTTCTGTGACAACTGACATGAAAATATCCATTAGTGTCTTTTTTTAAACCTCATGGATCAGTTCTTCTGGCCCCAGTGTGTGATCCAAAAGTTTTCATCAGCATCAGATGGATGAACCCATTTCTTTGAGGGGTTAATGGGCTTGTAATGCAAAAACATTGAACTGATATCTCAGGAGAGACTGGATGTGGGAACAGAAGGAAATGGAACAGGAAAACAGATTAAAAAACACCAAGAGAGATTTGTTAATAGTTGTTGGAGATATTCTTCTCACCTGTCCTGGGTGACTGTTCAAATGCAGATGTGTGAACTCCTCTAAAGCAAATGAGGAAAAGCAGAACCCTTCGGGCCATAATTCTTTTCCATATGTGATAGATCCCTCTTCCTTCCAATCAATTAATTGCATCCTAAAAACATCTATTTCTCACCATTGACTTTAAAGGGATTTTAGATGAGTGGCTCAGATATAGCTGTCTACAGAGTAAGTGATTAAAGTTGGGTTAGATGAGCTGGCAGACTACACGGGGTTTTTTTCTTCCTTCATGCCAACCCTAAATCAAAAGGCATCTCATCAGAGTATTATAAAATACAGCCTTCAGAGGGAGAGTCTTCTACTTCCATATTCTGGCATCTGAAGGGAGGAGGGAGACTCCCATCAATTTAGAGAGAGGTAAAGATTTCATCTCCCTCTAGAAATCATGGCCATAATGGGAAATTCAGACATTTATGAGATTTGCTTAGCCAAGGCAGAGCTGAGCATGTGAATGTTTCTGTTTGTAGTGTTGCAGCAAAAGCAGAATAAGAGACTATTTTTGGGGGTTATTTTCTCTCTTTTTCCCCCTCTTTGATTAAGTTAATAGCCCACCTTGTACCTGGGGAGGAGCAGACACAATCTGTGTGACCTCACAAAATAAAACTGCTTAGGAGCCCTCTCCCTGTGAATGCAAAATGGGGGCAAACTGGGAAATAGGACTGAATGCAGGTGTTTATTAATGGGGAAATTCCCAAAGAAGCATTTACCAATTCACCAGAGAGGAATTCTCACAAAAAAACCCTTTCAAGTTGTTCCTGGTTTATGTTTGAATTTTAAAACCAGGTAAGGTTCGAGGAGAGATGAGCAAGTTACTGGCAATTGGTGAATATTTCCCTGGGATTTTAAAAGTTGGCAAACCTTGAATACACTATAAATACCTTTTGCATACCATAAATACCTATATATTTTAAGGCAATGTGAATTCCAAGGACAAGAGAAAGCAGAGCAAGGACTGACTCGGTTTTAAATCAGAAAGGGACATGCATTTGTTTCCTCTAAATGTTAATTCCTTGACATAATGGGTAAAGTATCAAATTATTATTTAAACCCACAAATAAAGTGCAGGTCCCTTTTCCCATCTCTAAGTAATGCTCTCCTGCCAAAGGATAGGCATGGCTGTATTTTTTCCTAATGGAATCTGCATAGCTTTGCCCTGATAGTCCACTGCTGAATATTGATGGTGCAATAATTGGCTCTTTATTGGTATATTGTGTTTTCTTGGAGATTTTTTGACTTCCTGCAGTAAATCCTTTTCGAGTCTTGCTCCTTTTATGGTTTGGTGTCTACAAAAGTTGAAAATTCTGGTGGAACTGCAGGACTATGAATAAGACTCAGGGTTTTGATTTGTCGTATCTCATGTATTGGTAGTTGGTATCTCTCCTTTTATATTTTTTAGTAGAAATATCTCAGTTTTAAAAATAGACCGTTTTTGCTGTCTTTATTTAGCAGGAGAACTCAATCTCTCTCCTCTATCTGTTTTCTCCTATTTGTCCCTGGCTTGAAGGGTTAGTGGCACTCAGTGGTGGATAAATGCAAGGAAATCTAATAATGCCTTTCTAATATAGCCATTTATCTGGTATCATATTTTATTTTAACTCTTCATGAAACTCTGCAATCATTGCTCCATTGCTATAATTGGATTTCAAAGTATATTTGTGCCATTTAATTACATCTATAGCTTCTCTATAAGCACATTCAGAGTAATTAGTAATCTTCTACTTTTTAGTGGAATTATATTTTATATCAACTGTGCTCATTTTTCTCTTCAAATTCTTCAACACATTTGCACCAGTTTTGCTTTTTACACTGGAATTTCTGGCATAAATAATCATTAAGGGTTTTTTTTTTCCTCCCCACTGTGAATGTGAACAGAGTCTAATCCAGCTTTCACTGGAGTCAATGGTAATCTTTTCATTTCCTTCAGTGAAAACTGGATCAAGTTAATAGATTGCAAATTGCATTCACGGCAAAGTCACATCTTATCACAGAAATAGTTGTGTAGCAACTCCTGGGGTATTGATGGAAGGTGCAAAATTGATTGTTTCCATTTTTTCTTACGGGGTATTTTATAGATTCTCTTATCCAACTTTATTAATTTTTTAGCCCATAAGTTATGGTATTGCAATAACATTTAAAAGATTCATTTTAACCTGATTTTCATGACTAATTAAAAACATTTCCAATTGAAGATTTATGTGAGTGGGTCTAGAACTTTGCTTTCTAGACTCCAAGTTTCTGTTCCTCTCCATCAGGATGCTTGCGAATGGGCATTTTTAAGTTCTAAAAATATTTTGTCTTAATTTTTGATTGCAAACCAAATATTTGACAATTTTTTTTTTTTTGCCAGCTTTCTGTGTGACTTCAGAGCTGTGTCAGTTCATGGACAGATTTAGTCCTCTTGCTGTTGAATATGAAAACCTGCAAGCACTTCCCTCTAAAACTGTAATTCCAGCAAATTACATTCCCAAGTAGGCAGAAATTTATGATGTTCACTTCTTCCAGCATGTCAGTTTTGCCACTGTGGGGTGGTAACTATATGTACCAAGTAAGATCTTTATTTTATGAAAAAGAAGTTATTGCAACTGCCTCGTTAAGGAGATATTTTTCCCTTCTGCACTGCTCCCACTCTGTTGATTAGAGGTTTGTTGCTTTGGTAATGTGCTTCTCCTCCAGGCTGTTAATGATTACAGACATCTCTCTAACCCGTAATTTTGGGGGAAGGTTATTGACAAGGTGAGATGACAACAATTGTAATTGTTTCTATGGTTTAGAAATGCCCTTCATCTTGGCTGGCCATGTGTCAGGACTTGGGATTTGGAGTGAAAGTGGAGCTGATGCCCAGGATTAGAGACACTTTCTTGAGCTATTTATTCCCAAATCATGCCAGTTCATAAGGTTAGAAAGAACACTGTGAAAGGTGGTAAAGTGTTATTTAATTCTTAATGAAACATCGATGCAAATGGTGCCTCTTCCATCCCCAGCAGAAGGTGACTTTGGTAGCTTGGGGATGGAGCCCCTTGGATCTCCAAGGAGAGATGCTCATCCTGGTGTGATTTTAGAGCTTCAGGAACTTTTGTGAGCTGGAGCATCCTCAGTTTCAGAAGGCAGGATAAAAAGAATTTGTTCATCTAGCCTTTTGATTGACAAAAGAGACATTGAACCATTTATATGGGAGATTTTGTTATGTTCCCAGCATAGGGAAATTGTTTACGAGTCTTAAACGGAAAAAAACCCGCCTTAACTATGATAATAGTTATAACTATAATAGTTATAACAATATAATAGTGATATAGTTACTATATAAGAGTAATGAATAGTAATTTCATTACTAATCATTTGAATGGAGCAGCATGAGCACCCATGCACCTGAAATTCAAACCTTAAATCCTGCAGGTATTTTGAATTTTGTGAGAGGTGCCTCAGCACTGTGGGAACCACACTCCCACATCACAGGGACACTCCTCATGGGAGGCCGGATTTTTCCAGTGGATGCGTTTGAGCACTTTGCACTGAAATTTTGTCAAAGAATGACTGGTGTTTTGCCACTTTAAAACCATGGAAACATCACAATGTTCTTTTAGAAATGACTCCAGGAATTAATTGCAAATGACTTATTAATGAAACAAATATTCAGCTGTCACTGGAACCAAACTCCATGATACGTTTAATGACTATTTTTTGAGAAAACACTTTTGTGTTTGTTTGATCTGCTTCGTGTTAACAGCAGTAGGAAAAGAGGGAAGCATTTGGTGTCAGAATGGAAACTTGAAACTGGCAAAAAGGAGAGGAAAAACATCAGCCAATGACTGGGAAATAGGTGAGGAGCCCAAAAAAAGAGCAGATTCCTAACAATTATGTTGGAAAACTGCTCCCCCAGGCAGGCCTGGCTGGGTAATAAGGGTTAAATCTGGGGACAAACAGGGGAATCTGGAAAGGAAGGGTTTCACAGTAACATGAATTTTGCCACTTTCCGTGTCTGGAAAATGAGCATGAAGGAATTCGCCTCGTATGGGATGGGCAAATGTTTGCAAATTGCAGAGAGACTCTCAAATGAATGCGCAGTATCAGCTGTGGCTCTGCAAATGACAATAAAAAATAAATGCTGCTAATTAGGGAGTGTGCATTCCTCATGGCTCTGGCACTGGTCTGGGATGCACCACCAAACTTCCCAGCCCAGAACTGGAGCCATGGACCTTCCCTGGTGCCCAAGGGCCACCCAAAGGAGACTTTTCCACAGGCAGCTGCCTGAAGCCGTCCATTTTCCCAAGAGTTCCCCTTTGCAAGGGCCAGATATAAATAGGTAATAAAGCTTTTCCACGGCTGCTGTTTACAAGAGCAGGAACACGGGGCAGGACACGAGTGAGGCGGATCCGCCCGCCTTGGGAACACATCTCAGGTGTCCTTCTGCTGGTGCTGCTAAATTATTTACCACTCAGCAAGCATGTGCCTGTGTGAGATATTGAAAGGAGGGAATCTGAGGTGAAACCCCATCCGTTTACCCAGAGCTGACGCTGGAATATTCATTATCACGTTAAATCCAACCACAGTGAAAATGAAGGCTTCCGTTGATTATGTGCTTGCATAAAAGGCTTCTTTGGTGGCAGGCCTGTGTGCCAGAGATCTGAATATAAAATCAAGTAAGTGGAAACCATATTTTTTTTAATGGTAAATTTGCCTTCTTGGAAGTTATGAGACTTGGCAGGTTTAAATTATGTTTTAAACCTGCGGTGGATTATGTGATTTTTCTAACTGGCCGCAAGCAATACGAGATGAGCACACCCCACCCCAATCCCAGCCACAGGCCCAAGCCAGGATTTCCAATGCAAATAAAAAAATAAATGCAGATTTTATATGCAGGGAATGGTGCATATTTATCTCAGTGCAGTGCTGGCCTGGCAGGGTTGGTGAGGAGGTCTCTCCTTCCCAAGTGCTGGGTCTGCACTCACCTGCCTTTCCCCTTCCCTCTTCATCCTGACTTTGTGCTGGAGCAGAGCAAGAGCACAGCTCAGAGAGGAGATTGAAAGGACCCATTGGATTTATGATTGTGGAAAAGTACAGGAAAATTCATAGGATTGGCCAAAAAGGCATGATGTTTCTTTTCCATCCCTCCATCCGTCCTGTGCTTGTTCCTTCCTTGTCTTCCCCCTCCACCGAGGATCCTGTTGAATTAAAGGCTCAATTAAATCTTCTCTGGGATGCAGAAGAAAACTTAGAAATGCTGAGGTGAAGCAGCACCACGTGGTGAAAGGCCACCTCTGGAGCAGGAGGGCTGGAGGCTCTGGGACACTTTGGGCTAAAAATGAGCTCCCAGGAAAACTGGCACAGCGAGGGCTGGGTTTGGTGGCCGTGGGCATGCACAGGGATGTGAGAACAAAACCTATTTCTGTTGGTGCTGAGAACCAGGATTCGCCCACAATTAGTAATTTATTGGAAGGTGTGACTGATTACATCAGCACAAATAATTTAAAAATAGATTAAAAAAGAAATAAATCAATGTTCTCCATCCCATAACACTTACAGAAGACTTTCTAATTTGGCGAACAACAGGTAAGAAACAAGATGATCAGAAACCAGATTTGGCTGGTCAAAGATGGAGATGGATAAATCTTGATTTGGAGCATGATTGAGGTGAAACCATCATCTTCCAAGAAATCATGGGCTTCTTTCTGGGAATGCCAGAGATTCTTTATGGCACATTCTTCCCTTTCTGCCTTCTGTTTTCATCTGTAATTGGAAATGTATTTTGTGAGAGAGAATAAAACAAACATCCAGTAGATACAAAAGCACCGAGAACCTTCAGCTTTGGTTAATCCCTGTAGGCAGCACAGAGAGAAACAAAATGATCTGTAGCTATAATTGAGAGGCAAAAAAAAAAAAAAATCTATGTTTAATAAACATTTAAAGGAAGAATTACATGTGCCACAAATCCCCTTTTATATTGCACTTAAAATCTCCTTACCTACCCTTTAGTTTTCATAGTTTTCCTTATCTTCAGTGTCACTTAATCATATTTCAACAGGATTTGCTTCCTCGCTGCCCATCTGCTCTTCCTTTCTAGTGCAGCATTAATGCCACAACACCATCCCAGTAGCTCCCTTCTATGCCACTTTGATGTCAGACACCTGGGGATTCAGGATTTTTTCATTCAAGTTCAGACAGAAAAGAAAAATACCTGGTTTGGGGGAGTGACAGGTCCTGATTTCAAATGGAAATGCCCAGAGCAGGGTGGGGGATGAAGGGGCAGTGAACAAAACTTTGTTTCCTGTGGATGTGGAATGTTGGGATCCAGTGGTGATCTGTCCTGCTGCTGGCCATGGGGGGCTTCTTCTGGCCCTGGGGAGATGCAGGCACTGCTCTGCTTCAAGCCTGTGCTAAAGAAGGGTCATCCTCTGAGGATGTTAACAAAATTCATTAATGAATGCAGAGGGCAAGGCTGAGTTCACCCCTGGCACCCACCTGGCTTGTGTGGGCTGCCCAGCTGGATCTGTGTTTGCTGAGTTAGAGGCAGCATTTGGAGTCTTCATGTGGTTTATTAATCCTAAAAGCATTGAATTCATATTCTTTGTATTTATACCTTTCTTATTGACAGAGTTAAGGAAGACTGTGTGTTGTGTCTCACCAGTTTAGGAGCACAATGATGTGGGAAGGGCTCCTGGAAAGGGGGGAATGTTTTTCTTTAGTGACAGGAGTTCTCCCAAAAAAAGCTATATGCTGCTTTTTGCACTAACAAATGTGAAAAAAAAATTGTAGAAATCCATTCTAATTTCTCATGTAATTGTAAATTAGTCCTTAGGTCATTGGTGGGAACAGGTCTGTAGTGCAGCTGGGAATATTATTCTCTCTCACACCACTATCTTTGCTGGACTCTAAGCTCTTATGATAATTGATAAAAATGCCTTTTTTAAAGCTATCTGATGCCTGCAGTGATCAATACTTGAACCTCTATTCTTGAAACATTTTTAAATTAAAGTTGTTTTTTTTTCTTCCTCATAAGAAAGTGACCCAAAGTGCAGTTAATCCAAATCCTGAGGCCTTTGTGCCAGCAGAAGCCGCTCTTGATATTTCCAAATAACATTTGCCTCAGATCTCAGGAGGCAGAGCAGGGCTTGGTTGGCTGCAGGATTCCAGAAATTCCTCTGTATTTGAGTGGGGATCAGGCTCAGCAGATGCTCAGCCATGCTTGGTGCTGTAAAGACAAAATAGATCAGAAATTGGGTGTGCTAAAGCAGTGCCAGAGGCTCTACCCTTCCCCTCCTGGATCACCACTCAGGATTTGCTCCTTGCTCACTCTGGGGTTGCCTGAGCTGGTTTTGGTGGGAACAAACCAAAATGAGGTGAGGCCACCTGAGTCCCACCAAGGAAGGGTGCCCAGGAGGTGACAGGGGACAAAGGGACACTGGGACAAACCTTAAAGGACAAATTTAGAAAGAAATGGTGGCTTGGAGGAAGATGAAAGTGCTTTTCTTCAGGACACAGCTGTAACAGGGAGAGGGAACAAGGCAGAGGCAGGAAAGGAAGCTGAAGCAGGGGTGGCAGCTGAGGCTGAAACCTTGAACCATGAGAGGAAGGGGTTTGTTCCACTTGGATTTGGTCAATGAGTATGTGGTGAAGACAAACAAGCACAGATTGATTGTCTAGGGGAAGAGGTTTTAAGAGGAAACATGGGGTAGATGTCTGAGGCAGAGGAGAAGCCACCACGGGGTTGGTCATGGGACTGGCACAAATAAAAGGGTTAGAAAAGGAGAGGTGGCTTTAGCAGTGGAAACAGGAATTAGCAAGAAAATGGAGAATTAAAACAATTCTGAGCCACATGGAAAGCATTGTTTATTGTTATTATTATAATTAACTATTCTTATTATAATTATTACTGTTATTGTATTAACTAAAGGCTGACTTGAATCATACAAACAGCTTCTGTCAGAAAAGGAGAAAACAAGTTTTAAATATTGACTTTTAATTCTGCCCTGTTTGTTAAGGACCGTTAGTTCTGTTTTGCTAATATCTTGTAAGTAAACAGAGTGAGAGAATTCAGTGGGCTAGAGATGATAAAGATGATGAACCACTGAAATTTGGTTCCACACTGGGCACATAAGGGAGAAAAGGATGCCAATTAATGCATTACTGAAGGAGAAACGCTACTAGAAGTAATAATAACGGTTCTCTATTATTTATGGTAGATTTTAGAAGAGAAAGAGTTCATGTTTATCCCAGAGCAGTCGACATGAGCGCTGAAGGAAGAGAAAAAGCCCTTTAACCAAGCAGAAATTTCAGTCGTGAGCTGTTAAAGGAAGTTGAGTTGGATATTGAGGAAAATTCAAAAAGATAAAAACGACTTCAATTTGGTAGTTCTTCACTGGTTCTGCAGTTTGGCAGCTGTCAACATCTCAAAATATCATCTCACCCAAACTGTTGAAAGAAAGAAACCCTTTGATTTTTCCCTTGAGACTCCCAAGCTGAAAATGGACTCTTTGTAGTCTCAGCCTCATTTCAGACAGTTTTTTTTAAAAAAAACATTCTTGCTGGCAGAAACAACTAATTCATAAATAGACTCTCTGTTAATTAAATAAGTTTTATCATTTTAACTTGCCTTTTAAAATGAAAAAGAAAGTAAATCTCTAACTTTTCCAGCTTCATTATGAATCTTAAGGGACTAAGCATCACATTTCTTGCATCATTAATAATGCAAATTAGTTTTTGTTTGCATCTCCTATAAGTTTATAGTTAGACGTAAATATTTAATGCACAGATCTGGGAAATCAGATCATGACTAGTGGAAATTTTCCCTTGGAGTTATTGAAAGGTAATGTAAGAAAGATGGGAAGCACTGTGGTTTCTGTTTATTTAACCTTTCTTGCTCTTGCTTTCCTTTCAGTAGAACTCTTTGTGACTTGTCATTAAACACTTCTCTATTCCTGCAGTATCTGTTTTGATTATCTTTACAGTAGCCACAGAATTCAGCTTTTAATGTCATTTAAAGGAGAGGTTAAACACATCTGTAGCCTACTCAGGGCTATAAGGATTGTAGTTTTGCTCCTGATTATTGGCAAGAAAACCAGGTGATTATTTCTAATAATATCTAAAAACTTGTTGACTTTGTAGCAGTTTTTCTTCGTTTGCTTAATGAAGCAATGGCCAAATCAGATTAAACTTTATGCAGGACCTCTCCATCGTGAACAGAAATGCCTTGGGAGGGTAAAATACTCTGAGCTGTTTATTTGTTAGCACAGGGCAGACTGAATTTAGTGTATATATACCGTATTGGGCTTTCCCCCTTTTTTTTTAACACAGAATTCTTGCAAATATTGTACCACCCTCCATACGAAATCTCTGTAGGAATGAGATTATTGCAGACAAATTACAGCTGTTTCCCCACCACATCTGGGCTTTCTGCAGTGACTCTTCTCGTGTGTGTGGTGGATAACAAAAAATAATAAGTATCCTGTTATTTTGGGCGTGAAATCTGATAGTGAAAAACACACCAGGGAGAATTCTTCGGTGATAAAAATTTAAATAGACCCATTTATCAATATGACAGAGATTTGACCTGAAAGTTAAAGTGTTTGGAAGTTAAGTGGGGTTGTGTAAAGAAAGTTGAGGCTGTGCTACAGATAGACCGTGGGGTTTGTAAGTTATTAAATCAAAATAAAAGGTATTGACAAAACAATAAATTGCCTGGATCGCCTCATCTAATAGGTTCTGGGAGCACTAAATACATTCTCCATGCTAAAGATGTATGAAGGCTTTTCCTTTCTCATACTCTTGTTCTCCTCCTGGAAAACATTTGCACCGTGGTTGGTTTTATAACGGATTTGGCAACAAATTGGGCCTGGGGATGCTTTGCCAGGGAACTGGTTCAGAGCAGTGGTGGGGAGCAGGAGCAGGGGCATTGCTCTGCTACCAGCAGGATTATTAGACTTTGCAGGTGGAGTACAGATCACTCTCTGGGGGATTAAAATAATAATAACAAATCTAATATCTTTACTGGGAGAGGTATCTTACTAATATCTTCTGGGGAGAGAGCACTGCAGAGCTCTTTGCTCTCCTCGGCACCACTTCCAGACTGGAAATCCATGGGATTCAGAGGAGGAGCAGCATCTGGCAGTCCCTTCCAGCAGGGGTGCTTTGGGAAGGAGTTAATGCCACCTCCTCATGTCAACCCCTAAACCTTTCACCATCATCTTCCTGGGAGAGGGGCTGAGTTTTCTCATGGAGGGAAAGGAAAATACCTGTGGGACAAACTGAGACGGAAAGGTTGGGGGTGGGTGATGGGGCAGCTCCTCACTCCCAGAGACATCAGCTGGGCCCTGCTTTTCCCCAACTCCACAGGCTTGGGGGTGAGTACCCCCTTCCTCCGGCTTCCCTGCCGAGGAGGGAATGAGGCTGGCTCTGTTTGCCTTGAAAATGACACAGATTTGAGACTATTTCCCCTCCTGCAGATTCCTCCGTTGAGAGGAGCATGGAAGACATTACTATTTATAGTGCACAGTACGTGTGCCCAGCGGGACACCCCCGAGCAAACATCCTACCAGTTTGGAGGTGGGATGCTTTCCAGCTCCGTGGCCCCAAGATGCCCTGTCTCCTCTCCCAGGGAGGTGGGAAATCACACAGGGGCACCACCCATCTCCCCTCATCCCTGCCTTTCTCTCTCTTCTGCTGAGATGAGATGAGTTGCTCACTCCCTGCCGCGGAGCCGAGCGTGAGGCGCGGAGACAAAGCGAGTTTTGAGCACAAATAATGCAAGTTTTAAGGGAGGGAAAGGGCTCCAAAAAATGAGGGTATAAGGGGGCTGCAGAGCATCTGTAGAGTCTGGTTTGGGGATGGGCAGCACGTGTGTGTGAGGGAAATGAAGATTGAAATTTGGTTTAACTAAAAGGACTTGGGAGCTTCAAGGGGGTGAGGACCAGCAGTGGGATCTGGGATCTGTTTCTGCCACTGCCTGCCTGACCACCTGGGTGTTCCTGTATGGGTTTGGGATATCAGAACCTCTTCATCTAAGCTTAGTCTTGATATGGAAAAGATAGCTGACAATGGCAATAAAAATAACAGTAAGCAGTTGGAAAGGCCCAGCTCAAATCGTGCTCTGTCAACAGCTTTGCAATCTGTATAAATATGAGAGGAAAGACAAACAGCTGTGATTTCTCTTTAAGAATGTGAGTATCCATTGTCATAGATTTAAATTAGGATATTTTACTTGTACTGTATGTAAATTCCTCCTTGGCAAATAACCCATGTCCACTAATGTATGTGTATTTTGGGTCTGTATAGTTTGGGTCTCTGTGAAATACAATGAAATTTGATAGCACACAGAAATACTTGCATGGAATGTCGAATTTTTTTGTGTGTGCTTCTCACATATCCATAAATGAGTTTACACATTTCTAATTACTCATTCAAAAAGAGACTTTACAGCACTTTTAAAAGAGAGCCAATTTTTTCCCTACTGTGTTCTGTTTTTACAGCTTGTGGAAAGCTTATTTAACGAAAGTTTAAGTAATCAGCGAAAGTCATTTCTGAGCAAAGACTGACAGATATGAAGCCTCTTTTCACACTTCATAAGAGGTGGAGAGGGTAGCCATAAAATTTACAGCTGAATAGTACTCTGTTCAGCTTAAGTTATAGAATTATTAGTGTTCCAGGCATGTGAGAGGTTTTAGGGAGATGAAGTATTTAAAGTGATCCTCTATGTTTTGTGTAGCTCAGCTCCGAGTGCAATACTAATAACAACCCATCCCTCCAAAGGCAGCGACCTGCACGTCCCATGGGGCTGATGTTGTGCTAAAAATATGTGTTTGCAGCTAACTGAGCTTCATGATATATTAATAAAACCCCAGCAACGTGTTCCCCTTGCAGAGACTCACCTCTGGCTATGAAAGGATGAATTGCCGGGATATGGAAATGAGCGCACAGGGTGTGTGGGTGAGGAAGGAGTGGGGAGGGAGGTGGCACTGGCAGCATCTCTGTCCCAGCCCCTGCAGCACAGGGACAAGGTTTTGCTGTAGCAGAGACCTGGATATAGAGTGGTGGACAATCAGTGACTTCTGCAGGTCGTGAAGTGTTGTGTTTACAGAGGTGGAATAAAAGAGGAAGAGCTGGGCTGTGTTATGAGACTGAGAAAGAGGAAATCTCTGTTCCAGCTGATAAAAATAAGTGTGGCTTTTAGAGGTATTTGTAGGCATTTGAGTGTGAAATGCTCTAAATATCATGAGGTGGCCACATGCTGTAATCATGGGTATTACATACAGATATTTATCATTGAATCAGAAAATAGTTCGGGATGAAAGGGACCCCTAAATGCCATCAGTCCAACCCCCCTGTCATGAGCAGGGACATCTGCAGCTAGACCAGGCTGCTTAGTGCCCTGTCCAAGATAACCTTGAATGTTTCCAGGAACAGGTCATCTTCCACCTCTCTGAGCATCCCACACCACTGTTCTGCCACCTTGGTAAAAAATTCTTCCTTATGACAACATTAAGCAAACAAAAGCAATTACTCAAGGAGCTTCAATATTATGCTTTTTTTTCCATCCTTTGAACCTGTTAGGTTTTTGGTGGTTATTCTGTTATGCTTTACCTGTACCTGCTTACCCAGGAACAAACAACAGAAAATCTTTTGTAATTCTTTAAAACAAATTGTGTGAGATGGAATCAAATGTCACTGCAGCCACTTTGAGGTTGGCCAAGAATTGAACTGGGAAGGCATCTTCCATCCTCACTGCTCAGCCCTGGAGAACAGAGGCACAAGGACGTGACCCAGGGTGCAGTTGCCATGAGTACATGGTTTAAATACACATAGTGTAAGGTTTATATTGTTTTAATTCGCTTTTATGTGAGCCAAATACAAGCAGCCTCATAAAGCTCACTCTTGCACCAGATTAAAGCAGTGTCTTGGTAGCATTTATTGGTGGTTCATAAATCATGGTGGCACTTTGTTGCTGTCCACAAGCTGGTGTTGCTGTTAAAGGTTTCAATCATGAAGATGTACAGTATTATTCCAGGCACAGTTGTAGTCCTACAGAAATTATGCTGAGGTGTTTTTGGAGGCCTGATATTTGTGGAAAACCTGTGTGTATGGAGTGATCTTGGAAAGCTGAGACATGGGGTACCTTTAGTTGCTGTGTTAAGAAGCACTTTAACTAAATGTGTGGAATATTGTCCTGTGTCTTTATACAATTCAGGAAAATCACTCATCATGCCAGGGTGAAAATTCCCAGGGCTTCTCTCCAATGTCTCCTTCAACTCAATTCAAGGTTTTCTGTGTGCTGAACATTTTGATTTGAGGTAAAAATCTCAGTTCCAGGGGCAGTGCCAGGATTTGTCAGACCCTACAGGTTCACAGTTTGGGTTGTTAATACCAACAATTCCCAACCCCATTCCCTTGACTCCAAACCCTATTCGGGAGGCGTTTGGTGCTCCTGCATTCAAACAGTTAATTTTCACTATGTTCTGTTAAAGAAAAGGAAAACTGTCACCCTGTCATTTTAGAGTCTGACACTAAGCTTGTCAAAAGAGACAGCTGTTAAACTGAATTACTGTTGACATGCAGAGAAACGGCCCTTGCCAGATGTAAAGGACATCTGCGGCAATGAAGTGGTACAGGGTGGCTTTTAAAATGTGGTCATACTGGTATTTGAATAGAGCTCTATGGCATTAAAACGTGGCCTTGACTCAGACAGTTTAAGGCAGCGGAGCAGAGCCAATGCCAAGCACAAAGAAGTGCTGATCTGTTGCTGTATCCATAACTTAGGCATGAATATGAAAACAGTGCAGTGTCAAAGCTATTAAGCTCTTATCGTGTATCCAGGAGGATGTGGGTTTAAAACACAGTAGGAAATATTTTGTATTTCTGGCTCCTCGGCGGTGCGGGTAGGTGAAGTGGAAATTCATAAGGTGGATTATGCGGGGAATGAATGGAAATAAGTCGTCTTGTCTTCAGCTAACAACTGCTCAGACAAGAATTGCAGAGGGCATTAGGCTTAGGAAGAGAGGCTGGATGTGCCTCACCAGCGTTCCTGATAACGCTCCCGGGGTGTGGAGCACGTGGTGGGTGCTGGGGAGGTGTCCCTTTGGAGAGGGGAACAAATAAAAAAGAAAACTGTTGAACAGAGAGACCTGTAAAATTCTGCTTGTGTACCTTAACGTGCTTTTCCTTAAAAAAAAAAAAAAGATTCAGGATGCCAAATTAATATTGTAAAAAAATATAGTTATTATGAATATTTTAGAATTTAGCAATTGAACCAACAGTAGGGAATTCTGCACATTACATAAGAGTGCAAGTCTTTGATTTGCATGTCTTTAGTGTAGGAATAAAGCTGTTTGGCAAAAAAAAGTATCAGTTAAGCAATTTTGCTAAATGTATGAAAAATGAAATGTTATGAGATGAAGCATGTATTCATTATGAAATGAAATTGATGTTTGAAGCTAAAAAAAATATTCAGGCCAAACATCATTTTGAATATGTTAGCAGATCATATCTTGATTTAGTTGTGTGTTTAGTGATAGCAGAAACCAAGGAGTTTCCATCTGGAGGGAAGAAGGCAAATGGTATTTCCAAATGACACAGGTTAACCTGCTCCTTTCTGCAGGAAAACAACACCCCCAGCAACAACACTTTGCTCTAGACAGAAAAAACAGTGGAAGAGGTGGGGCTAAGAGGGCTTTTCTTCTTCAAAAGAGGAAATGTTGCTTTCCAGGCACCTGTTTGCTGAAATGTTGATGTCTGGTGAGGTGGACTCATTTTTCTGCAGGGTGCTGGAAAGACCAGGGTTTGTTCAGGTCTTGGGGTGATTTGAGCGGGTGGCCTGTCTTGGGCATCCCATTCCCACAGAACACATCCCCTTCCCCTGGAGAACATCCTCTTCCCCTGGAGAACATCCCCTTCCCCTGGAGAACATCCCATTACCACAGGGCACATCCCCTTCCCCTGGAGAACATCCCATTCCCACAGGGAACAACCCATTCCTACAGAGAACATCCCATTCCCACAGAACACATCCCATTCCCACAGAGAACATCCCCTTCCCACAGGGATCATCCCCTTCCCCTGGAGAACATCCCATTACCACAGGGCACATCCCCTTCCCCTGGGGAACATCCCCTTCCCCTGGGGAACATCCCCTTCCCACAGAGAACATCCCCTTCCCCTGGAGAACATCCCCTTCCCCTGGAGAACATCCCCTTCCCACAGAGAACATCTCCTTCCCATGAAGAACATCCAGCATCCCATGCTGCCGCTGCCCACCACTGCAGTGCCAAGAGGTGTAAGATCCGTGCCTGTGGTCCAGCTGGGAGCCTTCCAGATGGCTGGAGACAGGAGTTTAGTTTGTGTGATTTATGGAGGGGCTCTGGGCAGGGCTGCTGCCAAAGCTGACCCGAGGCCACCAGCACGTGTGGCCAGCGGTGCTCCCACCACTCCACATGGTTGTGGCTGGCTGGGTCACAGCAGGAGGAGAGGGTGTAGTGAGTCCAAATATCTGTGATTGAACATGGCCCATCCTGAAATCTCATTTTTCAGCAGCTAACAGAGCTCTGCCATGTACTCAGGAGTGTTGGGGTTTAACCTCCGTGGCACAGGCAGCAGGCACAGAGAGTTTGAGCAACCCCCAGGAGTCAGGGCATCCTGCTTTGGCCCTGCTGGCAAGCACTGGGAGGAGCAGTCAGGATGGATGTGCTCCCCTGGGATCAGAGAACGTGGGTGTGTTTTGGGGTCAGGATGTTGGGAGAGCTGGCTCCTCAAGAATAACTTTGATGAATAAATTTTGAATGTATTTTAGTCTGTGGAATGCCAGGGAGCAGGTGGCTGCCCAGCAGGACCATCCCTGGGAGCCACTGGAGCTTCCAGCCTGGTGGAGTAAAGGCAAGACAGATTTTGGAGGAAATTCCTTTACAAAACACTGGCACAGGCTGCCCAGGGAGGGGCTGCACGCCCCATCCCTGGAAACATTCAAGGTCAGGTTGCACAGGGCTGTGCTAGGGCAGGGATAATCCTCACCTGACACAGGAGCCATTTGGACAAAACCTCCTGTTCATCTCCAGAAGGAGGTTTTATTCTGCAATAAAAAGGGCTGAAATCTCCCACCCCCTTTTCACTGCTCAGTGCTGCAGGTGTTAGCCAAAGCAGAATCACCTATTTCCACAGGTTGAACTTTGCTGTAATGATTAACTTTTTACAAACAAGCACAAAGTGGAACATTTAAATAAACAGGAACAAGCTTATTATTAGATGGCAGGTTTTTATTTGATAGCTCTTATAATGTCATCGTTAGTTTATTAAAACTTACCATAAAAAATCTGTCTCCTAATCTAAGCTCTTTCATACAGCTTCCCACTTTGATTGACATCAAAATAAAATAACTAACCTATAAATTATAATGTATGGTTTAAATGATTGATAAATGCATTATTTGTAAGGCATTGCAAGGATCAACATATGCAATTTCTAGAAAATAAAAAATATTTTATGAAGATAATAATAGGGCAGAGCTCAGCTCTTTTTGTGAACATTCTCACTGCATACTGATATTAGGTGATCCTTAAGGTCCCCTCCAACCCAAACTACTGCATGATATTTTTAGTGTGTTATTTTTAGTAATCAAACAGATCTGGGAAAAAAAGCCTGATGCTGACAGCCATTTCAACATCAGCATCATCAGTCCCAGCTCAAAAATATTAATCATAGAATCACAGGAGTGTGGGTTAAAGGGGACCTCAGAGATCACCTCACTTCAACCCTCCTGCTGTGGACAGAGACCTTCCAGCAGATCAGGTCATTCCAAACCCCATCCAAATGGGGCTTGACCACTTCCAGAGATGGGGCAGCCTGTGCCAGGGCCTCCCCACCTCTGCCTTCTTCTCAGAGACACCCCCAAATTCCTGAGTTCCCAGTAAGTAAATTTCTGCCATCGAAATCACCCCAAAATCCATGGCTGTAAATACATTCCTACTCACCTGGCTGCTGATGCTGGAAAGGCACCTTTCTTTCCCATCCTTTTCATGCCAAGGAAGGAAACTCCCTGTGCTCCCTGGGAGAGGCTCCATGCCTGCACAGGGCAAGTGGGACTGGGTTAGCCCCGCTGGAGATCTATCCCCAAGCTGGAGTGTCCCCTCAGTGCTGCAGACACGGGAACCAAGTCATTTACCAGCAGAAAATAATACACAATGGCTCCTTAGAATCCGCCTGTTTGTTGGGAAAACAGGGATCTCCAGGGAGGGAAGGACTCCTTGCTACTTTTTACATACCCTATTTTAAATGGAGGTTTGAAATTCAACTTTTTTGTAGCCTGATGACTGTTCCTTACTGGAAGGAGAACCTTGGATAAGTGGAATTTGCTCTGTCAGGCTCTCCCTTGCGCAGTGAGGCCACCTCAGAGTGCTGGTGCTGGGTGAGTACCATTAATGGGTTTAAATTTGACTCTGCAAGCCCCAGCATGGAAAATGTGGCTCTTGTCCCCAGAGTTTTGCAGCTTAAAATGAGTTAATAGCACATCTCAGGCTAGATCTGAGTGCATATTATAAATGACTAATTTACTTCTTGAATTTAGCATTTCCTCAGCTTAGACTGTGATTTCTATGAATAATTTCCTGTATAAAGGTAATTTTTTTCCCCCTCTCTTTCTTTGCGGTGGGAATTGAAGAAATATTTGGAAACTGAGGTGATTGTTACTTTTCTGTGCTTGGGTGTTCACTGAGTGTTTCTGGCCAACACCTAAAATTCAGTTTCCAAGGCCGGAGGCAGCAAAAGGCAAGTTTTGTAAAGACAAAACGAGACCAGTGGAAAGAAATTTCCTCACAGCACATTGGGAACCTTCTCAACAACAAAAGCCACCAAAGGAACCACGATGTATGGATGTTGTAGCTCCATGTTCAGTCCAAATACAAGGCAACATTTCCCCTGGATTTACGGAGTTTAACACAGCAGGGAGTTTGGGATCTTCACAAACCATAACCCATAATTTAGTGGTGTCAAATCTTTTGTGGTCCAGGCTCGTTGGTGGTGGGAATGGGCTCAAGGTAAGGACATAAGAAATAACATTGTTTCTTTATTTTCCCCTGTGTGGAATTCTCACAAGCCAGTTGCTGACTGGGTTGGTAAATCACAGCCTGCATAAATACAGTGATAAATATCAATATATCTTCAGCTAAGAAGAATCAGACATGTCCCAAGGAGGAAATTTACTCCTTTTCCCTCTCTGCATTGAAGAGGTTTCTTGTTTCACTGACTTTTTCCTTAGAATATCTTTTTGGAAGCCGTGTGAAAAGCCAGGTAATATATCCTGACATGTCCTCAGTACTGTCCCACATCCATGTTTTAGGATTAATGTCACAGGTACAACCGGTTCTTCCAAACGTCATATTTTTTCTCTTTTTGATCTTAAATGTTGATGTACTCTTTTGCTTTATTTTCTTTTCAGAAATTTGGTTTATTACTTGAAATAAACATGCAGCAAAGAGAAGTTTTTTCTAAATTAAGTGGAAATTCCATTTTTTTAATATATTTTCTCATGTATTTTCTAGCTATCATGTTGGTAAAGGGAATCTGACTTTCAGCAGAGGAAAAGAGTTTCGTTTGTTTTTTTTTTTTTTTGCTTTATCTGTAGGGATTTTTCATATTTTATAAGAGCTGTAGGTACAGGTAAAGATAAGGGAAGAGGAGGGTAGGTAGTGGTGTGATCACTGAGTAGCTGATTTAGAGAAATGGGGGTCCCCTGGGCCTGACTTGCAACCAAATGACCAAAACACTTTACCTTTTATTTATTTATCCAGCTACTTAACACTTCTTACTGTTTCTCTTAAATGAATTAATTTACCCTACAAAGCACTCCTTGCAATAATCAATGACTCATTACACTGAAAGCCCGCAGGAAATACTAATTAAATGAAAAATGTGCAAGAGGAATGTGCAACTTTTGTATTTCTAACGACCCAGATATTCAACGTTTTCTTTTTTTCCCTAAGTTACAGGAGAGGTTTTTGCCTTCAGCCACAGAGAGCTGAGGTGGCTTGGAGGGTAGTGATATTTCCCAGACACACCAAATCCAGTTCATTTATCATCAATATCCACAGGAAATAATAATCTGTTTATACACTACATTTCTCTGAGCTCTGTGAGGTTCTAGTTATGAATTCCTTCCAGCTGCTTTTCTCATTCCCACAACAGAATTGCTTGGGAAGGGTTATCCCTTATCCATCACTTACTCCAACAATTATTGACTGATAGCCACTGGTAGTTCCAACTCTCTGACAATCTTTGATAAAGATTTTGTGTTGTTATTGTGCTCTAAAATGTCTCCTCACCTATAAAGGCCTTGAACTCCAGGCTGGGTTGTTGACTCAGCCACCTTTTTGGGATCTTTGAGTAGGAAGAGCTTAATAATATGGAAGATGAAGGTTTCATAAGGATAGAAATGCCACAAATGAGAGTGAGTTCAAACCTCCTGCGTCCTGCCCCGCGGGAGGAGCCGTGTCCCGCTCCCTTTGGTGAAGGGATGTCTGGAGCAATCGAGGTTTCTTTTATCCTGGTCAATGATTTTTGGAGAAAGCATGCTAAGCCAAGCCATGAAATAAAGCAATTAGAAAAAGGTAAAGAAAAATACCCCAAAGCCACCACCTGCACCAAAAACACCCCAATAAAGACAAAAAAAAAAAAAAAAAAAAGCAGTAGCCAAGCTCCTTCCCTTCCTATCCTTTGGATCCTTTGTACTGCTGGTTTTGAAGGATATCAGCTTTCTATTCTTGTTTGTTCCCCACCAAATCACCCTTCAGATTTGTTCTTCCCTGTAAATTTGTTCACATTTTTTGCAAATTTATGTTTTCTTAACCATGAGTCTGTACCTGCATTCAGGTGCATTCAGGTACTGCTGCTCCCATTCAGTTTAGCAGGTGACCCAATGCCAGCCTGGGGCACTCCCCATCCTGGAAAATGTCAAGCCACAAACACCAGAAATAATTATTTTGCTTTTTAAATAACATGGGGAAAGAGAGAGAATAAGAGAGGAATTAATTCCCTACTCAGTTTTAAGGCAAGAATTTAAGTCAATTTAGCTCCCCATGCTCACTAATACTCCCAAAAATCTATAAAATGTAACAACAGAGAGGATGAATTATTTAAAGTGGAGGTGACCAAGAGAAATCTGGATGAACACAATCCTGCCTCTACTTTTGGTTTTCAGGCAACAAATTGTATTAAAAATGGTGGCAATGTATTGAAGATTTTGGTAAAATTTTGTTCCCAGCTGAAAGGAGTTGTGTTTCTGTAGAGATATCCTGTGCTGCAGGACAGGGAAGGCAGGGCTGGAAGGATAAATTAGGAAGAAAAGAAGATTTCAATCCCAAATGGATGAACCTTGGGGCAGAAGTGCCTGTTTTAGCCTCTAAGTTTTTAGAGAGAAAACAAATGGTAGTTGTAGTGCTGAATTTATTTATTCTGTAAATCAAAAGCTGGGTATTTGCCTTGCTCCTTTGTAATTTCATTGAAAGAAAATTATAGAAATCTTTGCAGTGCTTCAGGGGATTGATACAGGTTACATTCCTGCCTTTCAGTCTAGTTTCTCCCTCACCAGCCTTTGGAATTCAGTGGGACTGATGGATTACAGCGTTTCAGGAATTAGGCCCTAAACTCTGATGACTATAAAACATAAGAGAGCTTGAATCCTGTATATTTTGCCCTCAAACGGCAATATATTCCTTAAAGACAATAGAAAAAAAATTCATATAAAATTGTCTCTTTATTTGGAGGTACTTTAATATCAGAGGAGATTTGCTTCCAGCTAAGAAAACATTTGTAACAGAACTAAAAATGTTTGATATGGTGCTGTATTAGATAAAGTTTGTTAGTGCACAGTGGCACAGTGCTGATAACTGAAGAACTCGCAGGATTTTCGGCAGTAAAAGATCCCCAGTGAGTGCTGAGCTCAGTGGGAAAATGTGATGTATAAATCTGCAGTGAGAGCAGAGGAACAGGAGGGGAGCAGCTCTGCACTCAACCCTGGGAACCTCAAACCACCACCAAAGGACGTTAAAGAGAAATAAAAGGGAAGAGAATATATCTTGGGGCATAAAAGCTGTTTTCAAAGAATTTTCCTGTTAAATATAATGTTGGACAAGAGCCTATGGAAATTCTCAACTCACTGGAGACTCCTGCTGTCGCTTGGCATGATTTGGTCTAGAGGAGGAATCAGCCTCTAGCCCTGCCTTGTCCTGGAATTTCTAATTCCATGAGGAGAAGTGGCCACTGGAGATATCGAGGGAGGTGGGAAAAGTCCAGGCAAGACAACCATGGCCAAAGTTGATGGATAAATTGGTTTTGTGTGACGGGACGAGGAACATCTGCTTGTGAAGAACTGATAGCTACCATGAAGTTTTGTTATTTCATGAGTTAACCCTGGATCATCCAGCCCTGGATGATTTCAGGAGGAATGATTAAGGTGAGCCTGGAAAGAGCCAGAGAGGGAACAGCAAAGCCACCAGAGGAATGTGAACAAACTCCAGAGAGCAAAGGCAGTGCCACGGAGGGGGAGGCCGCTCGGGCACCTGTTGTGACAGCTGTGACTAAGCATACAATGACCAGATCAGGGTGAATAATGAGACAATCTGCTCATTTAAGAGTGGATATACAAACCCAGCAGGGACATGAAACTGTTTTGCTTTGTTTTACTGATAATGTGTTATTGGAGTCATGTCTCTGGCTGTGTCCTAGAGTGGGTTCAAAACAATTACTTACATAACACAGGATATATTTAAGTCAGGGAAAAGCAGGGAGGGAGAAATGTGTGTATCTCAATTTCTGGTTAAGAAGGAAAATGAAATTATGTTTTTTCGAATAGATTTATTGATTCCTGTTTTTCCAGCACAGGGTTCTCCATACCAAGGGCTGGATCCCCCTTGCAAAACTTGAACTGGAAAGTAATCAATGAATGAGACAAAGCCCAGTATCCCCCCCTTCCCAGCTGCTGGTTCCTACTCTAATAACCACTAATTATTCTAGCAGCAAACTCCTTAAAAACAGCTCAATGCATTCTCCAAAAGCTGGAGCCCATCTCTGGATGCTCCAGCCTGGTCCATGGTGGCCAGGCAATATTTGGTGCAGGATCTGAAGTGCTTTTCTCTTGTAGTGCTCTGCTTTAGGAGTGGTCAAGTGTCTTCTGTATCAACTTTGGGGTTGGTTTTGAGGTGGCAAATGTGCTGCTTTCACAAAGTTTCATCCGTAGGTGAAAGAAAATTGTGTTTGCTGCTCAGAGCAGAGTAATGTGCAGGACAACAACAGGGAAAATAAAAAGGAAAAATTAAACTCCCAAAGCCAAGAAATAGCAGAGTCCAGGGCAACTGCCCAGGCTAAACCTTGACTCACACAGAGTGGTATTCCATGAAAAAGTGACCACCCCTGCTGTAATTTCAAATGAAAAACATATTGAGAAACTTAGAATATAAAGACAAGATTTGTGGAATGTAAATACCTGGTGGGTGCAGCCAACCAGCACAAAATATCTTTGGAGGGAGCTGGAGCTCAGTCCCTGCTGGAGCTCCCTGTGCCTACAGATCATCGTGTACAGGGAGTAATTACAGCAGGGTTTGTCAACTAATTTGGTGGAGGGATGAATTCTTTATCTATTAATCAATGTAGGGAAGCATGAAGCACCTATAAACCATTCATCTCACTTTAGCTTCTTGTTTACCTTTAATTAGAGTTGCTCTGATTTGATTGGGAAAAATGGTGGTACCTTGGAATAGAGAGGTATCAGCTGGAGCATCCTGGACTGCTCTACCTGCTGTGGGATCCTCAGTGAAATGGGTCGACTAGTTTGGATTTTTATTTCCAAAATGAGCACCCATAAGTTGCTCACAGGGTAAGACCCCTAAATCAGAGGTAAATAAATGATGGTTACAGTGCCAGCACCTCACCAATGAGAAGGAAGAGTGTAGCAGCATGAATTAATTCATTTTTCATTTACAACTGCTGTGGGTTGCCCCTCTTTTTTCACTTTTCCTATTCCTTTATTGTTATATTTATGTACAAAGAAGATATTTCATTTCTTCACATATTTCTTTATCTACAGTTGAAAGAGTGAGACCAATGTTTTTATTATTATTATTTTATTTTTTTTTCCACTTTTAAAATTGTTTACCTTTTATTCCCAGAATTTCCAGGAGGATTATAGGTAAGGCTGTAACACCTATACAGAGTTATGGGATACTTTATAACTGACATGTTGTGTGTGATGCAGATAAATGCAACTACAAGCAAAGGAAGTCCCAGTGGGTCACTCACATTTCATTTCATTTCAGCTTGACTTTAAATCAGTGATATTTAATTTTTTTTATAAGAGAATTCTTTAAAATGCTTTTACAAAATGAAAAGTCCTGGTTAAGCCTTGAAGTCCTACACAGGAGTGTGGAAAACTGCAGCTTCACTAAAAACCGTGCAGTAAATGTGCCATTCCTTGGTGCATGCTTATTATGGGTAAATATTGTTCTCTGGGTAGTGCCTAGAAATTGTAATTAATTTCAAATACGCCCTCTTTTTGTCCACGTATGCAGATTTCAAATCTGTGCCTCCGCCGGTTTTGACACCGCGCAATGAAGCATCCGAGCTCTCAGATGTCTGGCTCTTCCGAGTTGTGAAATGAGAAAACAAACAAACCCAACCATTCCAGCCCTGTCAATCTACTTCTCAGTGGCCAGATGCCCTGGTGCCAGAAAATCTTCATCCCATGATCCCACATCTCTCAGCAGTGCCAAAAAAAAAAAAAGAAAAAAAAAAGCCAGAGATCTACTGGACGCAGAAGCACAACGGCTCCTCACCTCAAAAAAATGGTGTTTATGGCCACACTGGAGCTCCTGGGTGAGGCTGAGTGGGGAAATGCGTGCAGCCTCTTGTTCTTGCATTCCTGGTCTCCCAGATAATCCATCTGATCTGTTCCTGGAGCAAGGTGCCTCTGGACAGTGATGGATTAGCTGGTGAGGGTCCAGGTTTGTGCACTGAGGTTTCCGGAATGAGCTGGGTACGTGGGTAGAGTTTGTGGATTGCAGTGGTAATTAATTAGATGGTATCGTTAATTATGGTTTTAAATATTTTATTGGGTGCTTATCTGGTGGGAATTGGCTAAACTTTCTAAGGAAAATGGAGATTTTGGGTTTTAACACAGACAGCTCTCTGAGCTGTCCATGGCCATGCCCTCTTGAAGGCCATCACTGGAGCTCCCAGCCCAGGTGTCCTGTTGGGCACAGGATTTTTTGGAGGGGATGAAGCTTCAGTCTGGTCTGTCCAAGCAGTCCAGGGGAAACCTTGGTGGGCACAGTTCCAACAAAGCCCAGCCTGATGCTTCCAAACCCCCCAAGATGCACAAAAGCACCCCGGAGGTCTTGCAAGGTGGGTTTAAACCCCTGCAGATCCCTCTGAATTTCTTGTGCAGCAGACTGGCTCTGGCTGAGCCAATGACCTGCTCTGGTACAGACGAGGTTTTCTCTTTGGCTAACGATTTGTTTTCAGTGTCACGTGGGGCATCCCAAGAAGCTGCAGCATTCAGGCCTTTTTAATGAATTCCTATCCCTTGCATATTAGTGGGAATATTTCCACTGCAGCAAACACCATAAACAGTTTCCACACTGGGGTGTGTTATACTGCCACCAGAATTGGTTCTTCTGATGGTTCATTTCTTTTATGCTGAGAATTCAGGACCAATTCAACTCGGTTTTATGCATCATTAGAGATTTACAATTACTTTGCTATAGTTTCTTTCTGGAAGCCTATCTCTCATGGTTAATGCTATGGGAGTCCTGTTGTGTAGAGGCTGCTACGAGCCACCTTATAGCAATAAAGCATTTGAGAAGGATTTGGAATTATGAGTGGCTAAATTCTCCATGCAGCGCCTGTAATGCTGTTATCCCTTGCTGAGCTTGGGTTGAAACCCTTTTTTTTTTCTTCTCCCCAAATTAGAAAAAAAAAAAAGTGCTGTTTCTTTGAGAGGTTTTGAATCATTTACATGCAATTTTTTTTTTTTGTTGAACCGCTGCGGTCGGAAATGAGGAATTGTGCAAATTTCCATTTGGATTTCATGATCCTTAAAATACATTTAGGTTGTATTAGTATATAATGAAATAAGGCCTCATTTTTTTATCTCACTTTTAAGAAGTCTAATCGTTATTTGGGACTTTATTTTGGTTTTTGTATTTTATGTGAGTTGCTAAAGCCAGTAAATTTCACAAGCTTTGCCCTTGCATGATAAGCAGTGGATCTGCACGTGTTATAATCCACATAACTCACACTTTACATAAATACACTATTGCTCTGAAACAAACATGATATGCAGTGAATAATATGGGCCTGATCTAAAGGCCATTAAAATCAATGAAAAGATTTCAAATTAACTTTTATAGCCCTTAGATCAGGCTCTAAATGGGCAAATTACAGTTATGGAGTTTCCCATTTACATACCTGTGTGCTGCATTTAATGTATTTTATGGAATTGAAATTACTTGGTCCTCTTTTTCATGCTTTTTTAGGCTAAGAATTTGCCAAGGGCATCAACAGCAGTTTTCCCAGGCTCCAGCACAAGGATTATGTAGTCAATCCACAAATGACTCAAATCTTTGAAGAAAAGGACATGGTTATCAGAGAGGCTTTGACGACAGCAAGGACGGGAGTGCTATCTGCCTTTTTCCATCAGAGATTCCCATTCCCTCTCATTAACATACTCAGGACATCAGCACAGCCATCGGCCCGAGGGAATCGCTTCCAACTTTTAAGGGAATATGCATAAGACCTCGTCCCTGCTGTTGTTTCAGACAGATCAAACCAGATTTGCCTCGTGTAAGGTGACAAGAAAGGCTGGGGCCACAGCAGCATTAGGGGAGGGATTCAAAGGTTGCAGGGAATTTTCAAATCCATTGTTACATCTTGGTAATCTTTCTTCCCTTACAGGGTTCTTCAGTCCCACCGAGGATGTGATGTGAAAGCTGCTGCTGCTGTCAGTGGGAAAAGGAGATTCTACCTGCTCTCTCCCAGTGCTCTGTAATGAAAAATGCTTTTGGAGCAACACTGGAAATAAGCCATCAAAATATCTGATTAAACCTCTTAGGAAACTCTCACTAATCACCTTCTCTGCTCTTGATGGAATGTATTTATGCATTATAAATATACTTACTGTGTGTGTGTGCTCCATAAATCACACCCAGCACTTGTATATGATGTATAAGCACATTCTATAGAACACACACAAATACAGATGCCAAGCTCCCACAGAGTTCATCACTGGAAAATGTTTGAAGGATCTGATCCTTAATATTTAATGAGCAAGATGCTATTTCCTTCCTCAGCTTTTATCTCTGGTTTGGCACAGTCATTAAATTTGTTGTTTCCTTGCAAGATTATATAATTTATGACCTAATTTTAGACTTTTGTGTAACCGCATTGAAATACTCGTGGCATATCCTGATTTCTCCACACACAGAGTTCCAGCATTAGACACCAGCTCCAGCACAGCTTCTGTGAGCTGCCCATCAGCAAGGAGTTACAGGCATGAAAGAAAAACAGCCCAACAATATTCAGGCAGCATTAGAAGATTAGTTTGCAGGGGGGGTTGCCATGAAAAAATATGATTTAGCAGCATTTCCAAAGCCGTCTGCTGGCAGGAATCCCCAGGTAGGACAGGCAGCACCCAGCAACTCCTGTTACTGAAAACATTTTAATGCAGCTGCTTCTGGCTTTCAGAGTGCTCTGGGACAGCAGCCTGCAGTGCAGGGAGAGGTGTCTGGAGGTGGAGAAGGATGACACTCAGTGCTTTAAAGCCACTGCCAGCCCCTCACCCTTAGGAATTTCCTCCCAGAACCAGCCTGGCTGCTGGGCTGATTTTTTGCTGGACAAGGTGTTGCCACATAACTCCAAAGCGAATTATTCTAAAGCTGCAGCCACATTTTTTTTGTGTTTTCTGTGTGTCCAGAGTAATTCAGAGATGCTGTAAATAGTACAATGAGCTTCAAGTATTCTGTCAATTTAAACCATATTGCTGGGACCAGTCTTTCATCAAATTTAATATATTGGCTGTTATCCTGGTGTTCCATAGGGAAATGGCTTATCGTTGAGGAAGGATTTGATGTTTCTTTTGTGCCTGCAGTGCTGTTTGGAGGAGTTTTCCACTTTTTCCACCTTATCCTGAATACCCAAAAGGAATGGCAGAGTTGGAGTGCTGCATCCTCAGCAGGAACAAAAGGGACAACCCTCCAACACAACAACTTCATGTACAGACTGAGGGGGATGCCTACATGAAAGAAAAAACATCCTTATGAAAAGGAGACATTAATTCTTGGATTAAATAAAATTGGAGAGTTTGTCTCCTTGGCTTTAATGGAGCAGTTCCAGGAAAGCAGCAGAGAACAAAGTGTTTTCAGTATCACATAATTCAAGAGTAAAATCATAATTCCAATTACCATTGCAGGCACTTCTGGCCTTGGGAAACCTATGCTAATATTTATTATTATATGATTGACCTCTGATTTCTTCATCATTTACATTAGCAATCCTTATATTCTTAGTAACATCCTTTAAATCATAGGAGCAGGTGTCAATGGTGCACGATGAAGTCACATCCTGCAGGTTTTTTATTTACTTAGTCCATTTTTTCCTGGTTAAATAACATTGTGAGATGCAGAATCTCACCTCCACGGGGCCCCTAGGGGTGTATATAATCATAGAATGCATCTTCTATAATCTCACAAAATGAGTCAATCCTATCAGAGGTACAAACAGCTTTACAAAGTCAGTATTTCACTCCCATCTCTGTCTGACATCATCTTCCACACAGCACAAGAAAATATTTACTTGGTTCTTTGACATGAATTGCCAAAAACCTTTGGAACAAAAACCAAAAAAGCGAGAATTAAAATGGAATAACTTGACTGAATGAATTTAGCCTTTTTTCTGTGTGCTGGATTTAGATGCTAGATGATTTCTTACAATGTTTGGGATGGACATGGACACCTCCAATCCCTGTTCTTCAGTGAGGTGCCTACACACAGATCACAGAATTGCCCAGAATATCCAAAGCTGGAAGCTGATCCTCTTCTCCATCATCTAAATATTTTCTTTCCATAAGTGAGCGTTTCTCCGGATGAATGAAGACATTGCATTCATTTTCCAGGTGCAGGTGTGGTGCCAAGGGCAGCCTGGGGCTTCTCACTGCCTTCAGCAGAGCTGATAAAATTGTGTTTATCCACAAAGAGACTGATTTTCTTTTCAGATTGTTTTGGGGATGAGTCAAAAAAGTTTAAATTCTCTGTCCCCAATATCCACTGCTCATCTTCCTGCCTTGGTGCAGCTCCTGCTGCTGTTCACTTCCAGAGAGCACAGCCAGGGACTTTTCAGCATCTCCTCGGGAAATGTTCCCCATCTGTGGAGCAGGGGAATGCGGTACCCACCCGGAGAGGGCTGTCCTTGATCATCCTTGTCTCTCATCCATCATTTTATTACTGAAATCAGATTCTTCTGAACTTACATTTTCTTAAAGGGGTTACCTGGCTCAGCAGGTGACAGGATTTGGGATGTTTCAGATGGATTTTGCATAATTTGAGACAAATTTTTAAGGTTTGTGAGCCTTATCCAGTTGTCAGGCAGGCGGGTCCTCTTCCCCTCTCTGGGCATGTAGCCCTAAAAACACCCTCTGATTTCTGGATGTCAGCGAGGGAAAAGGGTCAGAGCAGTCCCTGATCCCGTTCCTGAAAGCTGCCAGTGTGTAATAACCATCAGCGGTTTCTGTAATGACACAAGTTACAGCCGCGGCACCAAACACCTGCAGGGAAGCTCCTCAGGCGAAATTCCCCTCGGCTCCAATCAGGATTTTTCCGGAGCAGGGACCGCTGGCTGCGCTCAGGGCGATCCGCCTGCTCCTGGCTGAAGAGGCACTTCTAATCGACTGCTAAGAGACTTATTAGCAATGTAAAAAGGAATTGGAAGCAAGGAAAGTATTCTTCCTGGCAGAAATGTGCTTTGTAAATTTGGTTTTGCTGACAGGAGTAATTGGGTTAAACTCCTCGTGGCTGTGGGTGCTATTTGTTGCCCCTTATCTTACCCAAGCAAAGGGTACCAAACACGTTGGACTTTGTAAATAATTGTTTCCCAAGTGTTGGATTATTTTCTCTCTCTGTAAATTCTTTAGAGAAAAGCTGGTTTCTAATCCTTTCTCTGCCAAAGCTTTTACAGCCCCTTCCCACTCTAGATTTATTTTTTCCCTCCTCTTTAGATTTTAATATTCCTTAGATATTATAAAAATCTCTTTTAAGGGGGAGCACAAAGCTTTTGTTCAGATTGGGAAAATCATTCCTAGAGCTTTAAGAAACTGGAGAGAGAGAGAAAAAAAATAAAATAGAAGAACTTTATTGTTCACTGTGGCAGGTATTGGGCTGTGGTGAGATGTGTATCCAGAGCCTGCCTAGTGTCCAGCGCACCCTCCTGGACCTCAGTCTGGCTTTTGCTCACTCCAGGTTCCGGGAGAGTGAAGGGGTTGGACCTTTCGTTGTGGGCTGAACCAGAGCCAGGATTTGCTCCTCCCTCCCCAACCCCACCCTGCCATGGCTCTCTCCCTTCTGTGCAGAGGAGAGTGGCACCTTTTTCTTTCAAACGCAATTTTTTTTCTCAGTTTTATTTCACTTTTGCATCCACAGTCACAAATATTAATGCAGAAACAGGACAGAAACTGTCCCAGAGTGTGCACAGAGTGTGCAGTGCCAGAGCCTGTAGGAAACCCATAAACCTGCATAAACCCAGGCCAGCCCAGGGATGTGGGAAAACTGAAATGCTGTAAAAGCAACACATTATTTTCTCCATCGTCCTGGAAAGTTGTATGTTAATTCTTTTGGTTGTCTGCTATTTATTTCTTTACTTATTTTGGCAAAAGACACAAATAATAAGAAATACCTCAATGGAGCCTGGGTTCTCCAGCATGGGGGAAGTAATCCCTGAGGAGCCCAGCTGGGACATTTCCTTCTTGTCTCCAAGTGGTGACTCAGGTCTTCCTTGATGTCAGGAGGCTCCCACGAAGACTGATCTTCCCTCCTCCTCCTTCAAAGCCAGGGCTTTCAGGTCTTGGATGCCACCAGCAGATCTCCAGGTGCTTGGATGATGGTCTATTCCCTGCCCCAGCTGAGACAGGAAGGAATTTAAACTTTAGAATCATGAAATCATTAAGGCTGGGAAAAAAACTTTAAGGTCATCGAGTCCTGTTGTCAAACCAGCAGCACCCCCATGTTCACCACTAAACCATGGCCCCAAGTGCCACATCCACAGGATTTTGGAGCACTTGCAGGGCTGGTGACTCCATCATTGCCTTGGGTAGCCCATTCCAATGCTTTATACCCTTTCCATGAAGAAAGATTCTCTAAAATCCAATCGAAGCCTCCAACTGCAACTTGAGGCCATTCCCTCTCCTCCTGTCCCTGTTCCCTGGGAGCAGAGCCTGATCCCCGCCGCTGTCCCCTCCTGGCAGGGAGTTCTGCAGAGCCACAGGGTCCCCCCTGAGCCCCCTTTTCTCCAGGCTGAGCCCCTTCAGCTCCCTCAGCCCCTCCTGGTGCTCCAGCCCCTTCCCATCTCTGTTCCCTGCCCTGGACACTCTCCAGCCCCTCCATGTCCCTCCCGTAGCGAGCGGCCCAACGCCTAACACAGCATCCGAGGAGGGCACTTTTTTCCTCTGAAAAAAAAAACCAACAAAAACCGAAACAAATCTCTGTTTTTTGCGAAGGCACCTTCCAGCAGAGGCCGAGGGGAATGTTTGCGTCCCGTGCCATCCATCCCCGCGGGCGCGGCTCCTGGGGCTGCGCTGGTGGCCAGAAGGAGCTGTCAGGGCCGGCGCGCCGGGCGGGCTGCGAGCCGCGCTGGCACCGCTCCCTCTGCGCCGGGGATTTCTGCTCTGACAATTTTTGGCTCCCTTAGGTTCCTCCAGAGCTGCACGGAATATGTAATGCCCTGCGCCGCGCTGACAGGGAACTTCAGTGCAGATTGCAAGGAGAGATCCTCTCCCTGCATCACTTTGTTTTGTGCTGCTCTAAAATAATTTTCCCTGTTCCTGCAGCTCCTGTAAAGCCAGAAGAGCTCTGTTCCCCGGATGCCTTTTTCTCCTCTGCTTACAACTGTAAGAGCAGTTTTTCATGCTCCAAATCAGAGATAAATGTAAATTGCTGCTGAAGAAATAAAACACAAGGCTAATCAAGTTGTGGCACAGGAAGCAGCCTTCAGCCAGTGCATTTTTGAGAGTTATTTTTAGGCTACATTTTTATTTTGTCGCTCCATATGGGAAGTCAAACCCATATGGTTTGGGAGAATGGAAAGTTGTGCTTTTATAGTGATCTCACAAACTATCCCAGCTCAGCTTTGTCCTTAAACTCGTGCTTAAATCCAATTGTGTGAGGTGGGACTGGAGCTCATCAGCTGCTCCTGAGCTTATACCAGCACAACTCCCTCCTGAGGTGTAAAACTACTCTACATTTGTTAAACCGGTCTCCAGTTAACTCAGCTCTTCTTAGTTTTCTCATTCTTACAACTTTTCTCATTCTTACACCTTCCCTTTTTTCCTGTTTAATTTCTTAGTCTCTTAATTTTATTTAATTTAATTTCTTCTACTCCAATGTTCTGATGCCCTGCTTCATGTGCTTGGTCCAGTGCCAGCCAGGATGCAAAGCTGAGCATCAACAGCCATCACTCTCCTGCTCTCCACAGTAGATGTTGCTGTCTCCCAAATATCCAGATTAATGTGATTTTGAGGAATAGAACTTTGTTCTGCTCACAACCCCTTGGCAAATTCTGAGTACACCAATGAAGTAATAATTAGCTAGAAAAGGCATTTTCCTTCTGTCACCCTAAATATATATATATATATAAAATTAGTATAAAATTGGAAATGTATTCTCAGTGTTCACCCACCAGAATATCCACTTTATTTGTGTTAGAAGTTTTTCATTACACTGAACCAGAAATTATGTATCTTTTAAGGAATTTTGTGGCATGGTTAAAAACACCGACAGGAAATTTCTAAAGTGGTAAATTTCAGAGGATCATTTTATGATTTTTTCAATTGTAATCCTGGCGTGTCCTCCCTTTGCAGTTTTTCAAAATGTGGAATTAAACAAACCCAAATGACAGGAAGATGCAGCTGGGTGTTTTTATAGGTAACACAGTGAGAAGAGGCTCAGAAATGTGGGTGATTTGGTTTAGTGGATATGGTGGAATTGGATCGAAGGTTGGAAGGGATGATCTTGGAGGTCTTTTCCAAACTTAGTGATTTTGTCATTCTGTTGTGTGAATTACAGAGGCTCAGGGTAGCAAACACCCCGTGGAGCTGCTCTGACTCAGGGAAAAGTAATTTTCTATGTTAGTTTTGATTCCAGGGTTGTATTTAACCTCAGTGTAGAAGCAGAGCTAAGAAAAGAGCAGGGCATTGGCAGTTAATATTTTTATGCTTTTTTTATGCTTTTTTTTTTTCCCTCAGGAAACAATTCTCCCCTTCTTGAGGGGATAAAGTGCAACAGGAATAGAAGTGCTCAGTGGATAAGTCCTTGTGGCAGAAGGATGGGCAGCATGGAGATTTCTGAGTTGGTTTGTTTGGATGTCACTTCCATCAAGTAGAAGGAATGTTATGCTAAAACTTTTGATCAAAACGGAGACCTCACGGTTTATTTTGTTGGAAAGTCAAGAAAACAACCACTGATTTTTTCCCTAGGGCAAAGATTTTGTTTTAGAGGAGAAAACAACCAGGCTCCAAAAGAGGGAAAAAGGGAAAACCTGAGATTAGAGCAGAGCAAAGGTATCAAAATTTGTAAAAGAAATTTGATGAACCCCTAATTGTGTCCAAAATCCACGACTGTTTTGAAATCCGAGGAACTGCTGTCACATTATTTGTTTGGAGGGGCTCTAAAGTCAGAAAATCCTCATCACTTGTATCCCACTTTCAAAAGTACAGTCTATTCCATCCTGAAATCCCAAAAGACAAGGAAAATACCTGGATTTATGATGCTTGGGAGTATTAATTAGATGCAAGGTGCTGGGTTTTCCCAGGAATGTTATTCTGGAATGTTTGAGTAAAAAGTGCTGGCACAGGTGACATGGAGTGATGTCAAGGACTGGAAAGATTCCTTGTCACATAACTGATCCCATTGGGTCCCAGATTTCACTTGGGATTTTTTACCAAGTTTCTGTTCCCATTGCAAACACATGGATAACATGTTTAGGCATTATCCTTAAAAAAAAGTAAAGAAATAATTTCTTTAAGAGATGGGTGATCTGTAGAAGACATTTGTGTAATTTTGCATTCTAAATGTGATTTATATTTATAAATAAATTTGCATAAAATCTCCAGCTCTCGATGTCATAGCTCTATTCTATCTTTAATTCAGATGCTCAAAAAATGTAAATTATTTTTACAGCTAAATAAAAGACATAAAAAGCTGCCAAGAGAGAATAATGAGATACACAGTGTACCATGCAACCATGATAAATCCAACAGCACCATGGTTACAGCCAAAATGGGAGGCCATCAGAAACCAGGGAATATCAGCACACAGGGATTCCTTTGATTTTGCAGACTAATCTGAACTGGAGGAAACTCATGATGCAGGTTGGTAAGGGAAAATATTTACCTGCAAGATAAACAGGCCTCTAAAATGAGGAGGAATAGTTGGTTTAGATGGCAGAGGTTTATTAAATTATTATATTTATTATATTATATTATTTATACAATATATTTATCAGTCATAATTTGACCAAGTTCTGCATATATGCAAAATAAAGATACCAGAATTCTTGTAACACAGTGGGGTTTGCACACAATTGGAGGGGTTTGCCAGTGATATACAGGGCTAGAAAATACAGTTTGACTGTGAGGGTGGCACCAGGGAGGAGGGATATTGGGATCCCCCAGCCATTGGGATCCTCAGTCAGGAAAAGGCTCCAAATGCCACAAAACTGGATTAACCAATACATTAAAAACTGGGTCCCCCTCACCAGCAATTAACTCAAACATGAGGAGATAATTTTCCCAAATGAGGGTGTGAAAAACCTTAGCTGATGGCCATCATGGAAGGGTAAATAAAAAGTACAGAGGAGGCCCAGCCTCCTCTCCTGATGAAAAGGCTGAAGGAATAAGTTACCTGGATTTTCAAGAAGACAAACCTTGCATTCTATGATTTGCTGTGGCTGATGCAGGTAGGTGTCATCATTCTCTGGTTTTGTCTCATCTCTGGCTATGTCTCCCAGTAAAACTGGGATTATTTTTGCTGTGTATTTGCTGCTGGAAATATCTAAATCCACCCTGCCCTTTAAAGCTTGTATAAAACGCACTAAAGCTGATTTTCACAGCACTGCTGACCTGTTTGCTGAGTTATGGTAGTCCTGCTTTAATTAAGCTCAGTATTAAGGTTAAATAGGGTCAGTATTAAACTTGGTATTAAGGTCAAAGAGTCCGAGAGTCACTTGATGTTTTTGGAGGTCTTTTCCAACCCTGATGATTCCAGACTTCTCAGAGTGGCTCTGCAGGAGCTGGGTGGCTGCTCCACGGCCCTGTGCAGGAGAAAGGATGCAGAAGAGCAGCAGTGATGAAGGGATGTGTCCAGCGCTGCTGGATGAGTGACCACATGGAATTCTTGGAGGAAGCAGCTGTGACAGGCTCTCCTGTAGAGCATAAATTTTGCAGAATGTTTCTTCCAGAGCTGTTACTTTCCAATTTTATTTTGTGGCAAATTATGTACAGCAAACTAGTGTGTTTGGGATCTGCTGCTTTTCCCTTTGTGTTTCCTCTCCCACACAAAAAAAAAGAAGCACCTGTTTTGTGCTAGATTTTAAACTGGCACCAGCCAGGCCCCTGTGTGATTCTGAGCACTTGTTTAAGCCTTGTGGGCCCTCAGCACCCTGGAGGAGAAATCCCTGTGGAGGTTGGTGCTCCCAGGCATGAGGACAGTGGTGACAGCGAGTGGGGACAGCCCAAAACTCCCTCAAAAGCAGAGCTTTGTTCTGCTGACTTGGGCAGCAAAGGGTTTGGGCATCCCAGAGAGCCTGGCCAGCCCTGTTGGCTCCTAAGGACTCGTGTGCCTTAATTGAGGCAGTGCCTGAATGCTTTAACTGGGTGGGATCAAACATCCCTGAATGTCAAGCTCTCTTCTGTGTCTGTTTTCTGAAGCTAATGACCACCAGGCATTAAAAACACAGTTCTGGGCTTTGGAGATGCTGAGGCATCTTGTTTCCTATTTGTAAAGGTGAATGCTTTCACCTTAAAAGAAAATCTTTTTATTTCCAAGATGTTGGAGCATAGGAAAACATAGTGCTGTAAACTTAATGTCCTTGGAAGTTTTAAGCTACATGAAAATGTCCATAACTTAAAAAAAAAAAAAGAACAAAAGACTGCTGCTTAGAAATATTTAAAAACAAAAAATCATGCTCAGCAGACAGCTCTTATGACAAGGCTCTGCCCAGAGTGAATTTTTATGCTTGAGTTATAAACCCTTGAAAGATGGGGATCCTAATACAAAAGCTGACACAGCTTTAACTAAAGCAGCTCTAGTAAGTGCTGCTATAATTATTTGCTCATTAATTACAAATTTTGCAAGACATGAGAGTAACACAAATTGGAAAATAGGAATAATTATCAGTAATAACGCCACAGAAGCTGGACACATTGAAAGTATCTTCCTCTTTAAATTTAATAATAGCAAGACAGCTAGAAAACTAATAAGAAATACATAATTGAAAATTAACCTTGCAAATCTGCTGTTAATAAACCATGGTACTCTTGCTCTACAATAATTTTACACAGCCCTTAATTTGCATTTGAAGTGTTATTCCAGGTAATACTTTGTGCCTTCACAACAATTAATGTGTCTTTGAATTAAAACAAAAACGCCAGGGTTGGGTTTGGGATAGCTGGGGAGGAGGGAATGGTAGGTCCTGCAGTTTTTAGCAGCTCGGAGCTGGGATGGCTGGAAATCAAACATACAATGGGGATTTTTGTGCTGTGATGCCTCAATGCTGTTTTGTTGTCGTTGAATTCGGGCATTGTGGTGTTTCATCCTCCCCTTGTGTAATCCACCAAGCTCTCGGATTGCTTGCACTTTCTCATCCTCTGAGGTGTGAGGCTTGATTCCTTGGGGATGATTTAAACACCCAGGGCACAGGGAACAGGGAGTGTGTGCTCCTTGAGCTGCCCTGCTGCAGCACAGGCTTTGAGTGCTTTTCATGGATCTAATGGGGCAGTGCTGGAGGCACTGGGATTTGCTGGGTAGGAAAAGTCAGAGCAGCCTCTGGCTTAATGAAAGGAGCTGCTGGCACCTCGTACTTGAGGTTTTTTTCCCCACTCAAATGGAAGTGGCACTTCCTTATGAATGTTTTATATCTGTTAGCAATTGACAAAAGCCTCCAAAAATCTTAAATCAATCAATTTGCATGTAAAGATGAAGAGAATTGTTTACTCAAAACGCAGACTGAGTCAACTGCTCTTGCTAAGTATCTCCCACTCATAAAATAAACCTGATATATATCTCTGCCTGCACAGAAAACTCGGAGCCAAGAAGTGTTTAATAATTTTGGAGCTCATATCTAGCGAGCTCTGAGTGCTCAGCTGAAAGAAAGGATAGATTCTAGGAAAAAAAAAAAACAAAACATGCCTGACAGAAGACTTGTATTATATTGCAATACTAATGGCAGTGGAGCTACATCCAGGCACTCAAAGTTGTGTATGACCAAGCAGCTTTAAAAAAAAAAAATAAAAATAGAAAAAAAATAACCCAGAGACCTCCAGTGTTTGGCATCAGAGCGGAGGAACATTGTACACAAACAATTGGGTTAAGAGTGTGCACTCCAAACAGGGTTTCTGCACAATTCCAAACTCCATCAAGGGCTGCATGTAAAATGTTGGCTTCTTTGTGCAAACCCACAAATCCTGGGGAAAAGGCCATGCGGGGTCAGCAATTCAGCTGTTTGCCTGCTCACTTTATGTAAGAGGTTAGCAGCAGTGTGCTTTTTGTCCCAAGCCAGCAATAGCAGGAACAGCTTGTTTCTGAAAGGGCTGGGGCTCCCCTCGTAGTGCTGGAGAAGAGGTCCCGAAATAAACCTTGGATGGGGATAGTCTTTGATTTGACCTCTCCTCCGTGTGTTTGGCTGTGTGTGTTTGACTCCCGGCGCGCCCCTCAGCCTGTAAAGCTCAGCCACCACCAGCACAGGTATTTTCTCTTAGCTTCAATGTGTTTCAGGGATTTTCAAAAACCTGGCAATGTGGGAAAATGAGGAATTTTGGGTGCCTGAGCTCTTTCCCTGGAGGAGCTTGTGGGGTTGGATGGAAAACAAACTTTTCATCTGCTCACAGCCTCTGGGTGAAGTCCTAACAGCACCCCAGGTCTCCGTGGCTTCAGCCAGGGGAGGGAGAGGATTTCTCCTTCCAATACCTTTGGAATCAGGTACATAGTGAAAAATAGAAAAATTTCTTTACAATGTCTTCTGCTTTGGGGCAAAGCTCTTTGAGCGGTGGAGTAGAACTTATTTCAGGGGTGTGAGGCCTGGCACAGGGTGTCCAGAGAAGCTGTGGCTGCCCCTGGATCCCTGGAAGTGTCCAAGGCCAGGCTGGACAGGGCTTGGAGCACCCTGGGATAGCAGAAGGTGTCCCTGCCCATAGCAGGGGGTGGATTTGTTGGTATTTAAGATCCCTGCCAACCTAAACCATTCCATTATTCCATGATTTGTGTGAACTCAGTGTGACCAAGATAAACTTGCTGATGTGAAGGAGATTTCACCTGCTCCATCAGGATTTGGAAATAGAAGAGAGCAAGGACGGGAGTCCTCAGCTTAACCCTGGTCAGAATTTAACCACTACATTTGTGAATGTAAGGATTGAGGATGAGAGCTGTCCAGGGAAGGGCTGTAGAAGGGTGGGTGGTTAAACCTGCACTCCCATGTGTGTCTCTAGGTCCTTCTGAGAGTTCCATGCAAGCCCAGAGGGAGTTTTGGGGCTGGGTTTGGTGTGGGAGTTGAGTATCTCAGCCACCCCATGGGCACATCGTTGGCAGAGACAGCCTTGAGAGCCACATGGATGAAGAGGAGCAGGGAATGGGCAGCCACAGAGCCAATCTTGCAAAAAGGAGATGGAAAATACCCTCTCCTTCTGCAAACCAGTAGGCTGGGGGAGAAATGTGCCTCTAATGCAGCTCCTGAGGCTGCCTCTGCCAGTGAATCCCAATCAGTATTCTGTTCATCCCTGCTTTCTCAAGGAAAGACATAAAGGAGCAGCGTAGCCAAAAGGAAGCTATTTTTAGAAGATGTAGAGAGATGATTCCCCCCCCACCCCAAACCATTCTGCTGTTATTTATGTTGTGTGGATCTTGAGTTATTTATTTCAGTGGGAGTTGATGCAAAGTGGGATGGGGTTTAAGGTGTGGAGGGATGGTGAAATCCATCCTAGAGCTGTCCTTGCTATTTCAAGGCTGGCTTCAAAAGTCTTTCCAACCTGCAAATTGGAAGGTGGCTTTTTGGATGTTATCAAGGTGTTGCTGGTGGCCAAGGGTGTTTGTTGTCCCCAGTTCCTCCAACTTTCAGTACACTGACCATTCTCCTGTGGCTGGCTCTGCAATATATCCTAACCTGGCACTTAAGCAACCTGTATGCATTTTTAAAACACTCAAAAGGATCATTCCAAGTGTGCTCCAAGGCAAAAATAAGAGATGTTAACACTTTTCATCGATCAAAGCTAATTTATGCAAACTGGGCTCTGCTGGCAACTGCAGCAAGGTAGAAATGGTGACATCATGGAGCGTGAGCTCTGCCAACCTGGGGTAGAGCTGGAATGACAATGGGGTGATTTAACTATTATGAGCTCACTTAATATTTCATACTTAAAGTGGAGCCTAACCTGCAGCTCAGGGTTATGTGAAGTGCACGTTGTGGAGTTGTTTCAGAACAGATTTTGACACAAACTTTGCAGTTAAGGGAAATGTTTGAATGACACACATATTGCATATGCTGTTACTCTGCAAGGCTGCTGAAAATCCTTTCAGAAAGGAAAACTTACTGGGGAATGTTTTCTATTTTCTATGTGTGCGTGTACATAGACACATGCACACCAAAGGGTGGAAAATCTGCAATACTGTCTTAAGCTTTCTGCTATGAAATCATCACTGGAGAAAAAAATCACTTGGATCATACAAATATAGCTGCAGTTTTTAAATCTGAAACCCTGTCACTCTCACAACAATGACAACAAAATACTGTAGATGTGATGGGTCATGAGTTTGAACTTTTAACACCAATTTGAGTTTCCAGCCTTCTTTACAGAAACAGTGCTGAAGTGACCTCCCATTCAGTGAGGGAAGTACTGCAGCTGGTCTGAAAAAACATCAAGCAAAGCACCAGGAAAAGAAAAGCTTGTTGTAGTTGATGCTTTGGCTCCCCAGGTTTTCAGCTGATGAGAGAGGATGTGCTTCTCTCCAAGCCTCAGTGGCAGCCCCTGCACTGAGCCTGGGAGCCTTCTGCTGCTTTGCTCATCTTGCTTTTGAAAAATTTTATTACTAATTGTCAGAGAATTGGAATTGCATTTGGAATAACTCGTTTTCCTGCTTAGTGCATGATGAGAAGAGGCAGAATTTAGGCTGTGTTGGTGAGGAGCAGTAGCCAAGATAATTGTGTCCAGGCTGTAGGACAGTGACAGAGGAGCAGGTGAGAACTGGTATTCTTCCAGTCAAAACCACAGGCAGGATGCTTTTATATATTTGGGATAAAACACAGGGGTTGTGGGAGGGATACAGGGCAGCAGGGTGTTGGGATAGCTGAACCATGAGGTTTTTGTATTTAGGTGCGTTTAGCCACTTTTCAGACCCTTTAAAGGACAGTAAGGAATCTTCTGGGATTATCCTAGGAATATGGTGGGTTTTGCACCTGCAGTTTAAGTCTAAGATTGGCAGAGTTTCATCCTTGATGACCTTGAGGACCAGTGTTGCTGCTCTTTTTTGGGGAGAACAAGGATAAGGAGTATCCCAGAAAGGATGTGGCCAAGCCTTGAGCCTGCAAAGTGCCTCATTGTCCAGAAAAATGATTTTTTTACCCTCTGTCATGTTCAGTAAGTTCTGTATCACAAAGCCAGGTCTGGTTGCACCTTTTTGGCCACCAGCAGCCTGTGTTTAAAAGCACATTTTGAGGGTTACTCTGCATGTCTGAAACAATTCATATTTAATGTTTTTTTGCACCCACATTGGAGGCTATTTTGCAATACTTTCCATAGCAGTGGAATGACTGTGCCTCTGCCATAAACACTTATCCAAAGCAACCATTATTAGTTCAAATGTTTATAATATAGTGACATAAGAAATATCCACCAGTATGATTATTTAAGTTGAATTAAACAAGACAAAGAAGTGCAAATTCAGAATTGCAGGAATTTTTTAGTTTATTTAAATGCTACTTTAGGATCTTTTCCTGCCCACAATGAATTTCCACTGCTCCTTACAGCTAATTGAGAATTTTATGGTTTTTCAATCAGAATTAGTTCAAGCCAGTAGAAAACATCCTTTGTTCCTATATTGATAGGAACGCAGTATTCTCCTTTCTTCCTGTTTGGCCTCCTCTGCCCTGGATGCAACGGGAGTAAACACAGTGGAAGGATTTGTATTCCAACAAAGAAGAACAATTGCAGCAGTGTTTAAATTCACAAGGTTTGAGGATTGTAACTGGAGTTTATTTGAGAGTTGGGAGGGGGGAGAAATGTTTATCCCACTTCATTTTAGAGGCCCTCCTTTTGCCTTATCTCTGCTTATTGCAGAAGGACAAACGTCTTTCCCTGTAACGGAAATAATTCCCATTCTATTCCAAAAAACAGCCTAGAAGCCATGGGATCCCAGGAATAGGCTTCTCCCTCTAGTGGCAGCAGAAAGGGAGATGCAGAACTCTTGGACCACGTAGTTTCTTTTATTTTTTTTTTTTTTTCCCTCCTTTGGGAAATCATATGAGGTGAAAGAGCTGCTGTTTATTTACAGCTTCAAAGAAATATGAATATGGCACAAAATATCTGCAGCTGCCTCCTGGTTCTCTTTAGTCCTTGAAATACTTCAAAACCAACACAGTGAATAGTTTTTCTCTAATTTTAAAGAAGACCTTAAGGCTTAAAGTACAACAGAGACAACTTGAGAAACACAAATTCTGGTTAGTTTGGTGTCCTGCTAATTCCTGGTGGCAGAACCATGGAGCAGACACTATACTTGGGAATAAGTGCTGGAATTAGTTCAGCACCCCTCCCTGCAATGCCTGGCACTGGCCAGCCAGCAGAGAGGGAGGGATGGGGATATTCAGAGGGGAGTGTTTGAATCATAGCTGGGGCTACTGTGTTGATTTGACACATAAAATGTAAGCCCATGTGCCCTCGAGGTCTAAACTGCCCTTGTGCCCCTGCAGAAAAAAAAATTGTATTTATAAGCAGGAGAGGCTGAACAGCACCTATAGGTTAAATAATGAGCACAGAGAACACAGAGAAGCTGTGGCTGCCCCTGGATCCCTGGAAGTGTCCAAGACATGTTGGACAGGGCCTGGAACAGCCTGGGATAGTGGAAGGTGTCCCTGCCCATGGCAGGGGGTGGGATGGGATGAGCTTTAGGGTTCCTTCCAACCCAAACCATCCTGGGACTCTATAAAACCTGCCTTTTCTGTCCTATTTCTGCTTCTCATCTCCTGATGGTGCTTTAACTACCCAAGAAGAGCATAAACCCACTAATACTTGTTTTAGATGGGCAGAAATGTTGATCTGTGGAGGGACTCTGGGTGAAACCTTTGTCCCTGGCTGGATTCTGAATCTGTCATTGGTGTTTTAGTCCCCATGATTCAGTCTCTGCTTCTGGTGTGGATTCCATGAGTGTAAGCTCTCACTCTTAATAGAGTGAGAAGGAAAGGTGGAAACAGCATCTTAAATTCAGGGAGAATGTGTCCTTCAGGCTCTGGTGCTGAAAATAGCGTTGAGCTAAAGGATGTTCTGTTATCAACAGCAAACACAAGACACCCTCATCCCCAATGTGACTGGAGTGCAGCTCAGCTCCCCTTTGATGTGGGGCTGCCGAAGAGCTGCCCGTGGCTGATTTGGGGGTAGAACTTGTGTGAGCTCCCTCGTGTCCTTGGGAAGCTTCCCCTGGCCCCGGGGGTGGAGAGCTCTGCCTTGGGCAGGCCTGAGGAGGAAAATGGGGCCAGAATCTGTAGTGACATTATGACATCCTTGGGACACAGGAAAGGTCCACCTGACCTGGGAGGTCACATGAATTAGTCCAGTCTTCCTTGAGGGAGGAACTTGGTGACTTCAGGGTGAGGTGCAAACTCTGCTCCTTCCAGCTGGGATTGATGATTGTCAAGGCAGCCAAATTCCAGCTTCTTTCTTCAAAAGTTAGTGATACTTCTTGTGTCCTTTCTGAGGGCTGTTTCTCTGGACCTGCTCCATGTCAGGACTCTCTGGGGACAGGACGTGGCCCAGGAAGCCTGGCAGGGCTCTGAGGGATGGTGGTGGCTGCCTGGGCTCACCCATGTTGGGAGACCTTGTCCAAGGGTTGTGTTTTCCTCGTCCTCAGGACCAGCTCAGCTTGTTCTGGTGTTTGCCCAGGAGCCCTCCTCAGGCTGCCTGGGGGGTTCCTAAGGACAGGAAACTCTTTGGAATTTATTTCTTCCATGCCACCTTCTGTGAGATGGTTTTAGTTACTTTCCAAATCACAGAGCAATATTTTAGGCTTTTAGCACTGTCACTTCTTTGAGTAACACCTTGTCCTGACTCTGGCAGATACCTGGGCTGCTTTTCCAGACTCTTGTTTCCTTCCTGGACCTGAAAACTGTTCTAATTTTATTTTACCTCCCTGTAAAGTTTCTTTTCACTCGCTGCCTTTGCTTTTCTTATCGCTTTTTATGCTCTCAACTTCATTATGCAATTGTTCCAACCCTGCTCTGTATTTGATGTTTTATAACTCGTGTCTGCCTTTTCTTCCACTGTTGATTACTTTTGCATTTTGATGTTCCTTCACACTGGCTTTACAGGAAAAAAAAATAGAAAAAAACAACTTGAACATTCCCTGTGCAATTACTGGGAGGTGGCACACACAACCCCCGGGCATACATTAATTTATCTTTGAACACTTTCTATTTCCTCTGTGTCCTTTCTCTCCCCAGCTTTATCATGTTGAATTTCACCCTGCACTTACTCTCCCAACTTTGCTCTGCTAAAATCTAATCTACTTGTTTTCTAACTTCTGGTTGAACATTAATCCTGGTGAAATCCTTGAGGGCTGAGCCCAGAGTCTCCCCCACACTCGCATCTACTCATAATTGCTGATGCAGGAGCGTTGCTCAGGAATTATTCCTTTCAAAAAGCCTCCTTCTTCCCAGACCTACTTCAGATGATGGAAAAAATATATTGTAGGACAGTAAAGAATTATTTTTTTCCCCAGATGCCCAGGCGTTGCTCACATCCTCTCCCCCTCTCCAGATTTGTCTTTTCCCTTGGCGTGGTCTCAGCTGAACATTTCAGCATCTCCCTGATTTTGAGCAACGGGGATGTGGCTCTCAGGTGCTGCAGTTCTGATACTTCCATAAATTTCCTTTAAAAAGACCCAATTTGGCTTGCTAAGCAAAAAGTCTTCATGTTAATCAGCAGAAGTCTTGAAACCCTCTGGATGAGCTCTGGATTTTTCTAGACCAGTAAAACTATTTTCGGGAAACTCCTGAAGGTTATTCCCATTAAAAGCACTTCTTTATACACACATAAATTCCCAATGCATATAAAATTCTATCAGGGTGGAAACTTTGAGTGTGTTTGTCTTGTTCTTCCGTATCTTTATCTAGTTCCTATATTATATGTAATTAACACATTTAATACTGACTTTAATTGACCTCATCAATGTCATGGCTTATTAAGCTTTCTAGCATGTAATGTTCTTTTTTTTTCTCTCTATTGAATGATCACATACATTTGTTTATCATAAATTTAGTACGTGTATTTTGGAAAATAAAATTGGCATGCCAAGTGCTTTTCAGAATTTCTTTCAAGCACAGTAAGAGAGATACCTGGGTGTAGTTAAATTTTTATAAAGTGCAACATGAAAACATGTCTTTACCTTCATTGCTTTTTCTGTCTTCCACCTACTGCCTTTTTTTTTCCCAGAAAGGCAGCTGACAAAAATAAGAAGGAATATTTCTTGTGTTACATGAAAACAACTTAAATCTCTTTTTATTTATTTGGTATTTAATCTCTAGTGGAAACTTGCAATCAGAACCCGTGCTTACCGTTCAAACTGGAAAAGTATTTTTCACAAATAAGTGTTTGCTTGGAGGGGGAGAAAGCTCTAATTGTAACTGTTGGGTCTCACAATAAATATTTCTGTAGTGAATTTGAATTGATTAATCTGTCCCTTTTTTCAGTAAAGTGCAAAATCAGATCAGCTCCCATCTTGCTTATTTACACGGTCAGCTTTAATTTGTCATTAGTTCTATTGAGTAGCAAAGCTTTTAGTGCAGAAGATACCTCTTCCACTTAATGGATAATCATTTAGTGGAATATAATTTAAAAGGATTTATCTGGTCTCTCTGCCATGGCTGTAACCTAACCCCAGCGTGATAAACTTTCTCCAGGAGAAGGATTAGCACTTTCTGGTGGCTTTTGCTTGGGAATTTGTTCAGTCATTAGTTCAACACCCAGCTTGGCCAAAGTACCCTGAGAGCTGCACTTGGGGACTTGACACAGTGAAAGTATTTCTGGGTTTGGCTGCACTTTGCATTAGACCACTTTGTATCAGGGAATTCAACAGGATTTCAATTCAGATCCCTGCCTGGTTTTATTTGGAAGAAAAGAGCAAGAAATTCAAGGCAGAGGCCAAGAGAGTTGGAAAGGTCTCGTGTGAGCCAAGGAGCCAGCAGCTCTACCTGGAAAAAAAGAGGGAATAGTAAATAAAAACAAGTTCTTGTGCAAGTTATGGGAAGAGACTGGACAGATCATGATAATTTTTGACTTGTAGTGATGGACCATGAGGGGAAGAGCTGCTTTTTTTCTCAGGAGCTGCTTTTCTGGGCACCAGAGCAGTGTCCCCCCAGCCAGAGGGATGGGAATGTCAGCTCTCCCAGAGAAGCAGCCTGAATTAGGGGTGCAAATTGCTGTAACTTTTTATATTCCTAGAATCTCAAATGATGAAGAATCCTCACTTCAATCCATTTTCTTTCTTCCCCATTGCTGAGATCTGGCACTCCTAGAAAGTGTCAATGGTGGCACTACAATGCCAAAATCAGGGTGATTTATCTTCCTGTCTCTCCAGCACAGGGCAGGTGCTGAGACAGGTGGAGTTTGCATTAAGGAGTGAAGGTTTTTCCCAGGAAAATGGGCAGCAGGAACAGAGGAGCACTGTATAGGTCCAAGTGTGATATTTTTTCAGGGATGATATTTTCAATGGTGTTTGACTGATGTGCTGGGACAGTGACAGCTGAAAGCTACACCTGGAGCCACCAAACTAAAGCTTTAGGGCAAAATTAATACATCATTAATAACTAAACAAGTACAGCACTCCTCATCAGCATGGACTGACCTTGCTTTTAGTGCTAAATGTGGAAAAAACAAGTGTCCCAGGGCTTTAATTTGGTTTTGCTTCATTTAACCTGGGTCTGCCTTGGTTCCAAAGCTGTCACCACAGTGGAACAGGATCATCCCAGCTCCTGCTGAAACTCTGTCAGTAGGGCATGGCCAGGGTTGATCCCAGACGTGACAAGAAGGTTTTGGTTTTTTCTTGAACCTGCTGATTTCCTCTAACTCTTCTATTCTTCTTATTGCTAAAAGAGAGGTTTTAAACTCCTAAATAGCAAAAACCAAACACCCACAACACCCTCTCCAAAACTCCATGTTTCATTTTTAATGATCTCTTATGTTTGTGTAATAATCCAAGGCAACGTTTCGAAGCTTCATTTTTGGAAGGGATTAACAGGGACTGTTTTAATCTTTCCTGTCATGTATAAACTGCTGGAAAGCAATCCAGCAATCCAGAGGCAGTTATGTTTTCACTGATGCCTGGAATTGAAATACTCCTTGATTTTTACTTTATTTTTTTTGGCAACATTTCTACTTGAGGAAAGAACTTGAGTGCAATCAATTAAAGAAAGGATCTGATTTGCTTTGTAATTGTTTTTCTGTCTCTATGAATGATGTAAGGGCATTTTGGAAGAATTTACTTCTCTACTCTGTCTTTTCTAAAATAACAGGTTTACTGGTTGATTTATGGGTTGTTTGTTTTGTTTTTGTTGTTCTGTCTGTAGGTGAGAAAAAGGTTAATTTGCTTGAGAAATCATGTCTATGCCAGAGAAGGTCAACTTGTTCCATCATCGTGTTCTGCCATTGGAGCTGACCTCAACCTAAACACGGTGCTTTAAGGCAGGAATTAGGCATCCTGTTTTTCTCCATGCTTTTCCCAGCATTTGTTTTCTCCTGTTGTCACAGTTTCTCAGAAAAGGCAAGAGGGTGTGACTCTCAGGGATGAATTCTGTTGCCTCTAAAGTCATATTTTTGATGTTGTGCTTCAAAAACTTCAATATTTGCTGTGGCTGTGCCAAGCTGTGTCAGGTGTGGCTGCCCACGAGCCAAAACAACAAGTCTATTTGGGAATTGTGGCAAAGGCAGGAAAAAACTGTGAAAGCATAAAAATTGGGGAATCTGGGAATATTAACTGTGCTAAAGTTACTGTCCATGGGTATCAAAGCACAGTGGCCCCAGCTCCTCTTCCTGTGCTGTTTCCATGACTGGTAGGATGCTGACTACAAATGATGGACCAAGGCATCCAGATCCTGCTTCTTGGAGCTTGGATTCAACTCTTGTCAAGGGGAAATGTTCTAGGAAGTGATTAAGAAAGATGAAGCAAACTCCAAATAATGTTTAGCTGCAGAGTTTAGGAGAGCTGGTGAAGGAAATGTTTAATTAAAATGTTTAATTAGTCTGTAGGATTCACTCTGGATGTGTCAGGATTCGTGTTGGCTTCTCCCTATTTCCATTTCTTGTTCAAAAGTCAGCAGAATTTTGGAAATTGGTTTGGAGGTTGCAGCTCTCATGCTAAATCTGGCTTGAGGAGGTTGTGCAGCTCCCAGTCTGTGGTGCAGGAACCTGGTTTGGTTTGGGGGAGAGGAAAGGGGCAGGATAGGGAGTAAGAGCTGGATTTAGTTGGGAAGAGGACAGGACAGGGCGCTGCCAGAGGGGAGGCTCTGGCTGGAGACTTGTCTCCACTCAGACCCATCTTCTCCAGTAGTTTTGGGAAGCTAATGTGAATGAATTTTGTGACCACTTAGTGATAAAGTGGTGGTTAAGAGGGTAATATCAAATCTGAAATGTAAGTCAGCAGGAGTCTCTGTGTGTGTGCAATTCCGGTGTATTCTATGTTGTTTCCTGGAAGATCCACATGGAAGAAGAGGCAATCCAATAAATTAAGGGTTTTTTTTCCTAGTTAGTCTCATACCTGGGGTGATAATTTGCTTTTGTGGATATGCAATTGCTATTAAGTGACAAGGGATGCTGCAGTGGAGACTGGAAAGGAAAAAAAAAGCTGCTTTTTCCATTTTTTTTACTGGATAAGAGTGTAAAATGTGACTGGAGTTTGTTAGCATGGAAATAAATGTCTGAATTTACTTGCAAGTCTTTGATATCTTCAGCCTTTTCAGGTGTAAAACCCCCTGCAGTAAAAGGCACGTGCACAGGATTTTACATAATTTACTATTTCTGATGAAAAATCACACCAAAGTGGCACCTGAGGCACCCCATCCATTGCCCTTTGATAAGAGATGGAAGTTGGTCAGTCCTGTTCTTGACATTTATTAGTGCTGATTCCCAGGGCCAAGGAATGGCAGGAAGAGTTGGTTATAGAGTAACTTCTGAACTGGACTGGCAGAGCTGGTATTAAAGATCTTGGATTTGCTTTAGGCTTCCTGTACATCAATATAAAGCTGTGGTGCGCTCTTCATCCACTTGCAAGTCAAAACACTTGATTTGTCTCTTTCCTTTTTTTTTCTCAGTAATTGTTAAAACATTTGCAGAATAAGTGCTGATTTAAAAAAAAAGAGTGCATCCATTTTAAATGTCAACAATGTACAACAGTTCCTACTGTAGGTTTTACCAACCTGCAGAATTGCTCTTGGCTTTCCCCTCCTCAGGGCAGATCATGCATCATGCCCTGTTTAACTCCTTCCACAGACACACGAAGAAATTTCACGTCCACAGAGCAATCAGACCTCCCCCTGCCCTTGAGCCTTCATGGGAAGGATGTATGAGCTGGGATTTTCAAGTACATATTAAGAAGTTTATTGCCAGCGGAGTATGCATAGATCAATATTCAATATAGCTGTAAACACACGTCCTTCACACGGGTGCTGGATGCCCTTCCTCGGGCCTGCAGCTCCCTGAAACACCACTTACAGCAGGCCACAAATAATAAAAGCTCATCTCTGCTTGCCCAACCCAGGGTTTGCTCAATCAGATGCTCGGAGGTGAGATTTTTACACTTTTGACCATTGGTTCCACCTCCTCTTTGATTTCTTTTAACGTGATAAATTCAGGTGAGGAGAGATCTTTTCTCGGTATTTTACAGTGGTTTTTTCACTGCTGGCAGTTGTTGGTGTTTCCTGTTTTTTGGAGCAAAAACCAGATGAAGTGTCACATGTAGATGTTTGTGCTTTGCTGATGGAGAGAGCCCTTGGAAAACTCACATGAAGGTCAGCTGGGGCCACAGCATCCATCTGTTAATTAGCATCTTCCAAGAAAATTATCAAAAGTTGAACCATTCCCATCCAATAAACGACAATAATTGCAAATCTGTGGGAGAAGGGTCCTCCCAACCCAAAAAAGGTTCTTTATCTTGTCCCTAAAGTGAGGGTTACAAATCCTTCTGTGTTAAACTGAGGGGGGGAAATTGTGGTTGGTTATGCATTTAAACTGCTGTGTAAGGAATTTCTGCTTATTATGCTGTGTCTTGTTCAGTTTGAGATTATTTTGAACTGGACAGGGAGTTTGTAGGGAATCTGAGGGCTGTCATAGGTGAGAATTGGGCTTTTTATAATGTAGAAGAGTCTTTATTCAATTGTTTATCCTGTGTCAGAAGGGCTGTACAGGAGAAGTAATTGCCAGGGAATAAAACTCCTGGCAGTTCCCACTGAACCCACGGCACAAACTTGAAGTGCCATCCAAGCCTAAACAACACTCAAAATATAACAGGGATTTGTTCCCTTCTGTGTGGATTTCCTGGTTCGAGATATCTTGTCAGACTGGCAGAAATAATTATTACTGGGAGAAGATGGGAATTCTTCCCTCCAAGATTCCTCATTCATTCATTCGCCAGGAGAACAATTAACGACAACTCACTAATGGCTGCAACACTTTATTTTCTCTTTGCAGTGGCACGTGCAGTCCCAGGTTTCTAAGTGCTGGGTACTCCCTGCCTGGCCCCAATTACTTTGGCAGGGAGCATGGGATGCTGCAGAGCTTCCCCTGGCAAAGCAATTCCCAGCCAAGAATAGTTTAGAGCTGCTGGCACTGAGGTGGTGTCTAGGAGCAGCTCTGGGTAGTGGGAATCACTGCCTGGCTCCAACAAAGGAAGAGGAGTTGAGGTTTTAACTGTGTAATTAATTACCACAGATTTGGATGGGGAGAGGGGAGAGAATTTGGGCTTCAGGGCTGAGTGAAAATATGTGAGACTTCCCAAATGACCAAGTATTTCCTGAAAGATGAAACCAATGAGACCAAGAGACAGAAAGATCTTAAAAACAAATATGCTCTAAAATTAAAGTAAACCCAAATTTTCTCCATCCAGTTTCCTTGTCAAGGCTTTTGCCCTGAGTCTGCAGGTAGAGCACGGGCTGGTATCAGTCCGTGACTTAAGGCTGGGAGTCACCAACATTGCTTGGTCTGTTTTATTGACCTGGTGGCCCAAAAGCTGCAGAGCTGTGCTGGAAACGCCCCCTTTGGTCAGGCTGGAACCTTTTGTCCTGGGGCATTCACCAAGCCCATCACCAGGGCAGGGAGAATTGAGCAACACAACCCTAAACCCCCCTCCTGTACCTCTGACGTGTTGCAGAGATGGGCAAAACCAACTGACTTGGCTGGGGCAGCCCTAAACATTCCCAAAATCCTGGTGGTTAAATTCAGTATCTTAATATCAGAGGCATCAGTGGAGTCCAGGAGCTTGTCTTTCACGTCCACTGAAAATGTTATTTTTAGCGTTACATCTTCAGGCTTGAAAGGAGAAAAGCCCAGCACTAGCTAATAATTAAGTGATTAACTGTAATAATATGCTGCACATTTTGAAGTGAGCAGTATAGGTTTGGATGAATCAGGAGTAAATTTATACATTAATACATATTCAAAAGTGTGTTTTATGATTTAATTACAGTTCTAAAGGAACCAACCCAGAGAAGGAACATAATGCCCTGATGTTTGCATTACTCTTGCACAAGAAAACATCCAAAGTTTGCCAGTTAATTAATGGATTCTGCGTGATTTATTTGTATCTGTACTGCCTTTTCCATTATGCTGCTATGGCTGGTCTTGGGAAGCAGAGAGGGGAGACTGAGTTCAGGAAGGGATCACTCCTCATCCCAAAAGTGCTGCTGTAGCAGAAACAGCCTTTGATCCCAGAGGGATGGTTGTGAGATTTAGGACTCACAGCGTTCCCATTGCTGAATATGTAATTTAGGTCACTGAACTATGTTTTGGTGGAAGATACTTATCTATTCCACTTCTTGCTGATGTCATGTGCTGGGAAATCAGATGTTAGAGTGCAAAAATACATGAGAGGCCAGGCTCAAAATGGCATAAAATATAAATGTGTCTGTGACTGGCCTCAGTTCCTGGTGGTGATTGTTGGGGATGAGGCTCACATCCCTTCTTTTCTGCTTCGTTGTCCTGCTCCATCCAAACACTGATAAAAACAAAAAAATCTAGTTTATCTCTCCTTTGATCTTTGGTGCAGAAGGGGAGCAGAGAAACTCCAGAGGAAACACTGTCTCCTACTTTTTCTGCTCTAACACCTCTATTCAATTTGGAGAAGACGAGAGGGTGTTAATTCAGATGTTTTCCCTGTGTCTCCAACAGAGATGTTCTCTACAGACAAGAAAGATTAATTCAACCCAAAATATTCCTCCTAAAGAGAATGAGGGATTTAAAAGGTGTGTGGACACCTTGTTTTGAGAAGAATTAGTTAAATCATGTCCTGCTTAGATGCAGTCACGGCAGGCAGTGATGGTCTGTAAGTAAATTCTCCTCTCAAGGTTTGCTGTGTGCGTTGTCAGCTACTTCTGTAGTTTTCCAAATTATTTTTTCTGTCCCCCCCTGCCACCTTCCCCTTTGAAATCCTCCATATTTTTACTTTAGGGAAATTGTTAACAGGGAGCAGACTCAGAGGAAGATATGGAGGGGCTTATCTTGGTTGTAAAAGTACTCAGAAGTTCAACCGATAACAGAAATGCAAATTTAAATAAGTAATAAAAACCCTCCAAACCTCACCCTTGGGTAACAGAAAGAAAATATGGCTCTGAGATAATTCATCAGGCAGTGTTCAGCAAACACAAAGAGAAAAATACAGTTTTTTTGCCCTAATTCTTTCAGAGCAGAAGAAAAAACCAGGAAGTTTTCCTCTTCCGTGTACGAAGTTTTAGCAAATAGTGATCAGCAAAGCAGTTGTGAGAAATATCAGCTACTCTTGCTAGCTAGTATTTGAAAAATCTCTAATTTATAGCAGCAGCCAATGCCAAGATAGCAATCTGGATTTTACAGATCAATCTCCTGTAGCTGCTGAGATCTGAAGTATCAGAACTACCAAGTTCACATTTTCTGTATTTTTCTTTATCAGATTCCAACTCATCTGTAAAAGTCCCCAGCTTTCTGATGCTGTGCCTATTGAGCAATATAATCCAGGGTCCCTACAAATCATTAATGGTTCCCTTTTGCAGTAAAACCTGAAGATTTTGGAGCAAGATTTTCCTCACTGATCGTTTCCCCTCTGTTCCTCAAAGATGAATGTACTGTAAGAATGTTTATATAAATAATGTCTAGATAAGCATTATATATAAATGCACATGCTTATGTTTATTATTAGTTGGCTGTACTTATTTGTTCTTGCTAATGGCTAATTAATTTGGGAAAAACTTACAAAGCTAATGATGTATATAGTGCTAAATTCTATCCTAAATCAAAGATATCAACCTAGGATTTACAGTGAGGTGGTAATTGCTGAGGTTATCAAGCAGAAGGTATCTGCAGTTAGGCATAATTTGTCATTTATAGCAACTCTTACTAAAATTTCCAGGATTTACAGATGAGTTGATCTGGATCACCTTTGTACAGTAGTTAATTATTACCTCCTGCACTACCAGCTTTCACTTCTAAATTACCTTCTTGCTCCTTCAGTCTTGCTTTTAAAAACAGTTTAAGATTATATTTGCCACGAGGCTGCTGAATTTATCTTGGGCACTGGTGACTCAAACTCCATGCTGAACTCTCAACACACCTCGGAGTGAAGCTGTTGCTCGGAATTTATCTCCGGAATTATTAAAAGGATCATTTTTTAGGAGTGGCATAAATACTGATGATCTCCCAGACAGACAAGAGGCACAAATAACCACTGATGTCAGATAAATTCCTAGAGTTTCGCCTTTCTTCAGTAGCTTGCCATTGTGAAATTAAAAAAAAAAATCATGTCCAAAATAATTAGGAAGTGTCAGGGAGATTTCCCGCAGTAGCGGGGATGCTGCAGAATTCAAACTGCAATTCCAAATGTTCCTAAGCCTCTTCAAACCCTCCCTGATTGCACAAACACTGCTACAGTGGGGTGGAAAATAAACACAGGGATTATTCACCAAACAGAAATTTAAACTCATCATCTGTGAGGTGAGGGTGAAATTTTGCTCTGAGGTGGGAGGAGGTGGGAAAGGGGAACAGGCAAATCCAGGGATTTTCTCCTTAGCACTGCAACTCTGTTTCTAAGTTGAATATATATTATGGTGCAAAGAAAAAGTCCTCTGGAATTCCTTATCTCGTTTTTTTGTTGTTTTTCCCAGATTATAGTAACTTTTTGTTTGCTGGTAGTTGGTTCCTTTAGCAAGTGAGATATATTGAGACATAATTCAAAATGACAGGACAGGAGTAACCAATACACGGTGCACAAATGACTCCCTGTTAACATGTCACGTATTACATCCTTTATTAAAACCAGCCCCTGCTCCATGTTGGCAAACAGCGTTTCCAGCCTTCCCCCAGCACAGCTTTTTATGATGGATTGTCCTGGAGCTTGCTTGTATGTGGAGTAAAATATTATTATCCATATAAACACACAGTGTTGTTATAATGGGTTTTTTTTCCTTTATATTGTCTTTGTAGGGATTTCCATTCAAACAATCTTTTTAATCACAGCTCCTAATTTTAAATAGGCTTCCCAAGGCAGCCTGGGTTGCAAAGCTTGGAGGTATTTCAGCATCCCTCTTCTGCACAATCAATTAATCTGAGGGTTAAGGCATACCTGACCAGCTGTCTGCCTCAGGTCTGCAGCTTCCTTGAATTTTTCCCTGCATCCTAGGTTTTTGTACAGCTTCCCTTGTACCTGGAAATTCAAATAATATTTTTCCTTTCATTATATTTGTTCCTTTTATATCATTTATCACTTGAATTCCATTTAAAAAACAAATAGAGCTGTGCATGAATCCCAAATTGCTCTATAAAGGATTCAGAATTCCCACAAGCTCTGCCCAGCTTTACCCTCTGTGCCTGGCTCTGTTTTCTTTTGTGCTGAAGCTGGAAAATCCTGACTCTTTTTTTCTGGTGTCAGTGCAACAGATGTCTGAGTTCCATCCTCGGCCGGTGTTTCTGGAGCAGCCAGTGAGTAAGGATGTTGTTGCTGCAGGATAAGGGAGGACTAAGAAATGACAGGGGTTTCCAAACCCTGTATTTGTTCACAAGGTGCCAGGCATTGCTTTAAAGCTGAGCCTATAAACAAGAATATGTGCTATTATTTATTATTTGTTGATAACGTCCCTCATACAACGTGAAAACTTTCACCAGAAAAAGATCGTAGGGCTAACGATCTATGATCTTGACAAATGCAAATACAAACTATGATCTTTACAAATAGCCAAGAAACCCCAGACCCTGAGGGGAGTGTGGGTTTGGGGAGGAGGATGGAGAGGAGTGGAGCCAGCGGGTCCGGCTGCCGCGGGAATCCCACCCCGGGTCCATCCTGGCAGCTCTCCATCCCACGGCAAACCCAGCACTGGAGAAATGCCCCGTTCCCGTGGTGAGAAAGGTGATGGTATGTTTATCACACAGCCAAGAAATAAATGGGAGCCATTACAAAGGTGTATAATTCAGCAATTACTGTTATTTGTTTTTTCTGACACCCCCTGCAAACAGTTATCGCTTCAGTCAAACATAATCAAATTATCTTTTTTTTTCCTTGTTCCTGGTACTGTACATTAACAGGGCAAATAAAAGGGAAAATAGTGCAGTCCCTTGTAATAAAGAAAACAGCAGCAAACTATTAATGCTCTTTGAAAAGAGTAGTTTTAACAAAGTAAGCAAGAATCATTTTCTTTGGTTGAGTGTTGATTCCCCAGTGTGCTCTCAGTAAGTAATTAGAATGGCCCAGTGAATGTCAGCATCAGCTTGTTTATTCTCATTATTTTATCATTTTAAAAACCCTCTAGGTGATGAGACATGCAGTATAGAACATAATTACCATTATTAGCATACTAATTGGACACAAAAATAGGCCAACTACAAGGTAGCCAACTGAATAATTTCACATTAATCAAACACCATAGTGAATAAGCCTATTGTTAAATTGACAGCTACAATAATTGGCAATATTTCGCTGCGCAATATAAGAAATTCCTTGTAATATCTCTGCCATGTTATATAATTTAGTAATTTCCCACATTTCCAGCCTTAACTTTGTACACCTAGTTCAAGTTCAAGAAAACATCATGATAAGATTATTAGTCTATTATCAAGTGGACAAAGTATATGAAGACCTGCTTGTTAGCATTCAGGAATAGATTTGCTTGATAAGGAAACAAAAAGGCTCCCAATTTAGTTACTTGTTGCTTCAGCATTGAAAATGTATAAAGGTTCTTGATAAGAATTTTTTAACTGTATATAAAAGTCCAACTCGCCTGTTTAAGAAACAGAGAAAATGGTAAAGAAACTTTAAAAAGTAGGTGGTAAAATTAAGTAAAATATAATAAAGCCCAAGTGAGAACTGTGACTTTCAGCCTCCAGGATAATTTTTTTGGTTGGGATTTGTCTGGTGCCGTCCCCATCTCGTTGAACGGCGAACTGGAAAGTTGCAAAGCCGTCACCAGAAGTGGGAATTCATGAACTGCTCAATTAGCAGCAGGCAGGAAGGGAAATCTGGCCCTGGCTGGGCTTCCCTTTGAAAACCTTGGGGGAAATAAGACAGGAAAGGAGTGAGTGGAAAGGAGAGGAGAAACAAGGATGGGGAAGGTGCGAGAGGGGGAAAACGTGGGTCGTGGCAGAGGGAAGGAGAGCGATAAGGAGAACAGAACCAGATGGTGAAACCAGAGCAGCAGAGGCAGGAGAGGACGAGAGGAAAGAAAAACAGTGAGGAAGAAAGAAAATAGTCATCGAGAAGAGGGAGGAAGAGAAGGTAAGGTGAGAGTCGGGGAAGGCCGAGCAGATTTGGAAGAGTATGAAACAATATTCTTCTTTTAAGAATTCAAAGGCGAGGGGAAACAAGCATCTCGCTGAAAGAAACGTTTCCTTCCCACTCCCCAGGCTTTGGGAGGTGGTGTGGAGGCTGGGAAGAAAGGCAGAAAGGAATCACTGAAGTCTCTGTTTATTTCAATAAAGAAAATATTTTTTGAAAATCGTTATAAAAATGATGTTTAAAGCAGTCGCTCACATGAGTGTTGGGCGCCCGTTAAAGGTGGGGCACACGGAATAAGACAGGTTTGGAACTCTCCAAATATTTCTGGGTGACTTCTTGGTTAGAAATGGCTTGATGAAATTCTGAACTGGGTGGTTAAACTTGGTGTGTAATTTTAAAGAAATGAAAAGGAGGGTCAGAATAAGAAATAAGGATGGCATAGCCTGTACAAAGGGCCAGTTTTCACAGGACCAGACATGACCACTCTGGCAGCACATGGAGAAGGGAGAATGCCTTGAGAACGGGCCAGTGACTGCCTGAATTACCCTTCTTTCAGTTAAATAATGGAATTATTTCAATTTCAGTCACCAAAGAGGCAATTTTTGCCTAGGATTGGTTCTGGTAGGGGCAGCTCTCGAGAATCCGCTGATGTAATTGTAATGTAAGGCAGAAGAAGTTTTCTGGAAGAGGGGACCTCTAAGTTTGTTGAGATTTGAATTAAGCTGTAGGGGGAAAAATACCACTGCCTCACGAGCAATAACAACATATTTTTTCCAGCTGTTCTTTGCTTATTAATCTGTTAATGGGTAATTCTCTGCTAATGGTTGGGGATGCCTGTAAATATATCACAATCCCAGCGTATTGATTAGCTGCTTTATTTCCCTTTGTATGGCCAGGCTCTTCAGTAGCAAAGTCACAGTAGGAAAACAAATAAGCCTGCACTTCAAATACCTCTGGGTACAGAGAGGAGCCTCTGTGGGACATATCAGAGGGTATTAAAATCAGCTAAAATATGCAGTATGTGCTCAGACTTTTCTGAAGCAGGAATGTACAAGCTCCAGCTTTGATTTACTGACTGAACTCGGGAGATGCATCTCTGGGCACTCATTGCTGGGAAGTCTCTCCTTGAGCCAGCTCTGTACCTATAAATGACTGTAATACCTGGGTCAGGGGGTCTTGGAAGAGCTCTCAGAAAGTGATATAATCCCCCTTTTATGGAGCAAAACTTACAGTAGGAAAAGAGAAGAGTCCTGTGCCAGGTTTACAGCAGAGTTAAGGATAACAGCCAAGGCCATACTTTTGCTAATACATTAGGATGGCTCCGAAATGTGCCAACTCTGGAGCTTGGGATAAAGCAAACGACAAAACCGAAAATATCCTTGACAAGATGTCTCTCTTAACACATTAAGAGGCTGTCCAAACTGAGAAAAAAATCCTCAGCAGTTCCTCTCCTTCTGTCACAGAGTCTGTGCTCGGGTGGTTGGAGTTGCAGGGCTCTGCCACACATCAGGTGCCGGGAGAGGAGCAGCTCCTGGGCAGCACGTTGGACACACATCGTGTCTCACCTGCTCCTTCATGTGCCAGACACAGGGGCCCTGCAAAATCCCCCCAAAAACCTGCTGAATTCTCCAGGGAGATCTGGGCAGGGGGTTTGGACAAGCATGCGCAGCCATCATATGTTGTTATTATATGAGGATATTGCAAATCAGATGTTTTCACATTCCTAAAATACACCTGAATGATCAATGAAAGCAATCTCCCACACTCTGCTCCCCAAAAACCCCAGACAAACCCCAGAGTTGAAAGCAGAAGGGAAGAAGGATATTAAGCATGTTCAGGCACCATAAACACAGAAGAAAAACACTGCAAAGGATAGTTGTAGAATACATTTGAATAACAAATACATTTGAGGAAATCCCAGTCTGCTTGGGGACAGAGAAAAGGAAAATAAATTCATCACATTATTCATTGGAAATTATTTGTTCAGCTCCGCTCCTTAATGTGTCAGCTAAAGATGATTTCCAAGACTGAAGATTTTCCTTTCTTGCTTGAAATGACTCAAAAAGAAATGAATATTCCAGCCACCAAGTGAGGTTAATATATGAGTTTCATAGGCATTTACTCACCACTGCTGTTCCCTGCAGAGTAATGGCACTGGAGGTGCATTCTGGGAGTGCCAGGGGTGAAACCAAAGTAGATGTTCCTGAATAATTTAGTGGTGTATGAAAGCTTATTTCATCATCATCAACACAGTAATACCTTGCACCAATGGAGTGCTTTACATCTCTGGGCTCCAAAGCTGTGCAAGTATCAGCAATTCCATTTTTTCAGTTGGGGAAACTTGAGATTAGAGGGAAAAAAAGCCCCATTTCCCACAGGGAGTGAAGGCTGTGGCAGAACTGGGATAACAATTCAGGTTCCTAAGAGGAGTCACCTGTAATGTCTGAGTTGAGTGTGGGTGAAGATGCTGAGTTTAGACCTGTTTATGCTTAGTGAAAGGTGAGGAATATTTAAAGGAAAGTATCTTTCTCTTTCCCTTTTTCAGTAAAATAGTTATTAAATGAAATTATAAATTTCCAGGATAAATGAAATTTCAATATATCCCCCCCTTTTTATTTTTCTGTGCACTGATTATCCCAAAGTGGCAGAGCAGGTTCACATCCAATTCTTGGAATGGCAGGAGGCTCCACTTCCATTACCCCGTGATTATTGCCATTAGGCTGAAGGAGCAGAGAGCCCTTGTGCCTCTCTTTGGGCTGTTTACACATGCATGTAGCTGGTAACTTTTTTTTTGTGTTTAAAGAGTCTAACAGCTCATCAATCTTATTCTTCCCTGAATGTAGATTGGTCTTTAATGAGATCAATGAATAGTGCTGGTACTTTGCTGGCCAAAATTGTAAATGTGCTGTTCCATTTCCTATTTACCCTGTAGCACAGGGATTTCAGTGCGTTACTGCTAATGTGTTTTGCATTCTATTGCTCTCCTACAAAATTTATGGCCAGAGAGAGACTGCAAGAAACAGTATGGGCAAGGAGAGCTGGATTCTAATCTCTCTGCTACACTCAGGTTTTTAAAAAATACAGAGGTTTGGAATAGTTGAAGAAAAGGGAAATAGAGAGCAAAGAGGGAGTTGGGAAAGGACGTCAGATTTGTTTAATTAAAACAAAACTTTGGGGGTTGAGGTGCATCAGAGACAGAAAAAAGTGTGGATCAAAACAGCTTTAACAAATGTGGGATGTAATGGAAGTGCCTTTAGTCAACCTGGCCAAAAGCAGAAGGAGAGAGGGGCTGTTGGGCAGGGAAATGAGTGTCGGAAAAGCATCTGGTGTTAATTAGAGCTCTGGAGTGGCCTGAGATGACAAGGGCTCTTCCAGCCCAGTCCCTTCTCCTCACTGCCCTTGTTAGCACTGTTTGGTCCTGTTCCAGCTGTGCATTAACCTCTGCAACCACCACCCCAAATCCTGGAGGATTTGTTTCTCCTGCAGCAAGAGCCACACAGACACCCCTGAGGTCTGACTCGGGGGTCTCCCCTTGGTGTTTGGGTACGAAGGTTGGTGTTCAAGAACCATGTCTGGTTCTGTGACCGTAAAGTGATGATTTCTGTCTTTCATTTTCTCTTTTGGCCTTTTCCCCCATGACCTTTCCTCCTGAAGCAGCTCCCAAGAAAGTTGTGTCCCACAGGGACACACTTAGAAAATCTCACTGTGCCAGGGAAGGCTATGTGACATCATTTACATATTAATATTTTTCTTTTCAGTGCACAGTGGTCCAAAGCCAGATAAAAGCTGTAGTCTGAATCTCTGATATGACTACATTATATGGGAAATCAGGTTGATTACTTTGATAGGCTTCTCTTGGCCCATTTGGGGAGGGTGTGTGCTGAAGGAAATTTCCTACTGATCATCAGCTTCACTGGTAGAGAGGTTGGATGGGCTGGTTGATTAACTCAGTGAAAAGATTCCTGGAATTCCTGCACCCCAGAGGAAATGCAGCCTGGCCACTCAGGGACCCTACAAATATCCAGGTGACAAATGTGATATTGCTGTCCTACAGCATGTTGTGCCTATTAAATCTGAACTATGGGGAGGAGAACCCCTTTTTTGAAAGGCAGGCAAATACTCAACCACATAGAAATGGACTTGGGAAATTTGAGAGAATGTTTTTGTGCGTGTTATCTGTCAGGAAAAGTGAAATCCTTCTGAAAAGGGCAAAAGTGTAGAGGAAAAGTGACTCTGCCCACCCCAAAGCCTGGGCTGATTGCAGAGAAATGCAGCCGCAAATTCCAAGAGCTCACTGAAATCCTCCCACTGGGTTTGATGGTGCCAAGCATCTATAAAGGCAGTAGAGATGATTTTCTGAGAGATCTCATAGTAAGGAGAAATCCCTCAGCAGCAAAGGTATCTGCTCATCTTTTGGCCTTGGACATAAAGGACAAAGTACAGAGCTGGGGCAGAAAAACAGGTTCTGCATCCCCTGCTCACCAGGAAGGATCCTCTGGCAAGTGGAGGTGATGTGTGGAATTTACAGGAACTTCAGCATCTTCCCTTGCACCAGGACCAAACTGAGGCCTGAGCTCAGCATTTCCTTTGCCAGGTCAGAAAACTGGGCTCCAGACCATGTCATTTCAGGAGCTGAGTGGAATAATGTAGATGGTGACAGCAGAGAAAAGAAAATATGAATGGCTTTTTGGGGAGGTGGTCCAAATTCTGATCTGTTTTACAGTGATTTAATAACAACTCCATTTGGATCAAAGCTTTCTCAAGAGTTCATATTAATCTTAACTGATTCTGATATTTAACTTCCATGCTCTGGACAGTATGGTTTTCCGTGCATTCTTCTATGTGAGATGCCTGTTATAGCTTATGCTCTTACCCAAATTCCCTCTGCAAAGAGCAATTAATCTCGCTGCTGCTTTATCCAGGATTTAAGTGCACATTTCCCCTTTAATTCTGCACACTTCTTTTTTTACCTTCTGTCTTTCCATCCTTAAGTATCACTGAGTTGCCAGATAACACAGTTATTGTTCATATTACCAGAAGATTTTAATGGATTTATATAAAACTCAGACAGTGCCATTGTTCTTGAAGTCCATTTTATTGTAATGAAGTTCCACTCTTAATATTCCATGATCTTCAATGTCCTTTACAAGTAACTTTTTATAAATTAATCTATAATAATCTAATTCAAGTCAGTTAAAGTGGATAACTATACTCCAATTATGATATCAGGGAGAGTTTTTACATAATGAGGGCTTTTATATAGATGGTTAACGCTAATACTGTAGTTTACAACATACTGTATGAATCACTAATTAAATGCCTAAGTAGCAATAATGGAAGTGGAACTATCAATACAGAGACGATATCAGTGATGTAAGGCATTAATAAAACTTTATGGTCCCATTTAATCTTTTTTTATAGGTACTCCATTATGTCAGTTAAAAGAAAAGGCAGAAAAACAAGAAAGTGAGAGAGTGGAACTTAAAGGGACCAGGACACGGAAACTAAAATGGGCTTTCCCTTGTACCCTGCGCCCAAAATGGGCCAGATTGAAAAGTGATGAAAAAACTGCCCAGCAGAAATAAATTTATCACATTTCTAAAAATATGGCTGTGCACTGCAGCTGGATGTTTCAAATGTTCCTTAAATAACCCATATTCTAAGATTTAAATGAGAGGCAGCTTGAAGAGTATCTTCAAAGAGGAATCTGATTTAACACCACTCTGGCCCAAAAGGAACAGCTCAACTGTTGTGCTCCTGCCATTGGCCAGCAGAGATGACTCGAAGGGTAAATACATAAACATTTATATTGGAAGGAGAAACTATTAACAAAGGTATTTTATTTTGAAGCCAAAGCACAAGCTTGGCTCTGGCGCTGCCCAAGGAGCATTTGAGCGGCCGGACTGCTCTCCTGACAGGACATCTCCTCTGTGTTCCTTGGCCCCCAGCCAGTGTCCCCTGCAGGAAAGCAAGCTGCCCATTTGCATATCAAAGCAGAGGAATAAGCCAAGCCCAGCAGACCTCTAAAGGGAAGTGAGAGTATATGGGAATTTTTAATTTTAACTCTCAATTAAAGAAAGGAAAAAGACCACCTTCATTCTTTTCACGAAACAGCCTCTTCAAATGTCTTTTGCAACACATTTGAGCAGAAATAACGATTTAACCCCTCAAATCCACTCACAGGGTGTTTCAGTCCTGGCTGTGTTTTAATGAATAATGGGGAGAGATGTTTTTATTCCTGGTGCTTGATATCAGCCCTTAGAAAACCACTGCACTGAGCCCTTTAACACACCTTGACACGTATAGGAGTGTGCAGTGCCAGGCTCGTGTTTCATGCTCATCTCTGTTGAAGTGACATGTTTATTTAGCACAAGATTTCCAGCCTGGTGCCTTTTTGTGCCTCATAGGAGGAATTTAACATCACCTGCATTGGATATCAGTGCTGAGACTTGGCTCCAAGCTCCACCATTTCTGGATGTCCATTGCTGGGCAAACTGGAGTTGACAACTGGGCTAACAGCCTCTAATAAAAATAAATCTTCCTGTATTATTTTAAAACTATGATTTCAATATGGGTGGAAGAAGAGGCTGTGAAAATTCTCTGCCAATATCAGTGAAGATTAGATCCTACAGCTCAGGTCTCTCTGTGATAAGGAATTCATTACTCCCCTTGCCCATCAAATGCAGCTGTTGACAATGCTCTGCCTCGATACATGGAGTAGGGACATCAACAATCCCGAAAACTTACAGCTGAAACCAAACCTTTGTGCAGCCCCCTTTCCTCCATTTCACAGCCACCCCTTCTACTCTCTTCAAACACCTTTGGAGAACTGCATTTAATTTGTAACTTTCTGGATTTTTAAATGGCTCTCTTTCCACGGAGTTGGGTGGGATGGGTTTTGTGGAATGGCAAATGCAGCTGAAACACAGGAGCAGGAACAGCTCTGCCTCTTTGTGCCACCTGGCAAACCTAGGCTTGCCATGAGTAATGTAATCAAACGTAAATAACGTTTAAAAGGTACCTAAAAATGATGTGGGTTTTCCTGACTCCAATCTCACTGCGTGAGCAGAGCTCATCCCTGGTCACTGGCTTTTCTCCATAAAGTGGTTTGGGCTGGAAGGGACCTTAAAAAGCTTCTAGTTCAGATTTATCAGCAGTTCCTCTAGAGCAGTCATTACCTTCTGGCTGCCAGGAGCACTCAACCATGAAACAATCTCCTTATTAGAGAAAAAAAGCACCATTCAAATGATTTGTCAGAACCAAATATTTCCTGGAATTACACAGGAGGCTGTGGTTGTCCTTTCTGTTCTGCAGTTCACTGAAAAAAGTTCTGCCACAAAGCTTCAGGTCCTTCAATATTTTTTAGTCTTTCAATAGCTCGTGGTTTTTTCACAGGTCTCTTGGTAGATCATATCAAAAATAAGATAAAAATATCGATGAAGGTTTGCTCTGGTTTAATGATTCTAGGCACAGTCCCCTCCCTTTCAGTGGTCTTGTCCCCCATAGCAGCTGAGCACTGGAAGATGCCATAAACCTGAGACCTGGTGGTAGTTTGTGTCAGAAATCCAGAAATGGCACTAACGGACAATAAAAATAATCGATGAGAGGAATGGAGGCTCAGCTGTGTCAGCAGGAATGGCTGAAGAGCCTGAGCTGAGCAGGGGGACCACAGGAGGACCCAGCCCCACATTCCTCTGCCCCAGTTTGTGTAAATAAACTCCTGGTGTGAGGCCCCACTGAAGACACAGATTTATACCTAAGGAAACTGAGGCTGTGATCTCACTTTTATCTGCAGTTTTCACAATAATTTGAATTGTTGGTGGTTTTGGGGTCTCTAATTCTTCTTTCTGCACAGAAGCTCTGTAGGCTCTATACAGGGGGAAAAGTTACTGTAGGAACTGTCTTGAGCTGAGGCAGAATTTTTTGCTTATTTTAAAGACTGTTTGGAGAAATATTGAGACTTTGAATGCAGCTTCTTCTGCTGCATCTCTGTTCCCTTTGAACACACCTACACATTCAGTGTCACCTCCACTTGGTTTATCGTGCAATAAGATGTCAACTTTAATTTTATTTATGGGCTTAATATTCAAGTTTTTCACAAGTTATTTTCCCCATATGGGCCTTTAGAAATATGTTAGAAAAATCATCATGTACTGCTGTTAGGAGCAATGCATTAATAAGTAGATGAGCCTCCTGCTGATGGGCAAAAATCTGGTTTTAGCACCATGTGAAGGCACTTGGTCGAAAATGAGCCATGAACCAAAGAGTTTACAGGTTATGATGACTGGAGCATTGTAGTATTTTGTGTACCAGCAAGTGCAATGCTCGCTGCTGTTTTAAAATTAAAATATCCTCTTAAATGTGCATCGTAGAGTCACCCTGACTCTGTTAATGGGAGTTTCAGTCTAATTTCTGTCTCCAGAGTGTTCCTGTGCTCTTTGGGAGCTTGGCCAGAGCCTGGAAGGTGCCTCTGTTTTCGAAGGGCTCCATTTCAGCCTCTGGGTTAGAGCAGGAGTCTTCTGGGCTTCTGAGCATTTGTAGAACTATGAATGAATGAAGCCTGCCTGCTACTGTGGGTTTTTTTAATTTTTTTTTTTATATAATTCATCAAGAAGCAAATCTGGCACAAGCACCTAAAGTGATGACAAAGATCAGTTTTCTGTTCTGGTCTCTTCCTGGCAGCCTGTGATATCTCTGCTGGCTGGGAGAGTTGGTTCTGTCCTTGAAGGGTGGCTCTTCAACTTCTCACGTTCCCCGTGCGCGGCCGCGCGTGCGGAAAGCGCCACTTTGGGAGCACTTTTGGCCCTTCCTAAATGAAACCTGTTGCGGGTTTGAGCCTGGGATTGACAGGGGAAGGGGAACAGCTGTGATGTTCCTCTAAAGCTAAATGTTGCCGCTTTTGCATAATCTGCAAAAATATGTTGTCAGGATGAGCGCTCCAGCTGGCTCGGTGCCACCTTCCCCTCCGCAGCGCGTGCTGCGGGAGCGGGTGGAGCATCTGGAGAGCGGAGGGTTCACTCTGACACCGATGTGTCAACCTAATATAGCAAAAAAGAAAAAAAATTAGAGAGAGAGAGAGAGAGATGGGGATATTTTAGTAACTCGAGTTTTTTTCTTGCAAGAGACGGAAACAAAGGGAGCTGCAGCTCCGAGTCCCGTGGTGCTGGAGGGGTGGCTGGAGTTGGTGGGAGCAGCGGGATGGCGGCGGGCCGTGGTGTTGGCATATGCACACCACAATCTCCTTAATACCCATGGTAAATCCTGCTGGCTGCTACAAGCTCTGTGGTGAATGTTAGGCTTGTTTGCCTTATGGTTTTTAAGCTCCCAAACACTTTGGGGCTGAAATTCCCACAGAAGGTAACAAGAGCTATGTTAACCCTCGACGATGGTCTATTGAAAGGAGATTATCTTGGGCAAGTGGGGCAAAAGGACGGGGTGAGCTGGGGAGTGCTCGGGTTTGAGTGGTGGTTACTCTAGGTTTATGTTGCCAACAGCACAACTCCATTGCATTCAGAAGGGATTTATGGAAAGCATATGAGTAGAGGATGACAATAATTCTGGGTGGTTGATAGATGAATGTTGCTCACCTGCTTAGACCCAAGGGTCAAGAACTGCTGTTGACCATGAGTTTTTATTTTAGGCATGTTGCTGCTATTATTTCAGGCTGACATGGAGGGTTTCATGTGAGGTTTCCAAGAGTATGTTCATTAGGTCCATGCATAAGGTTTTGTGATGTTATAAAGTGTTCCTGTGCTCTGAGGAGAAATAAAATTCTGATGGAGATTGCAACCAAGCAGGTGATTTGGTGTTCTTTGATCCTGGTTCCTTGCACCAGAAATCCTCCAGTTCTGATAGAATGAATAAGGAATCAAAAAAACCCACTTTGAACCCTTGCTACAGTTTTTCAGCAGTAAGTGTGAAGGTAGCACTTGGTTATTTTTCTTAAGTAACATAAAGAGAAAGATTATGCCAATACCTGCATCTAATTTACATCTTTAGACGAAAATGCTGTTAGCTTCAAAAAAATATTAGAGCTGGATAAAAGCTGAGAAGAGGATGAGAGACCAGGAGTGCTGCTCTAGCTGGGGTGTGAAGGAGGCAGGCTTTGAGATTATCATGGAGAATAATGAGAAGAAATCCTGTAGGATTCAGAAAGGGTTAAGATCATTAAAAGATTTTATTAGAATTTGTTTTACTGCTGCTAATCTCTATTATGAAACAAAGTCTCTGAAACGGGATGAGTTTGAGTGGTGGGTAGAAGCTGTGAGTTTGTTTTCATGTGAGTGTTTGTGCAAATGCTGGCTTGAAAAAGAGGATGATGGCAGGTGTAAAAGGCTGTTTTTCAGTTTTTGGCCAGAAAATGCCTTTTCCTGGTCTATGGGCCCCTCAGTGAGGTGTTCCCAGCTTTATCTTCCCAATCCACACCCTGCAGACAGGGCTGGACTTCACTTCCCTGCACACACATCTGCAGGAGAGAAAGTTGTTAAGTGCTAAAATACTGAGATTATACAAACACCAAAGGTGGACTCGGCTTTATCTCATCTAAAATAACAGCAAACCCCTTTTTTTCTTTTATTTATAGCCATTTATGTATAGAATGTGCACACATATATCCCATAGTTCAGTGGGGAGGCTGCTTGTCCTGTGCTCTGAGCAGACTAATAGAAAAATTTCCCCCAAATCTGTGCATTTGTCTTTTGGCAATTCTTGCAATCTGTTTTATTTGTTGCCAAAATATACACTTCGACACTTAGACTGATGGAAACCTGTATGGCCTTTTTTTTTTTTTTTATCTGACTGATTTCCCTCCTTTGGGTTGTTTATCCTTCAAATGTGTGTTAAAGGGATGAGGAAAATATTTACTGAGCTCTTAAAGAATGGGCCATAATCAGGAAAAGGTAAATTCCCCATCCTCCCTTGGCGAGTGCATTCCAGTAGATCTCCTAATAAATCACCTCTGTGAATTGAAGGTGTGAATAACACCTGGGTATGTACTACAGGAGGATAAGAAACTAACAGTGCCAGAAATGGGAATTTGGGAAGAACTGGGCTTTTAGTTGTGTGGAGGGTGGGTTTGCAGACTGATGTTCCAATGAGATTTTTTTCCCTGCAGGCATTTAATCTTGTAATTATTTTATTACTGAAGTATGTAAAATATATTTTTGTTACTGTATAATATGATGTTATTGTAGCATTGCTATATTGCTGTGATAATAATATAATATTATGACAGGATAGTTATCTTGTAATGATTCTATTCTTACACCCAGTGTAATAATGCACCGATGCTGATTTGTGGACTTTTTAAATTTAAGAACAAGCAATTCTCTCCAAAGTGAAAGAGAAGTAGTGCCAGAGTTCTGTTAGGGCACACTATGGAAGAGAAAGAAATAAGTAAAGGAAACTGAGCAAAGCCTTCAGGTTGGTCATCAGGAGAATTTTTTCCTGGAAAAGGTTGTTAAACCCTGGAACTGCCCAGGGAGGTTTGGAGCCCCCAATCCTGGAGGTGTCCAAGGAAGGCCTGGAGTAAATTTTTGTTTTAATTTTTTTTATTGGTTTGGGGTTTTTTTTTTTTTTGGCCTAAGGACTTCATTTCCCACCAAGCTGCTCCTAATTAAATAATGAAGAATTGAAATGTTAGAGGAAGAGCAGGCTACAGCCACTATTGCTCTTTCCAGTGCTCTGACCTTGGTTAAGAAACTTCAGATCTTTCATTTATTTATTTATTTTTCTTTTTCATTATTTCTTTTTATATATTTATTATATATATATAACTACATTTATTATTGTATATTATACATATTATTACCTATATTTATATTTACGATATTAATTAATCAATATTTATTATTATATCTCAAATGGGTACCTGCTGTAGTCAGAACAGCTTCTCCCTGCCACCAGGAAAACATGGACAGGCTTTTCTTTGTAGCTTTACTTTGTCTTGAGATCCCATCTTTTTTCTGGGGGAACCTGCTCCCTCAGCAGGATGAAATTTTTGTGGGAAAGTGGATTGGTTGTATGGGCGTGTTCAGGACTGTTCTTGTGGTGCCTGCAAGAAATGGGGGAAGAAAGGGTTAAATCAGCCTTCAGCATCCCGGGTAATTATTCCCGCCCGATTGTCTCCAACTGGAAACTCACAATTTGTTACCACTTAGTTGGTTTCGGTGAATGAAGAGGATTCATCGCTTTTTGCCGGCGTTCAGACCTTTTGTTCTCAGTTTGGAGAAAATTGCAATCTTTTCTTGCTACTGTTCCAGCTTTAGCCATGCTTGGTTAAGCCAATGCTCAGATTTCTCTGGATTCATTCACATCCACTAATCTGGGAGCGAGCAGGGCTGGATTTTCTTTTCTTTTTACTGCTTTTCCTTGAGTATTTTGTTTTCAAACCGACACCAGCAGAACATTTATTTTTGCAATCTTAATATTTTTGCAGTGACTCCAGTTTCTGAAATTTCCCTCTCTTTATGGGGTGGACGTTTATCTGAATCGTGTTAATATTTCCTGAGCTTCACAAGAGACTAAAGAAATAAAAGAAAGAAGCCACTGCTATAGACATGGGTGGTAAAAATGATGTGATGACATTATATAAACCAGCATCCAGTGCTTGCTCATGGGTTGGTTAACTTCTGTGAGTGGTGTCAGTAACTCCTGTGGGATAAGCAAGGCTTACATCTTTATGGAAAAGATCTCAGAAAGTTTAGGAGCTGAAGGGTTATTTTTTAATAAAAAGTGAGTGAGATGGAGCGCACTGATTCTGATTAACCAACTGTGACAGATGGTAATTCTTCCCTTTAAACGTGGCTTAGAGAAATTAAATTCAAGGTGATTTAAGAACTCTTTAAGAGCTGCTGAACCCAACTTAAAGAAAAAACAAAAAGCAGAGCAGAACACCTTGAAGTTTGCTTTGTTTGCTCTTGCCTGGGCGTCTCCAACGTTGAGGAGCCAGCGCCGTTCCCAGGGATCCACGGGGACCTTTCCACCCAAGTGTAGTGTCCAGGGTGCCATGGCACTGGCCCAGCAAATCTGTCTGGTTGTGCAAACCTCCTTCAATCCAAATAATGGCAATTTATTATTATCTCAGGAAATCATGCTACTCAGGATAAATGTTTTGTGGTTGGAGGAGGGAATTATTACACATTCCACAGGAGATTTGCTCCCCAAGCTCTGCAAAACTCGTGCTATATATTTTTGAAGGATGTTTGGGGGCTTGGATTGATGAGGGATGGCTGAGACCTTCACATTGTGATTCCCAAAACATAGACTGGTGTTGAGATTTGAAGGGATCTCAGTTTGCCTGGGCCAAGCCAGCTCTGTTCAGCTGGTTTCACACTAACAGTCTATTAACAGCAGCAGCCTACCCTTCATCGAACTGCATCATCATAAAGCAAATCCAGGATCTCAAAACTGGACTCAGTTTCATTCTAAAGAGGTTGGAATCTGACTGTACACCCAGATTAGGTGGTGTAAAACACTGTGTGAAACCCCAGACTGAGCAAAGTTTGCAGTTCTTTTCATGGTGCGCATATGCCTGCGTGATTTACACAGGAAATCAAACCCTAAACCTTCAGGGCATTTCTGCTAATCACATTTCTAGAAACAGCACACAAAGACAAATAACAGGCTTCAGCATTCTGATTTGTAAAACCATGAGAAAGCAACTTGCAAGAGGAGTGGGAGTTGCCTGGGTGTAGCTTGGGAGCACAGCATTCCCCTGCTTGTCCCTAATGGATCACAGACAACATTGTACCTGAGCAGGGACAAGACTGAGTCGTGACATCGAGTCTTGTACAAGGGGATACATCCCACTGGGAGCAGAGCAGCACATCCCTGAACTCCTGAGGTGCTCCTGTCCCAGCCCTTTGGTTGATATCCATGTGAAGAAGAAAGTGAGCCACCTGCAGCGGCGATGTTCAAATCCTTAAAGGCCTCCCAGCTTCCCAGGATGGCTCCTGGAGCTGTTACGCTTTATGTAGCTGAGCTATTCTAGTGCAAACATAAATCTCTTTATTTATAAAATGCAGTGTTTCTGCTATTTTGTGTTATCTTGGTGTCAGTGGCTTCAACATGATTTCTTAAAATTGCTTCTGTCAGCTCTGGGGTAACTGGGAGTTGGAAATCTATTTATGTGTGCACCTTTTTATTTCACTCTCTACATGTGTACGTGCAGATGTTTATATCAGATACTGTTCTCAATTAAGTTTTAGTCCAATTCTTCCCCTGATTCTATTAATTAATTGGAAATTATAAAAACCATCCACAGCACAGTTTTTAAGGAGAATTTCTGCCCTCCACTAGCTATGGAGTTTGAAATGGACACAAGTGATTATGTTCATTTTCCCTTTTCTGGTTGGATGAGTTCTTTCCTCTGGAGAAATTTCTCAGGTGCATGTTCACGTGTATTAGTCAAAAATTATAATTTTCTGTAGGTGTTCTCTAACATGGACATACACTGCTGGGTGTCCATCCCATCCCTGGAAGTGTCAAAGGCCAGGCTGGACGGGGCTTGGGGCACCCTGGGCTAGTGGAAGGTGTCCCTGACCATGGCAGAGACTGGATGAACTTTGAGGTTCTTTCCAGCATAAACCGTTCCTGGATTTTATGATTGTTTAAACAATCCTATTGTTAAGGCAGAGCCTTTTAGGAAGGGAAGGAATTATCTTTGTTTTCTGATGGCTGTTTTTTCCCTGTAAATCTTGGGCCAGTGCAGTCTTTCAAACTCATCCGAAATTGTGTTTTTTGGACATACTTGTCTATGATGCCCATCCTCTTCAACTTCTGCCTTCTTCCTTCAGCAGGGAGCCTGGTCCTGGAGTGGGAGCCCCCCTTTTGTCCAGCCACAGGCAATCACTGAGCTCAGGAGAAGCAGGCTCTGAGCTCCTCCGTGGCTCAGGGTGGAACCTGTAACCCCAGAGCAGCAAAGTGGGAGCCTTTTGTTATTTTTAGTGCTAGTGGAATGATTTATTAATGTGTATTTTTATATATCCCAGGATCTCTTGCATCACAGAGTGTCACAGCTGTTACCAAACCACCAGTGCTGAGCACTTTAAAGTGGAGGCATTTGTGGTCTGAGATTTAAATATATGGAGATTCCCATGAAATTGTTGTGTTCTGCATCTTGAGGCTTTTAGGAAGAAATGACAGACTTGAATTAACTCTTGGTCATTATTGTTCTATCATGTGCTCTCATTGCTTCATGAGGATTAGGGAGCTGGTGAACATATATCTGTATTTGTGTGCCAAGGCATCATCATTGGTATTTACTCTGATTACCCTGGTGGAGAAAATACTTTACGTTATCACAAAACGGTCTGAAGTGGGAAGATTTTGCAACAAAGCCCAGCAGTGCCAGTCTGATGAGATGTTGACAAGTGTTAATATGTTCAATAATCAATATTTAATAAGAATAATGGAAATAGCTCTTTTTCATGCAGGGTATTTAGTGATTGTATTTGGTTTTGATAATTGTTTGCAGAGTGTGTTGGGTTATTTGTTTTGTCTTCTGTGCTGGGTTCAGTTTCCAGGGGAAAACCCTCAAATCTTGATGAGTAATTCTTCAAATTAAAATTAAGAGCAGTCTTTCTGCATGATAACAGCTCTGATAGCTTCATGCACTCCTTCAAAAACCTTTTTTCAAAATTTTTTGTCACTTTTTCTATTTGCTGTGGAGGAAAGCTGGTTGAAGTCGTGTTTCCCAGCCCAGGAGTGGTGCTCATTGGGAATGCACAGCAAAGTTCAGCTTTATTTATCTGTTACCTGCAAAGTGAGGGGTAAGTGCTGCTGAGAGATGGAAAAGTTCATTCTCTCCAGCAAGGTTACTCTTCTTGATGAGCATTAAAAGATAGCTTTGAGCCATTCACAATTATGACCTTGACTAGGAAAATGTAAGTTAATAAGGCTTCAACAAATTATGGTCTTTTTGGTCGATTTGCCTAGTGAACTGTTAATTGTAAAACTGAAAGACATTATGTTCAGCTTTCTCTATCACATCTTTTGTGTTTTAACAGTGACACTTCATTGAGTGCAATTAACAAAGCCTAGGAGATTTATTAACACACTTCTTCATGGCCAATGATCCATTCCACTTAAGACATAACACTGTAAAATGCACATTATCTCCTTTTGGCACTTACAATAATGCTTCATGAACTAGGAAGGCATATGTTAAAGCAGATAAAATAGCATTATTAGCTGACAAATCTTACAATTTATTAGACAGTTAATTTATCAGCTTAAAAGACACTTAAAACAGCTGTGCATTTAATGTCTTTTTAATGTATCCAGTAAAACTTGCATAATTGCCTGTAGTGCAATTTATTTTTAGCTATGTTGCAAAATGTCTGCATTTACTGTTTACATCTTCTTTAATTTTTCCTGCAAGGCTCATCACATCGAGGCACGGCTCTAACAATGAGGGCAGATAATCAGATAAAGAGGCTGCTTGTCCAAATGGCCTCCCATGAATGAACTATTCACAAGTCCATGCTGAGCTGGACCGAAGAGTTCCTGCGTTTTATCTCCACCCCAAGGGCAGGAGGGAAGGGGGGAAAAAAAATCTAGGGAGCTCTGTAAGCAGCTCGGTCATGGAACGCCGGGCACTTCGGAGCATCCCTGGAATTAGCATTTGGAGCCCATTCGGAGCCACATGTCTGGGGTGTAAACTAACAAGGCTCCAAGACTGCATTAGCAGAGGTGTTTCATTTTATAATTAAGGTAACTGCTCCCTGCAGATCCATCGCAGCAGCCCTAAGTAGTGTCTGTGAAGGGAGTGGTGGAGAGGATCCACATTTAATGACTCTGATGCATAAATTGGCTGTGTTTGTTTATTGCTCTCTAATTTAATGGAACCTTTTGTTAAATCTTTCTGCCTTTTTTTTTTTTTTGAGCGTACCGATAGTAATGATTTTTGTGGGAACAAAGGGTGTTGCTTATTAAAATAAAAAGTCAAACATTGCCGTTTCCATTAATTAAATGTCAGATTAGCTTAATCTTTTTATAAATATTGGATATAATCTATTTACAGAGAGAAATCGGATCTGCAGATGCTGGGGAAGGAGTGTGGAGGTGTAATTCTCCTCACTTTGCAGAAATCAGGTGGGGTAGGGGAGCTGGGATGGGTCAGACCTGCAGCTGGGGTCCCAAAACAAAGCAGGTTTTACTGAATACAAGGAGCACAGCGATATAGGTACCTCTTCTGAAGGAATAGGTGACCCTTGAGAAAAGGGAAAAAGCTCTTCTGGAGAGTTTCCAAATTGAGGAGTCTGAAAGTAGCCAGATTTCCAAATGCCCTGAGACTGAAAATGAGCGGAATCCATCAGTGTGAGCTATGCACCAAAAACACGTGAATAAAAGGAGCAAAGGAATACTTTATAAAATCATAGAATTTTTTAGGAAAACCCTCAAAGATAATAGAGTTAAACCACTCCCCAGCACTGCCAGGGGCACCACTGTCCCATGTCCCCAGGTGTCACATCTGTACAGCTTTTAAACCCTTCCAGGGCTGTTGACTTCAGCACTCTTCGTCTACTACCAATCCCAACTTCCAGTGCAGGTGTGAGTTACTCTTTGTCTGCCTTGGCAGAGTTTTTCACCCCTTTTCCCCCTGTGTTTTGGGAAGGGGCAATAGAAAAGAAAAGGGATTTTCAACATGCACATCGATCTATTACGCAAGAATTGAGTAGTCCAAGGCTAAGTCCTCCTACAACCCTTTCATCATGTCAGGTTGCTTTTTGATTTTCCTTCTAAATGTAGTTATCCACTCAGAATTACTGTGTTCAATGCAAGTTTACAGAAGTGCTGAGGGTCTGCAGTGACTTTGTTAATCCCAGTTAGCCAGGAAAATACTACAAAAACTTTTCTCATAGATGACTAACATTAGGAGTCTGGCAAAATGATAAATTGTCTAAATGAGGGGATGAGAGGAAAATTAATGAATTATTGAAGTCAAGTATAATAGAGGCGTATGGATACCTATAGTCATTACAAGAAAATGTTATGTACTACATTTAATTAAACCCAAACAGGTAATAGTGCATTATTCATGCAGAGATAGTCATCTAATGAGAACTGCTTCTCCCTTGCACTAGTGCAGCATTGCTGACTGTTTCATTGCTGAACACTGAATTCTTGGGGAGGTGTCTTTGTCTCAGTTACAGACGAATTCTGAGGACACCAGGTTTCTGGTGAGGAGTAACCTGGTAATCTGTAATTCTAAAATTGCAGCTCTTTTTATGAGAGATTTTAAAGGCTACCACTGCAGACGGAGGTGCTCTTTAAGTTCTCCCTCTGCTTTTAGCAGGACATCATCATCTGTTTTGTGTTCTCTCAATTTGTCATCATGAATCTAATTTCCAATAATTTAAAGGTAAAATATTTTGGGCAGGAAATTCCTAGAACTGTCTGTTCAGGCCAGCACCAATGTTGGGGCGATGGTGTAGCTGAAGAGCAGCTTCAGATTTAAAGCAGTATTTTCTTAGAGCAAAATTTAACCTTTGAAATCTTTCTTATGCATAATCCACCTTCTTGCAGGAATAATTATTTTACAGGCTAGTGGAGTTCTCTCATTTTGCGAGCAGCTTAAAAATAAGCTCATCTGTAACTACAAACACTTGAGAACCTTTTCATATTCCTTGTTTGGAAGCTTTCAGGCACGGAAAGAGGACAACTCATTGCAAAATGATAGGTTGGAAATACAGTTTGGCTTATCTGGATTTTTTTCCTGCTGTTTAATGAACAGATATTCTCTAAAAAGATAAAAAAGTGGCAAAACCAAGAATATAAAGCAGTGATTAACCTTTTTTGTCAAACTTTAGGAGCCCTTCTCTCCAAAGCTGGTGGGTGAAGGTGGTTTATAAATAAGGTTCTCCTCACAGAGCATGTGGCTGAAGATGTCACCTCTCTTCAAAGGCTTGTTTCTACTTCATGAAAGATGAATTTGTGTGGAAAAAGCACACATTGGCTCTGAAATTCTGATTTGTCTACAGACCTGTGCAACCCCTGTCATTTGAGAGGTAAAAAGTCGAAAAAGTAGATTTTAGAAAGCTCATCCTGGCATGAGAACACAGAAAATCTTGGCATGTTTCTGACCAGTGAGGCGAGTGAAGGAGATGAGGAGCTGGAGGAAACAGGCTGCTCCCTGTTCTTTAATTCCACCAGGTTATTCTTTCCTGTCTTTCCTACTTGGGACCATGAAATTTGGCAAGTTTAAGAAATCATAATATTCTGGAAACAGGTTAATAATTTCTCCCTGGGATTGTTAGTTTATTAAACAACTAAACCTTAGTTCCTCTTAACATGGAACACTGCCATAAAATAATTAATTACTGTGTCAGAGCCTGAAAATAGTTGGTTTCACTGTGTTTTAATAATATCTGACTTGAGATTATTTGTAGAAAAGTATTGTTTCATTTCCAGGCTGTTGTGCCACACCTTTCTGTCTTACCAGGTGGGATTTGCCTTCCCTGATGTGTGAAATCCCTCCCCAGCTTCTCAGCAATGTCAACAAAAGCCTCTTTTTAAAAACCCACATTTGAGCAGACACTGCTGGTTTTGCAAGAAACACATTTGGTGTCATGGGGAAGGGTCCAAGGGAAGCAGGAATGTGTGGGGATCCCTGTCAGGGCTGGAATCTTTCAGGGAGAAGGTTTTTGGGGATGGGGGATGCTCTGAGCCCCCGTGTGGGATTCTCCACAGCTTTAGTTACTGGTACAGCTCTGCTTGTGAGAAACACCCCAGGAAAAAAGAAAAGCAGCAGCTCTCCCTGTGGGTTTTCCAGGCAGCAATTAGAAAACTGTATCCAGTAAGCTTTCCTGACAAAAATCACTTAGAGTGTCATACAGAAAAATTTTTACCTCCTTCCATCCTCTCCAATAGTGAAAAAAAAGTCTTTTTTTCTACTTGGTTGTGGTTTAACCTGCCCTGCTAGAAGATGAACCTGTAGTTAAAACTAGTTTTGGGTCATGTTGTTTTTCCCCCCGAGCATCAAAAGCCAGATGTTTTCAGTGCAAAGGAAATTAATGGTCTAAATAATGAATATATTGAAGCACTCCAGCCACAGTCCATCTGCTGCTTTAGGCACTGCTGTTGGGAAGCAGGATCAGACCCTTTTAAATTTTTGGAGTATATTTGCTACAGATCTTGTAAATGTGAATAAAACGAAGATTGGTTTGGTCTGTGAGGAGCTGTGGGTTACTGAGGAGTAAGGAAGGATGTAGCAGGGATTGTGCCAGCTTGGGATAGCTGGAGAATTCACATGGATCCCAGTCTTTCCTGGCAGCTCCTTGGTGTCCTGACCCATCCCTACAGCTCAGGGGGGACCTTTGGTCCCTCACCAGACCAAGTCTTGCAGCTCCTATTCCAGCACTGTCCACCTGGGAATGCTGTGAGCCCTTTATTTCTAAGAATGTTTTTGTTTTGACCCCACAGGAAACTGTAATGACCATTCCAGAGCATCCTGACAATAATATTTTATATAAAAAGCTGTGTGGGCAGAGCCCTGGGGAGGGAGAGGCACTAGAATAGAAAATAGCCACAACGTTTTAATTTGTTTTCCTGGAAGCTCTCTTTTAAGTTGGTTTTTTTTCTTCATTATTATACATGGAAATTCCCACAGAAAGGCAGGACATTTTCAAAGCTCAAAGATGGAGATGCCTTGACAAAAAAATGGTCTTTCCAGCTGATTTTGTATTCTCACAGTTTGGGTGCTTGGCTGGAGTCTGGTTCTTTTGGATGTGCTACATCCATGACTTGATTCCATCACTCGAATTTCAAGTCCAGTGAAAATTTACTCTTTAAATCTTGGACTTCACCTTTTTACAGTCCTTCTACTGTCCTTGATTTTACAGAATGTCCAAATGCCTGCCACCAAAACAGCTTAGCAGAGTTCCAGCACTCCACCAGCCTTTTGTCATAACCAGACTGACCTGGCCCACCCAGCTCTGTGTAACTACAACCCCAAATATCTGTGTAATAAAATAACCATTCCAAAGTCCAGGTCAGAGCAGTTGGAAGGTCAACTTCCTGCTATTCTGTGATAAATCTGGGAATGAGACATTATTTGCTGAAAGTGTGTGAGAACTTCACACAGATCCAATATTAAAGAATCAAGGATAAAAACCAATTTTTGTTCATTTGAATCCTGAGACTTAAAGACTGCTGTATACAGAGGTTGGAAAAAATACACTTTTAGTGGGCTGAGAAGGAAATCTAAAACATATACAGGTACAAATGGAAATTGAGGGTTTGAATGTATACAGTGTTTATTTATGTTTTGAAAACATCAGGGGGTCTGCCTGGCTAAGGAACTGGGTGCTTGAGAGAGTGGGAAAAGATGCACAGTAACTCTTCAGAGTTCTGATGGTTTGAAAGTCACAGGAAGGGAAGAGGTCTGCCTCCTATGGAGAGAAAATATTTTCTTGCACCAGGTCAGTGATCTTCAAATGAAAAAAAAAAAAATCTGTGAGTAGGTTTAGAGATATTAGAGAGCAAAATCTCCTAAGAAATCCTTTCAGGGAATTGGCCCAGTGGTCTGAGTCAACAATGGGATTTTATAGCACTGCCCATGTGGAGATGATGCTGGAGGAGCCTTTTTGGGCTCCTGCATAATCCTGGAATGGTGGAAATATTCTTCTAAACCCTCGTAATCGGGAATTTTTGCCCAGTCTGCAGAATAGAGACATGAGCTGGAGGTGATACAATGCCAGGAGCTGGGGGTGTTCTGTGAGAAGCAGGAATTTAAGGAGGATAATTTAAGCTCTGGTTCGTGCTCTTGTACCTCTCCCCCGACCCCAGTTTTGTTCAATTGGTACCAGTGTGTCAGGCTGGATTTTCAGCCCATTTAATCATCTGCCTCTACCTTTGCCTGTGTTTGTTTCTATCATCAGGCTAAAAAGCCTGCTCTGAGCAGGTTATTGGATGAGGCAGCGCTCTGTGAGCTGCAGAGCACTTTCCCTTAGTGGTGATAAAATGGTGATAAAAACCGAAAGTGACACTTCAAACGCGCGCCTGCTTTTGAGTTTCAGTGCATATTGCTTTTTCTCCCCCAAACACAACTCTTTATTTTTTCCCTTCGACAACTGATGGCTTTGAAAGAGAAGAAGGATGCACATATGGCACAGCAAGTCTTCCCAATATCTACTGGTATGATCTGCAAAAATGATGTGACCCATCAACATATTTGAGCCTACAGAAACTCCTAATATTTAGAGAGTATTTTCTCTGCTAGAAGGGTTTCCAGCTCACCTATTTCTGTGGCTTGGACTCACCTGCTTCCTGCAGCTGCCTTGGGGTGATGCAGAACTATGTTAAAATTATTTGGAGTTACCTCTTTACTGAGTTTGCTGGAGCTTTGCATCACCCAAGAGCTCGACTTCAGGTGTATTTGCCCCCCTGCTCCCTTCCCAATCCTCCCTCTGATGGCCTAAACCAGAATAAGTGTTGCTGCATTAATTATTCTCTCCTTTTAATTAATTAAAGAGGCTCAGAACATGGATGTGTTGAAGTATGACTGCAGGGACGATTGGCAGGGAAAAAATAGAGGCTGAGAGAAGCTCCCCTGAGAGGTTCCAGAGAACTGCCCTGCCGTGACCCCACTGCTGTACCCCAATCTTCACACAGACCTGGCTCCATTTTCTTCCCCAAACCCTTATTTTTTATCTCACTCATCTTTTCTTCCTTTCTCTCTTTATATTAAGCTTTCTGATAGTCTAAAAGCTTGTATTTGAAAGAAGAAAACACTTTTTGCTGCCCATTCTCTGCCCTCAGCTCCTAAATCTGGGCACCCTCACATAGCAGCATGGGGCAGGGGGGTAACACTGTCCCCTGTAATTTGTCTCATAGCCTCTCCTCGTGTTCATTTCTGTCTGTGCTTAAATCATTTTTCTACGCTGCCTCTGCTGTTTTTCTGAAGCCTGGGGGCAGGAGAGACTCTGGGTGCTGCAGGATCCCTTTTAAAACACAGTTCTTTAAGGATGCTGTGCAGGAGCCAGATCTCTGAGAAGGACCAAAACTGATGAAAGATTCAGAAAAATGGGTTGGAGACAGGGCTGAAGGAGCTGGGTTTGCTGGCAGAAAAGTCAATATCTCTTCCTTTCAGTTGGGCTTAGAAAAATAAGGAATTATCTTCCTTTGCAGCAAAGATTTTGGATAAAAAGGGTTGTTAAACATTCAGACAATTCTCCTCAGAAAGTGAGGGCTTGTCTTCTCTGAGATTTTGTGAACAGATTTGTCAAATTCTTGCTGGTTAAAATGTAGGTGAAGCCCTTTCTCCTTGGCTGGCAGGGAAGTGAAAACTTCCTAGCACCGTTCTCTGCTTCCAATGTCTGTGTAAACACGGGAGCATAAAAATCTTGCATTTTTCCACACAGGGCTGTGGAAAAATCAAGTCTGATATGGTTAATATTTTATAACTGCTCTGAGCTATAAAAAAATTGGTACTGCTTCCAAAGTTGCTGCAGAAAGGATGGATAATTCATAAGAAAAACATGGGGACTGTCCCATCTTCTGTTTTCAAAATCTGCCAGGTTGGAATTATGATCTCTGAAGTGCCAATTTTGATTGGGGGGGTGAAGTTAATAAGAATATGTGCAATTGTCACAATAACCTTACAGAAAACCTCATTAACGTGCAAATCCCAGGGAAATGGCCAAAGATTTCCTTCACACGTGTTGGGCACTGAATGCAATGTCAGCCCATGGCAGGTAGAACCCCAAATAATTATTTTGAGTGCTAAGAGAGGGGGTTTAGGTGTGGTGGTTGATACCTGACAACGTGCAGGTGTTATAATAAATGCACAGATGCTCTTTTAAAATGAAACCTTTAGAGAGCTGTGTTTGCCATGGTTTCCTGTGCTTGGCCAGGGCTTGGAGCAAGCTGGGCTGGTGGAAGATGTCCCTGCCCATGGCAGGGGGTGGCACTGGGTGGGATTTAAGGTCCCTCCCAACCTACTCCATGACCCTGTGATTTCTCTCCCTGGCCACATCCCTCCATGAATATCCCACAGTGAGAAAAGGAAGAGCAATTAATTAATTTTTTTTTTTTTTAATTCATTTGGTTCTGTCATAACCTCAACGCAGCTTTGAAACTGAATTTTGCATTTCATGATTTGTTCTTCCCACACACACGCACATATTCCCACTCCCCCTCAATGAGGTAATTGCATGACAACTAGATTAATATCTTTTACATACTTATTAAACTCAATAAGTGGCCCTGCGCAAACAATTGATATTTAATTACCATATTATCATCCTACTAAATTTTAATTACTATTCATTTAAAATACCTCATATGTTATCATTCATGGTAACGTGGATTTGTTTCTCTGTAAATGTTTCTCCGTAAATCCTAAATTCAGGTTGAAGTAACCTGCAAAGTAATTTGGGATTCTCAGGGAAATGGGATGTTTTAAGCAGGTCCAAGGTATTCCAATATGACATAGAAAGGGAAAATTGAACCACCAGTTGGTCGTGGTCCAATTAAAAAACGTGGTTTTGAACCAAAATTCAGAAAACGTTGAGTGACTTTACCTTTCAAACTGCCTTTCAATGTCATTTCAGCTTAAAAGATCTTAAACCAAGAGAAATTAATAATTAGCAGCTGACAATAGCTGATTGTTATGAACCAGAACAGTTCCAAACTAGGCAAGGAATGTGTAAAAAGCCTAAAATCACAATTCTGTGATAAACTTACCTCTTCCACTGATCATTGTTTTTACCTCTGACAAGTATCAATTTTCCAGATCTCATCCATGAGTCACTTAATTACTCCTCTGAGAAAGGAAAATATGTGGTAATTTTTGTAGTGAAAAAACAACCCCCTTTGAGGTAAAATCATCACACCTGCAGCAGGAGGCAGAGATTGGGGTCTCGTGATTGGATTTGCCTGAATCTCTTTGGTTTTGTAATTTATTGATGAAGGTTTTCAAATAACAGGGGTTTGTTTTCTGTATTTGTGAGTACAAGAAGTGGAGCAGTTGTTGATGACTCTGCTGAGAAAGGTCACAGGCTCTGAATCAGAGCACTTTGCTCAGCTCCTTCTTGCTCTTACATTCATTGAAATCAAATCTCTTCAGAGAGCTCTTCAAACCCATTGTGCTTTTCACAACCAGGCACGTGAAACTATTAATATCTGTACTCTGGCAGCAAGGTTTCCCAGATTTCTGCAAAATCTCTCTTTTTTTCTTCTCATTTTTGCAGTTTCTATAGGTGGTCCTTGATCCCATCTATTTCTTTTCATTGTGAAAAACAGGTTCAGCTTGTTCCTTATAAAATTTACAAGGTTTCTTTTTTTCACCTAAAACATATTTTGTAAGAAGGAAGTTTAGTAACAGCTTGGAAAAAGCTTCTTCCACATGGTTTGGTAATTTGAGGGGATTCAGTTTTGTGGGGTTATTTTTGTTGTTGCTTAGTTATCTTCCAGAAAAGTCCATGGAAAGGATCAGCTTTCTTGTATCAATATGCTAAAAATACACTTTTTTACTGCAACCACGAGATTTTTCTTTGGCAATTAATTGTGTGACTCAGTCCCATAAGCTCCTATAATGACTTCATGGGCTGTCAGTGATATATCACCTATTGACTTTCCTTTGGTTATGGGACTATTACTTTCCTGATTGATTTAATCATTCCATGCTACCTTTATCTATCTCCTTGCTCTTATGGAACACGATTGACTCCCTGATCTTTAAAGGACTGGTCCAAGGGCAAGGGAAATTAAGGGGAGGACATGGCAGCCCTCAGATATCTCTTGGTTTTGCTCATGCCTGAGGTGGACTTTACTCATGGATAAATTCCAGAACAGACCTCTGAGTATGATAAAATAATAATTATGTGGGTTTCTGTTGGTGTATTTATCATAATGAAGAACAGGCAATTTTCCCTCTTCACAAAGCACCAGAATTGAGTTCCTGGGGGAATTATTGCTTTACTAATTACACCAGGTTTTATTCATTTTTTACTGAGACAAACAATCCCGTTCCCTTCAGGTGAGTTTATTTGCATGAATTGTGAAATCTCGGGATTGGCGTTTCTATAAATCAGGGGGAAAACCAGAGCTGTTTGTAGCCTGTGCACCATGGGCATAACAGAACCTTAATTTCCTCAGGAACATTTAATATGCAAACACTTCCCTGAGACCAATTTACTGATGGGGATGAAATTTATGCAATATATTCATGCTAGGAACTCTTGAACTTTAAACATTTAAACCAGCACTGGACTTTTCAGGGAACAAACCCCATGGCAATGAAGTTATGGGGGTGGGGGGCACAGGGAAACCCAAATGTGTCCCTATTGTGGTTAAATAACCAATAAATAATAAAATAATAAAATAAATAATGGGATGAGTGACAGGAAAGACAAATTTGCTGACCTGGGCTTTGGTGTGCTTATACCCCGTATATTGTAATTTTTATAACACATATTCACTGTAACACTTTAACTAAGAGAGTTTGTGTATTAAATGATGTTAGATTAGGATATTTAATGGCTTATAGGATCTGGGGAGGACTCAGGAGGCTAATTTGTTTGCATTAGTTGGACGGGTCAACTGCTTCAAACATGCAGATTATAGAACTACTGGTAGATTGCATTACACAATTTAAATAAATAGTAGCAATTTGTCAATGTCATCTTAGCTTCAACATTTTCCTTTTAAACCCCAGGAAATAGTAGCTCCAATTAAATTGACCTTTTCTTTTCTGCATCTTCATGTTATTAGTAGATAATGCTTAGTCTTTTAGCAAGTAAAGAAAATTTAAAAAAAATAAAAAAAAGGCAAGGAATAAAAATAATTCCAAAGCAACGAGGCACTTGTAGGAAACTTTCAAGGGAAAATTACATTCTCTATAAATAACTGAATCCAGTTTAGCCACCCAGTAAATTTCACCAGTCAGATGTACATACATATGTCAGGAATAAATGAAGACACATGAATCGCTGGATCTCAGGGATTAAACTTTTGGTTTCAAGAGACAATTGCAGGTTCTTGGCACAGCAGAGCTTTAGGTTGGGCTGTTCATTTTGGAATATAATGGTTAAATCACCCTGATGTGAACCACCCTCAGCCACATCTGGAATTTGGGGAGATGAGGGTAGGGATCCACTTACTCAGTCTTGGAGCACAGAAGGAGCTGGGCTGGAAAACCTGGAAGTCTTGTAGTCAAATGAAGTGGTGAAATACTGAATTGCCAAGTGACATGGAAGAATTTGGCTCATGAGGTTTCCCTATGTCCTTGTGCATAAAAATTGGTTTAATCCTTTGTCTTCCTGAAAAACATTAGCAGTAAAATCAGAATTTACTCCAATTTTGGTAATGAAAGTTGTGTTGAACCCACAACAGCTTGTTGTTCTTGGGAAAAATTTGGCCAGAGAAAGATCCCTAAAGATTCCTCAGTGTTCCAGGCAAATCCTGGGGCAGGAACTCTGCTGTTGCTGTGTCCTGGTGGAGGTTACCTGGGAAAGGGAACAGTCCTCTAAATTAGAGCATCTCAAAACTTCAAGTTTTGCTGAATAGGGATGGATTATTTTTATTGTTCAGGTTTGGAGCTACTTTTTCTTGCCCGAGCAGTTTGTGACTAAAGCAAGAAAAACTGAAATGTGAAATCAAGAAAAAAATACTATTTTTTTAAGGAAGATTCCAATCATCTCTGCTGGAATCCAAGGGGAAAAAAAACCTAAAGCAATCAACCAAGAAACATAAAATAAACCCCCCAAAAACCCCAAACACAGTCCAACCAGCCAAAAAAATTCTTGTTCACCCATCTTCAGCACCGTGGGTAGAATGGCAATTCTCATGAGAAAAGTCTAGATTTAAATTGGCTTCAATTATCCATTCTTTTATTCATTTTTTTAATCAGAAAATCTGCTTTCCAGTCCTCTCCTTTTGGATGTTGCATGAGGCATCTCACTTTGCTGCTTTGTTTCCAGGTGCATGAGGGAGCTTTGGATAATCTCAGTGTTTGGGTTGAAAAGTTTCCATCCATTTCTTGTGCCATGTAGCCATAGATCCCAGAAACAAAAACAGAGCCAATTTCTTGTGCTCCCCTTTGTCACACCCGACGTTTGTGATGCTCTCAGAGAGTTTGGAGCACTCAGAAAAGCTCCCCCTTACACAGAAGGTTACATTAGCATTTGCTTTACAGACTCACCTGCTAATTAGAAGGACTTTTTTTTTCCTGAGCATGTGGAATTGGCACATTCCAAAGCTGAACGTTCCAAGCACAGAGCACTGGATATTTAAAGTTTCACTTTATTTAGAATTCAGAGCAGATCATTCAGCAGCCACCTTTTGAAAAGAGGCCAGAAAGCAATTTTAACAATATCACACGTGAAAAGATGATTCAAAGTTTGGGAGAGGGATAATCCTGTAATCTCTGTGATCTAAAACCGAGCAGAGTACGTTTAACATATTAAATGCAAAAAAACAGATTCCTTCTACTTTCAGTTCTGACTGCTCAGAGAGCAGACATGGTAGACATTGATCTCTCTCATCAGGTTTTTAATATCATGAAACTGAGTAGCTGATCCTCAGAAATTCAAAATAGCCCAGCAAGAGTTGCAAGGACAGGGATTGACCTCTCCCATCCCATTTTTGGCTTCAGGGATGCCCCCTGTGTCTCCAGGTACAAGGGAGAAGAGCGGGGGCTGTTCAGGCTTCTGAGAGGTTCCTGTGGCTCCAAAATGCCCAAAGTGCATCCTTTGGCTTCTGCTGGGAGCAAAAATAAATGGAGACGTGAAGGGCAATTACTTCTGGATTTTTTTCCCAATCAAGGCAATCAAAGCCAATTAGAAAAACACAAATTTTCAATTTGAGAGGATAACTGCTAAGGAATATTTTAAGGTTATTTGGAGAATTTTGCCTGCATTTATTTAATGTGCTATTTAATGCTGGAGATGCCACTGCACCTTCTCTTAGCATCTTTACAAATACTATGTCATCAAGTGCACTCTTTTTATTTGGATCTAGATACTAAAACCCAGTAATAAATTTTACAAGTTTGTTTGCTTTTGCAGTTTTTCTGGATTTCACAGATTTCTGCTTTATGATCAATTAATGCCTTTATAAAAAATTCCTTTCAGAGCAGTAGCCAAGAAGTCCTTTCCAAAGGACAAAAAGAGAGCAACAACTTTTAGGAGGCCAACACTGACTGTTTCCAAGTATTGTCAGTCTTAGGCTGGCAAGTGTTTTATAGAAAAATTCAAGGATTTCACAAACATAAAGTGGGAAAATTGTGCCTTATTGAAGGATTATTATCCTTTTTCTTTAATATATTTTTTTAAGCTTTTTTTAAAGGTAGTTGGTATTTCTGCTGTTACCTCAAAGACCTGAGTGGAGAGCTCAAGGTGTGCCCAACAGATCAGTGGTGCATCCCTTTAAGTGTCAGCTCTGGCTGGGGAGCGTTGATTGCAGACCTTTAGGGCTGACACTTTCTTCCCTTCCACATGCAGTGCATGGACCTCATCTCTTCCTGGTCACCTGCAGTGCAAGCTCTGTTGAGCTGGATCTGATTTGGGTGGGATTAGCAGAGAACAATGTCCCTTGTGAGGCGCTGGTTTTGTGCCGCCCCACTGCTGCCACTGCTCTTTGCCAAAGAACTCCATCCTTTGGCAGCAGCTGGCAACAAAGATGCGCACTGTGGAGCAAAGTATGTCAGAACCATCTGATATTTGTGCCTTTCGCTGCTCTCTAAGAGTGGTTTCAGGATAATTCTGGAAATTCTATGGTTGCAGGTGGCTGTGGTGTTCTCTCCCTTGTCAACAGCTCAGACTGGAGTAGAGATGTAACCAAAGTGAAGCAGCACTTTTGCAGTCATTGCTCAGCAAATTAAATAAATATGCAATAATTGCTTGTTTTCCTTAAGGGACTCCATATAGTAGCAACACTTGGATAAAGAAATTCTCTTCTTTCCCCCATTTCTCTATTTTCTTCATGTCAAGATAAAAATAACATGGTATCATGTTAGTTGGTTACAGAGACTGATTCCACATAAACCAGAGGTTTTGATCTCTCTAAATCTGTTTGGAAAGGAATTATTTTGGTGCCTTTCTGAATTTGCATGAGTGTGACTGTTATCATTTCCTTTTCAAGTTCAGCCCCACTGCCGAAGGGAAAATTTCTCAGCGTAGAGAATGAGTAAGCAGCAGCTTTTGGTTGCTACATCGTCCCATAAAAATGAACTGCTTTAATTGATTCTAAATGCAATTAAATAAAATTATCTATAAATTGGTAAATGTATCTGTGGCTGCAAATAAAAACTCAGCCTTCTTGAACAGGCTTTCTGCTTTCTGATAAACGTCACAATGTCACAGCCTTCGATTTTGGGACTGATGTATGAAGCAATTTCTTCCAGATCAAGACAAATCTTCACTCGGGCATTCCAGAGCTTTCCCACCCTCTGTTTCAGTGAGCAATAATCATGCTGGAATGTGTGCAAGGATCTTTATGGAAACATTCCTTAAATACCATTGAGAAGGTCTAAGTGTCCACTGCAGATCTGTAAATAAAATGTGGTATAATGACACCAAGTTTGTGCAGAAATGCAGGACAGCTTGGATGTGTTTGGACCAAGGGTGGGTCAGACCTTGCAGAGAGTTATAGGGGAAAAAAGCAGATTTTGATACTGGTTTTATGTAGCAAAAGCAAATTAAAGTGATGCCAGCACTCTGTGCCTGCTGGGTTGAGCTCTCCATCCCAACAGCCCCCGCACTCCCGGGGACGTGGGATGGAGAAGAGGTGTTGGAAGACTTGGAATTTGGGGAAGAAGCTCCTGTTAATAAGATTGGAGACTCCAGACATTTTTATACAGAGAACAAGATCCCTCTATCAAGTTCTGCTGTGCAGAACTTTTAAATGATGCACAAGTGACTCCTGGGGGCGCATTTGTCTCTGTCCTGTGACGTGGGGATGTTCTTCGGGTGAGAAGGACCTGGAGGAGGAAAACACAGAGGAGGGAAGAGCTGAGCTTGGGGAGGTTGATGCTGACGTGGGTTTAGGCATGAACTCAGGGGACAAGAATATAAATTTGTTCTGTTAATATTTCCCACTGGTACAGGGCAATGCAGTTGTGCAACTCACCCTACTTCTCAGCTGAGAGTCATTGCCAAGGCTTGATTTTGGATCTCCTGGTTATGTAGAGGTTTGTTACTGTCCTTCTTCTGGATTAAGATGCACTGTAGGGTGTTTCCATTGTTATTATTTTAAGTTTATATTGATTTTTTTGAAGAGTGACTTTAAAAGAATTGTTCTTCATCAGTCATGCTGATATAAAAGCACGTTACTATAATAATGGCCTTTGAATACTGTCCATTAAACTTTGACATTTAAAGTATTTACTGTGAATACATATTAAGTTTCTCATTAAAGACAAGGTCTGGTTTTCTTGATGTGACTCTTAGATTAAATCAGTCTAATCCAAAATAAATACAAAGATGGAGAATTCATAACAAGCTGCCTTGTAGATTCTCTGTGTGTAAGACAGCAACTGCTTTTGTGGCAGAGCGATTTCATTTTAGTGTCTCCTCTTTGGCCCTCGAGAAAAAAAATCTGTTCATTGTGTACAAAACCTTTTGCACTTTGACATAAGTCCTTCCAGCAGAATCCCTTTTTTTTTATTGAAACAAACTTAAACCATATTCCATTTCACAAAAGTGAAATGTGCTGAACATGTGCTTTTTAAAATAGAAGCATGTGCATCAACTCTTCTACTGAAGACACTTTCTGAGAGCAGTCTCCTGGGAAGGTCCATTACCCAAAATCCAGCGAGCACAGGAAAAGGGTGAAACAGTATTAGATCAAGCTTTACTAGGCTGGATGGCCCAAGCTGTGGAATAAGTGATATTTAATACATGCACTTGGAGGCTCCTGTTGAGTGCCCTGTTTGGTAACCCGGATCAGGATGCTTGTTTAGTGGATAAAAGTGTAACTTTAGAAATTGGCAGGAACTTTCTGTGCTTGGCCACCTGTACTCTCAGCCAGATATGGTGTAAGGAGCCTCAGACAAGCACACTTTTCAAAGTTTGTTCTGTTTCACTTCCTTACAACCACCAGGTTCAAAGAACCATTTATTTAAAAAAAAAAAAAAAAGCCTCTCTCAGTTCAAAGATTCATTTATAAAGCTCACTGGTCTTTATGATCAAGCTCATACTTTGTCTTCCCGTTACTAAAATAATACTTTTATCCTGCCCTCTTTTTCCCCTCTCATCTGTTCTGTTATGAAAACATAACCATAATGAAGGTCTCAGGCATTGTATATTCCGGGCAATGGGATATCGTAAGTAATAAAAATGGGATTTTTCTCTTTTTGGTGGAGTTTTTGCTGTCAATAATAATTGTATCAAAAATAATGTGAACTCCCACCGACGCCTGCATAGTCAATCAGCATAAAGTATTAGCACTTCAGGGACACAAAGGCTCTGAGCCTGATAAAAGAGATTGGACTGAGAATTTTGACCTAAGAATATAATAATGTCTTCCAAGATCTCATTATGCCCGTGCCCATTTGAAACCATCTGGGGCCCGGAATAATAAAAGGAGTGGTGTGAATTTATGAACCCACAGATCCAGCCATGCCCCCTTGGATATTGTGTTGGATTAGTAGATTTACTGCTAATCCAAACACTGTGGGCAAAATTATGTCTTTACATCTGCACTGCGGCTCTCGCGGAGCCGCAGTAACTTAAACGCTTGAAGGGTTGACAGCAGCTCCCCTGCTTCAGGCACAATCTTCTGGCACCCTGCCACCTTCCCAAAAGTGCAGCTCCTCGGATGCACGTCCTCCACGTCTTGCCGTGGCACCTCTCCAAAGGGAGATGCTGCTGCCTCCTGAACGAGAGGGGCTGAGAGGGAAAAGTCACCGCTGCCGCCTCTGAGGCGCAGTTGGCACAGGGAGAGATTGATCCGTCCTCTTCCCGTTGCCTCAGGTGCAGAGCCCGAAGAGAAGAGCCTACATTTAATTGGGGGTGTCTTCAGCTAAATAAAATAGTCGTATGCAAATCCTTTTCCTAAGGGGCAGCCATGTGGACTCGTGACCTTTCTTTGAATGGTTTGGAGCCCAGAAATCAATGATTACACTAAATCCATAATTATATTCTTTTCATCTGTGGCAGGATACTGATAGCATGACAGATGTGAGACCTTGAAAGCATGGGAACTTCAAAGACCATTGAGATGTGTTACACACCATGGACATGTGGAGCAGGAAAAAATAAAATTAAAAACAGTAAGAGGCAGCTCTACCAGTGCTTTGGGTGATCTCTCTCCTGCACGCGTGTGTGCACACACATGTACACGTTTACACACGGGACTCACGTCCCCAATGAACAGGACTACCTCAAAGAATTCAATATTTTCATTGTTATTTCATTTTATTTCAGGAGGATTCCCAAAGAAAGAAGGGGATGGTCTGGAGGAGCCATGGCTGGAGATACTTCCTGGAACAAGGTGAGTGTGTACCAGCTCCTCTTGTGCTGCTGCTGGAGGACATGGCCAAGAGGGTTTGCTCTTCCAGGAGAGGTTGTGCAACGTCGCATTTTTGCTTTGGAAGGGCAGAATTGCACAGGATGGCTACTTTTGTGCCTTGTAATGATATGTTCAGAAAGAAACTCTGGATGAGCGTGAGGAGGGTTTGCAGGGAGGATGAGGGAAGCTCAGCCCTCACACCCCAGAGAGAACAGCGCAGGTCCCCGCCTGGGACAGGTGATATTCGGGGAGCCGTGAGCCCAGAGGTGCTCCCTGGAGGAGGCTGATGTGAAATGTGTGGGAAATTCAGAATTACTGGATAAGTGACACATTCCCTGTGTGCCACAGTGCAGCTGCTGTGGATCCCAGTGCTTCACAACTGCAAGGAGATAAAAGTCTGCATAGGTAGAAATTTCTAAAAAAGTGGTGTTTCCTATTTATCCCACATTTAAAAGTTTTAATTTTTTTTATATTCAGTCAGTGCCTCGCAGTCTTGGCAAGTAGAGAACAAATGTGTCAATAGGGAAATTACATTCCCAACAATTCCTTGATATTTGGAGCTGGGAATGTAAATCAGCATCTTACTACTCATCATACTCAAAGAGTTGAAGGGCACAATGTGGATATTTTTTATTTATTGTGACTTCAATAAATAGCAAGACTATTCAGTATTAATATATATTATTTATTAATAGTCTTTACTCCTTAAAAATTCTGTGTGAATTAAAAATTTTGGGCGTAATATCAGAAATTAATTTGCATGAACTCTGCATGATACTGTGCCAAAATCAAAGTAAATGCAATTATTTATATGTTCCTGGCATTTCACATCACATTGTTACTCATAACCCTAAACAAATCAGGAAATGGTGTTATGGAGGACACAGATAAGATAAAGTGAAGATTTTTGGTGGCTGATATCAAGGAAGTTTATAACCATATAATTCAATCTTAGATGAAATTTCATAACATTAATAATATGGAAATGTAAGTTGAAAATTATCAGGGGGTTGTGTTTTCCATGAAATTCGAAACTTTGATATTGTTACTTTTTGAAGTTCAGTGCAGACCTCTCAGAAATTAAAAAAAAAGCACATATGAGTGAAAAATCTCTCCAATATTACAAGAATTATTTAATTTCTGTGGCCAGATCAGAAAATTTATCACTTTAGCCTGATCCTGAGATCCCAAAATACCATTCTCTAATTGATCTCAGGGCCTGAAATGCATGAATGATACTTGAGCTAGTGCTGTCTTGGATAAAAAGTCCAGATCTGGAGAGAACATCCCTTAAAAAGATTATTTTTTAAAATAAATATTTATTGTTTGAAGCTAGTGGGGCATCTCTCAGGCTGGAAGTGTCTCCTCAGGGCTGCATTAAGTGGCAGAGAGCAGCACAAGTAGCCAAGTGCATGTGGAGCTTCTCTCCTTCCTGAACAATTTATGGATAACTATGAAGCTTTTGGAAACAGCTGAATTTCAAAACACCGGTGACTCCAGCATCTTCTCCCTACTCTCCCTGTGCAATCTGAGTGAAGCCCTTCCCACCACCTTCCTCCTTTGCTGTTTTTAAAATCTGCTTGCAATTCAGTTTCCAAATGATCCTTCATTCGTTTCTCCCCTTGTTTCTCTCCTTTGGTTCTTTGTTCCTCGTGCTCTTCCATCAGCATTGCTTGGCAGTCACCTCAGTGTTCATTTCCTGGCCACAAAAGGAGCATCTTCTGGAAGGCCACTCAAGTAAATTCAGCCAAATACTTGAGGAGAATTCCAAGATACCTTGGCAGAGCCAGTTCCTTCTATCACTGAGGTCTGTTCTTCAAGGCAGATTAATTGTTGAAGTGATGCACTAGTTGCATGGATATTATGAAGTCATTTTATCACCCCTGTGAAAGTACCATCCCCATTCCTCCAAATATTCAAATCTTACCTATTCTGCCTAATGCAGGGGGCACCAAGATGAACAAACTAGTTATACATGCATGGAAAGTAGCAAGCTGAAAGTAATTGTGTATTCAGTTTTAATGGAGCTGAATCTCCTGCTGAGATTTCAATATCTGACAGCATTGCTTTCATTGCCCCAAATGCCCAACCTTTCTCTAATGTTTGACCTTGGGTATGATTATATTTCTGTATGTATCTCAAATGATGCAAAATCATTTGCCTATATCAGTCATCTCTCGCTGACAGTCTTGCTCCAGCTCGTGGCAGAAGAGAACAAGTCTGATGGCGTTAACAATAGCTAAAATGAGCTTTGATAGATGTTCCCAGCCCTTCAATAAATACATAAAGCATCTCTATAATGTCATTTTGTTAACTGATAAACAACAAAAGGATGAAGGCATTCACTTTTAACTATATTGCATGTCATTATTTTCTCATTGCCTTGCGTAGGGTAGAGAAGTAGCATGACCTGCAGAATAGAGGACAGGACTGTTGCTTTCAGTGCTGGTTATTTATATTCTGTGCTATCCCACCTGCTAAATGAGAGCTGTACTAGTTGTCTGACAGGCTCTACCATGGCAGTTTTGTGTCAAGATGTTGACCCACAAACCTGGGTCTGCTCCTGGTGGTTCCACATCACCTACAGCACCGGCTTTGCGTCCCTCCGTGCCTGAGGTCAGCGTGCAGCTCCTCACAGAAATGCAATTCTTGGGTCTACCTCTTGATTTTTTCTCTATCTGGTCCAACTTGGTCCCAGAGGAGGTTTAGGTTGGACAATAGGAAGAAATCCTTCACAGAAAGGGTGATTATGCATTGGAAGGGGCTGCCCAGGGAGGTGGTGGAGTCCCCATCTCTGGAGGTGTTTAAGAAAAGGTGTTTTGCCACTGGATGTAGCACTCAGAGCTGTGGTCTGGGTAGGATTGGGTCACAGGTTGGACTTGATGATCTCAAAGGTCTTTTCCAACCTCAATAATTCCAAGATTCTGTGATTATTGGCCTGTAGTTCTTGCTCAAGAGAAGTCTTGCGCCGTGCTGGGCTGGCAGAGATGGGTCCAGGAGCAGCATTTTCATGGCATTTACAGATGAGAATGCAATTTTCATGGCATGTACAGATGTGGACAGAGGTTTGGAGATGATGTAAGAGTAAATTACTGCAGTTCGGGAGAGAAGGAAGAGTTGCCTCCCATTCCTTGCGTCCCCACAGTGAAGTGGCCATCGAGGAGGAGCTGGGAGGTGGCAGAGAGGGGAGTCTGTGGGTGTGAGGAAAAGGAGCTTTGGATAGATGGGGACAAAGGGACTGTTTTTCCAGAGTGGCTCCACCAGGCAGCCTCAGTGTGATTAATGTTCCTGTGCTGGTAACAAGACTGTATCCCTGAAGAGGGAAAATTTGATAGGAGCCTCTTTTTTCATGTCTGTGTAAACTGGGCACATTATTTCAATAGTACACCATTAAGGTATTTATCTTAATTTAAAAAAATAATATTTCCCTTGTTGTTTGCAATTGCCCACTAGAAATGAAATCCCTTTCCTGGCCAAGTATCTTTTGCAATCCTGAGCTGGTTGTTATTGCAGGTTGCCTCGGGAATACCGAGTTACTGAGTTTCAGACTTTCTTCAGAAATACTGAGGGGAGTTTAACAGCATCTGAAAATACAGATAAAGAAATACATGGACCGTGCAAACAAAAGTAAGTGGGATAAAAAGGGATGTGTTTACCAGATGGTGCATGGAAAAAAAGAGGTCCAAACAGAAGCCCCTTGGTCTGACTGCAAGGCTTGTTAGGGATGCAGAGCACTGACCAAGTTCACTGGAGTTTGAAATCCCAAGGGCAGTTTTGGGTTTCTCGCTGTGCACTGCAGAAGGTGATTTAATAATTCATCTGAAACTGTGCAAAACTTTCTGTTGACTTAATTTTCTCCCTCTTCAAACAGATTTTTAGTTTTTCTGGGAGATTTTAATCTGATATTGAGGAACTATAAATAGATGGAGGCCTAAACCCCGAGTCTGAAGAGCTTCACTCGCGTCTAGTTGAACCTCGACAATCTGACTAGTGATTTGTCTGAATTTACAAAGAAAAATGGGCACAGGGAGGCTTAAAGGAGTTAAATTTTCTGTTGCTGTACACTGGTCTGCCTTTGTACAGCCTCTCTACTTCCCAAGAAACAGGGCAAAGAGAAATTAAGGCAAATCCAGGCTGTGGTGTGTAGAAAGGGGGAGAGATTTAGTGCTGGGAGCTACTGTCAAGCATTTTTTACACAAATGCAAGATTTCAACACCTTTCTGCTTCTACTGCTGATAAATGTCCCTGGTAAATTTACATTTCCTTCTCACTCACAAACATTCAAATGCTTCATTAGTGATTGTTGCTTTGTCTTTTAATATTAACTGTCTCGCTTCCAGTGCGTTTTATTTTGGCATACTTTCTCAATAATTTGTGGGAAATATGACAAGAGATCAAAATGTTTGTTGGTCACTTGGTCCATTCTGGTGCCTGCTTCCATGGAGGCACCTTGTTTCTTCAAATAACATATTAAAACTATCAAGCTACCAATCATTAAAGAATAACAAACATTCATATTCTGTTTTAAACACCTTTTAGGAGCTTTTTCTCAATTTTCCTTCTTTCCAGGATGTGAATTTGGCTTCCAGTACTCCATCAAGTTACTCAAAGTTCTGCAAAATATATCAAGGAGTGAATCCACTCATAAACACATCTTGGAACTAGCCTTTAAAATAGAAAGAGGTCTTTCCCAAATATAAAGGGCTTTTGTTTGAGAGAAGAAAAATCTGTCTATAAGTGATATCTCAGATAAAAACATTTACATAGTGTAAGTAGCTGTCCAAAAATGAAACACAAACTTCAGTCATTTTTTTCATTGCAGGCATGTGCGTTTCTGGTAAAAAATGGATGTTCCAACTCAGGAAGTCAGAACAACATGTACAAGTGGCCCAAATTGGTTTTGATTAACAAGGTTTTCTGCCTGGAAGTCACTTTATCTTCATCCCATTAGCTCCACAACAAAATAAATGAATCTAATGCATTAGGCTGAGCTATGCTCTTGCAGGGTGAATGCTAAGAGAAATCCTCGCTCAAGAGCCATGCAAACATTTTATATAAAATGTTGGTTTTCAACTTAATATTCCCCTTGGAGTTTATGTGGGAAGAATGCAAAGTCTTCTGCCTCCTTTCATTGTCTCTTCTTGTTCTGCTGATGTCTGATATTCCCAGATATGGATCATACCACGTTGGAATGGCATGGTGTAACTTAGGGGCATTTAGGTGCCCACTCCACGCAATTATTGTACCTCTTATCCTTTTACAAATGCATTTCCTGGAGTCTGGTTTTTGGTACAGATCACAGAAAATGAGTGTTTTTTCAATGGGACAAGTAGGAAATTTTGCTGTGTAAAAAAAACCCTTCATTCCTTGAGGATCCACTTCCACCTCATGTGCCAATCAAAGATTCCCCTTCCACATCTAAGCCTGGTTTTCCCTGTTTCATTTCTCTGTAAGGAAGTTGATTTTTCCTCCATTATTTCAAGTTGTGTTGCTCAGAAAGTTAAGTTTAAAGTTGATTTTCTTGTCTATGCAAAGCAAGAATTTCGGTGCTTATTCCTGCTCAGAGGTTATTCTAAATATTCGATTTCCAGACTGATCAAAGGTTTTGTTTTCACAACTATTCCAAAAAATCCCTGTTCTAGGCTATTGGTAGGTGGCTGAAATGTGATTTTGTGAGGAGGAGAGAGGAGTCATGAGTTTGGCTCCAAGGAATCTTGTCCTCTAACTCCACTCTACCCTAATATCTCTACCACAGAAAATGTATTTAGTTCCAAAGTTATCTTGGGAACTATGAGTAAGTGCAGTTGAATTCCTTTGATGTTCTGCATAAGGAAATATGAATATCCAGACAGGGACTTTAAGCAAGATCTATTCTTGATTATCCAAAACCTGAATATGACAGAACTTTCATATTTTATTTTTAATTTCTCTAAGCAATGTAATACATAACTTTATTTTTAGGAGGTGTCATCATCAAAAAATAGCAGTTGGAGAGGATTCTTCCAAATTCTTCTGGGCAAGAGGGTGTTATTCTTAACAGCTACAGAAAAATTGTGAGTTTAACCAAAGTTCAGTCTATGCTAAAACTCCAGTGGCAGTGCTGGTGATTCTGGTTATACCTCACTATAATCTAAGCTAAATCACCAAGAGAATAAATTCCCATATAATCTGTGTTTTCTTAGTGTTCGTTGTCTTCTTACTTAAAAATTGTCCATGAAAAAATGAACATGTTCGTGGGAACATGACTAAAATATTTGCAATGGAAAATATGTGAGAACAAAACATTATTCAAATTATTCAAATTTCAAAAATATACAATTGCAACCAGGGCTGTCGTGTTCAGCTCCAGTAGACACACTGGATTGTCTTTTTTTTTTTCAAGTGGATAATTTATGTAATTAACCAAGATGCAATGAATTTTAGATTGTATATTAAAATGGCAAAATTAGGTAGTTAGGAAAAAATAGGATGTGGTTTACATTCCTACTCACTGTTAGGAATTTTTTTTTTCAGGACCTAACATTGCAGCTGGCAGCTTTTTAATATGAATCTTGTCCACAAAAAGTGTTTTCCCTGACCTTCTTAACCTGATGCATTTGGATAATTTTTTAAAAATCAAATTAGTACATCTGTAAAATACTGTTCTTTCTCATGTGCATACTGAAGATTTTTTTTTTTTTGGTTATTGTTTGTCATCTAAGAATGTGCTTTAGGCTTAACACCAAGAAATCTAAATATGCTTTTTTATATTCAGTCTTTTACATTTTAAACAGAACCTGCATGTACAAAGTCCTTTTTTTTCTCAGAAAATTTGATGTAAACTTATTTCTGCAGCTCCTATCAAGAATTTGCTTTCTTTGCTGCATCACACCTCTTGATCCCGTTTATCTGCATAATTCAAATGCAACCCTGAAAGATATAAACAGAGTGACAGTTTTAAACATATTTTCTGATAATCAGCACAAACTATTACTTGAACCTATTCAATAACACCACCCTGACAGACGGAATTCAATGACCCTCAATAACAACAGATACAATCTCATTGTTTGAAATTATATTATGACATGATTGTGTTGAGTTATGACTGAGGTTGACTTGCAATATGGCACGTGTTTTCTTTAGGAGAAGATGATTCTTATTGACATTGAGATAATGTGGGATCTAAATTGTGCAGCCCAAGCTTCTGTCATGAAAAAAAATCCCCCAAGAGTAAAGGGGTGTGCGAGTACAACCAGCAGACAAATAAATAGTCAAATACTGGTGTGTTTAGCAAGAATAGCACTGTTATTTAACACAAATTTCTTTGCTGGGGCAAGTTTTTGGTAGCTGATGTTGGTGTTGGGTGGCTTAGTTCAGGTTCCAGTACTGGGAGGAAAAGGGGCCATGGCAGTGGAGATTGGAATCAGAAATCTCTTCTTGTGGCTGCTGGTGAGAGTCTTCTCTCAGGGGATCTGGCAAACCAAGCTCATTCCTAGACTAGGACAGTTGTCCAGATGGATATTTAGTGGCTGAAAAAACCAAAGTGGCTTCAGAACATCAGGTTCCCTGAGGTGTTGGGGGAGCAGGCATTGTTAACAAGACGACAACAGCTCCTGGCCAGGAGGGCCAACGTTTTCACCTTCTGTCCTTCCTCGCTTGGTCTGAGCTCCGCATTCCAGAGAACATGGAACATTGTGAAGGTGCTGGAATATGGGGAGTCAATGGGGCAAAAGTGCTGAAAGGGAGAATAGCCCAGATGGTGTCAAACATTCCTGGTGAGACTCCAGAAAACGGGCAAATGAATCAGGCAAGGTCCAGGTGGGATCACTGCTGGAGCTGCTGGAAGTTGTTGTCCAGATCTGGCCAAGACTTTGCTCTTGGTATCTTGGAGATTTGTGGGTAGATGCATAATTCCTCTGTGTGTGTGCTTCTTCTCCAAAGAAAAACACCCCAAACCCACAAAACCAGAATGAAATATCATTATAATTCCTGTCTTCAGGAAAGCTGCTTTGCTAAATAATGAGAAAATCCCAATGTCTTCAATCCAACTGAATGAGGTAAAACAACCATTCAAAAGTGTCCAGAAGGACAATGATCTTTTACTTTTCATGTGAGAGAAAGAAAGATTTTTGTCCAAAAGCCAAAGCTTCTGAACATTGAGAGTCCCAGCACGTGCAGATGTTGAGGGGTTTGGGCTTGTTTGCCTGAATCATTGGTAGAGCCGATGATTGTATAAAACTTCATTATTACAAACAGGTTAGAAACATGGAGCTTGTTTATGAATAAATAATTCTGTGTCTATTCTGCAAGGTAGGAAGGACACTTAGGACATTCAGCCTCTCCAAGGATGCTGTGAGCAGGAAGTATATGTGGCAGGAAAGCAGATTTATGGTCAGGTAAATATAGGAAGGAAATGACATGCACAATAAATGGTATTACTGGGGTTTACATACAAAGACAGAAGTTAGAGCCATTGAGGGCATCCACAGGTTAAAATTTAGTACAGAGAGGAAAGTGCAGGATTTTGAGTAATTTCCATTACTGGTGAGATAAAAATCAGTGTCCAGATACTTCCTTACTGGCAAAAAGCCACCCAAAATACCAATCTGCTGTATAATATCAAAATCCAGTGTCAATAATTTGAGAGAGGATACAAAACTCCATGCTGCTTTCAAAAAACTGCTTTTGTGGTTCCCTGAAACGTGGTTCCCACAAAAATATTTCATGGAGAAACGAATCCATTGGCTGTTTGCTCTGCCTGGCCTGGAAGGGGCCAGCCTGTGCAGGGTGGTCAGTCCACCATGGATCCAGGGATGCCAGAAGGGTGCCTTGGCTCTCGTCATCAGAGCAGGATTGCTGGGAAGAGCCACGAGGGTGTTATATCCATAAATGCCATGCTCTGGACCCACCTGCCCTGGGTGATGAGTGACCAGCCCCATTAACCACAAGTTTTCTGCAGTGGTTACCCCCAGAGGGTTTACTCCTGGGTGCAGGCACGTGCTCCTCACGTGCTGGCAAAGCCCTGCCCACCCTGCAGGGCTGGGGGCTGCTCTGCTCTCCCAGAAATTGTCTCCTCTTCCTTCTGAAGTTTTCCCCCTCTCCTACAGCAGTGCGAGGTCAGGCACACAAAGGTGCTGTCCCCTGATTGCAGCAAACACCGCCATGTGTTGTATGTTTGATGAATTAAAAGGATGCTGCCAACTTAATTACACTGTAACCCTTCAATAAAGGAAGGGCAGAGCTGATTAACTAGTGAATAATTGGGGGCTGATTGATGGCTTTCTCCCTCACTGCTAAAGGCTGTATATATAATTATTTTGCCTGTGGGCCTAATTTTGCCACTGTTAGCTTCCACTTTTGTCATCAGCTGTAATTTATGGATGGGGCCTGAAGCCTTAAAAAAGGCTGGAAAATGAAATAGCCCCAAATCCCCAGATATGTCACCTGGAAATGGCCAGCAGGCAGCCTTTAACATCAACATTTGCAGCCATTTAGCAGCATTAACACCTCATGCTTAGCCGGAAAATAATATTATCATTTGTCAACAACTATCATAATATAGATTTTTTTCCTGACATGTAATAAGTTGCATCACTCACACCAAAGATTTAATATATGTTTTAAATGCAAGATCAATTTATTGCAACGGTAAATTCTTCTAGTAATGCACCAAAAGAAAATAAGAGAGCCAGAGGAGGAAGACCCATATCCCTCATTGCATCAGCAGGTTAGTTCCAGAATTAGCACCCAAGTCTCTAATGAACCCCCCAAATCACAGCAAACTAAGATGATTTTTGAAACTTGATTTAAACAACATATAAAAATACTTTTTCTTTCAACTATGAAAGACACAGCAGCAGCTTCAAAGAAAATATAGTTAATAAACCACTGAACTTAAAAAACATTGGGGGACAATTTTCCCCTGCCTGTCAATCAGCAGAGCTGCACAAGAGCCCGTGGAGCTCCACTGGTTTGCACAGGATGTAGATCTGGCTCTTTGTATTTCAAATTGAAATAAGGTTTCTTACATTTTTGATTTTTTATAGAGAGACAAAACCTAATCATTAATGCTGCAAAGTAACAGCAAAAGACACTGTTTTGAAGGATTGAATTGCTTCAGTGGCAAAGAAATGCCCCCCCAAAAGTCAGCCTGTTTGTAGAAAACACCACATGCTGATTAGAGCTGCTCCAGCGACTGCCTGCTTTATATTCCACAAAGATTTTTTCAATAAAGTAATAACAACTTGGATTCACTTTTTTTTTCCTTTATTTTTTTTCTTGGGAACCCATATTTAAACATCATGGAGAGGAGCCTCCTAATTTATAAGCCAAGATATACAAATCCTCTCTCTCAAATATCCTTTGTTGTTTTGTCCTCGCCGAGCACTCCCTTGCCTATGAATCACAGAAAGATTTGAAGAACCTTTCAGTCAAAGCTCAGTTTTGTGCCAGTGGGCACTGGCCAGGAAAAAAAAAAAAGATTGATATTTGCCCTCTCTTCTTATCTGCACTTGATTTATAAGTCAGTGCGAGTATGCAAGAGAAATAAAGGCAAAGACCTTGATGCCTCCCTGTGGAGAATATGCACCATTTGGATTGAAGGCATGAAAGAGGAGAAATTAATGGTAAGCTGTTCATCTGTCACTACTGCCAGCCTGATGGTTTTGCAGGGAAGGAGAGGACTGGCTGACATGCCCTCCAGTCAAGGGCATGACTGCCCGCTGTTCTCATATTATAAACACAGTGCTTTGGGTTTCTGAGGGATTTAAATTTAAATTATACTGTACTTTGGATAGGCAAATCTTTACACAAGTTTATTTTCTTGAAGTATTAACATGCAGGATTTCGCTGGCTTTATGTGGAAGAAAAATAAAAATTAAGTCCCTCTGTTTGATAAAAATGTGTAGCAGACTCTTAAAATGTATCCGTATTTCTAAAGCAGTGTGTTATAGTGTAATGAGATTTAAATTTATATATGCATTGAAGATTTAGGCACAGGCATAAATAGATAAGCTTTAGTTATTCTACTTTCTGGCACATAGCAAAAGATTAAAAAGTTCAAAATAGGAGTTGATTTTTTTTTTTCTATTTAAATGGTATAATACTAACTGCTGCTATCGATGACAACATTAGGAACACATCTGGAGGATAAAAACTGACACAAAACTTTCATGTTGTTCTCAACGACAGGGAAAATGTACTTATTGCTAAATGACTTATTTCCATGGCTGAGAGTTTGTGTCATCTCATGCTGCTTTTGAAATGTTTTGGTCTGCTCGGGTTCTCACGATGCTCCTGCAACACTGATGAACCTCCAAAGGTGAGTTACCAAAGGTTTTGGGGATAACTGGAGAGGTTTTGGGTGCCTGGCTTGGTTTGGGTAAGTGCACAAGGACATGAGAACTGGTTTGCACCAAGTTCGGGTTCAGATTTTGGGACATTACAGCTTCCCACACCTACTGGCTGTTTAAAACCCTCTTTGCTGAGTTGCAGCAGTGGGCTGGGAATACCTGTTGTCCATGAAAAAAAAGGAAAAGTGAATTGCTAGTCCACTGCTTTCAAACTACCTTGTGTTTTATAAACTAGAAGAAAAAAAAAATTACTTCATCACTTATTTTTGTTAAAATCTTCTGACTTTGGAGTTAATTTTATTATTTCCTGAAGCTTGAGTCATGATTTATGAAATCCTCGTTTAGGCAATGAATTTCAATGATAATTGTGCTCAGTTAAAGTGATGTTTACTCCTACTCCAAAATTATTGGCTGGCTGAAAGAAAGGGGAAGCTTCCACAAACTTGACAAATATAAACCAGCCAGAGATGAGGAGATGGGGGCTGTTTAGGCCTGAGATGATCCTCTGGGATCCTCAGGAAGGAAGGATATCCTTCACTCCACCAAGACTGGCATCTCCAAAGCACCACACCATGCAAACCTCATGGAGCTCAAGCAGTGCAAGGTGCTGCCCTGGGTCAGGGCAATCCCAGGCACAAATCCAGGCTGGATGGGGATTGGATGAGCAGTCCTGAGGAGAAGGACTTGGGGTGGTGGATGTGCAGCTCCACAAGTCCCAGCCATTGGCGTGGGCATTGGCTCCCAGAAACCTCCCCATGTCCTGTGTTCCTTCTCAGCATGGGCAGCAGGAAGGAGGGATTCTGCCCCTCTGCCCCACTCAGGTGAGACCCCACCTGCAGAGCTGCCCCAGCCCTGGGTCTGACAGCAGAAGGATGTGGAGGAGGCCACAGAGCTGCTCCAAGGGCTGGAGCCCCTCTGGAGCCAGGCTGGGAGAGCTGGGGGTGTTCACCTGGGGAAGAGAAGGCTCCAGAGAGACCTTAGAGCCTCTTCCTTGTCCTTTGAGCTGATTCCCACCCTGCCTGAGGACTTCACTTCCATGGGCAACATAATCACCCTTCTCCATCACCTCCCAGGATAACCCTCAGCAGGGGGATTTTCCTCCCCGAGGGACGAGGATCAAGGTGTTCACAGTCCTAATCAAAATTAGTTGGCCAGAGATATCAGACCAGAGCTGGAAACAATTCACCTTCATAAATTCCCAATCCCTCTTATCTCCCTACTCCCAAAGCATCCCCTGTGCAGCAGTGACAGACCCTGTGCTGGGTCAGCTGCCCAGTGCTCCATGTTCAACTCCCTGCTGGAATCCGACTGGAGTTCTGGTAGTCTTCAAATGTTGGAGGTGATATTTTCTGTGCCAGCTGTGAGTTGAACAGTTTTTTAGAATCTTTTTGCTAAAATGAGTAAGATTTTTCCTCCCTTTTTTTTTTTAAGAGATTGTGGGAATGCGTGTTCTTTCACAGTCTTCAAAATTATAATAATTTTCCCGAGCAGCTCCTGTTCCTCCAGGCTTGGAACAGGTACTTCATTACTTGACACTTTTTTTTTTTTTTTCTGGTTGTTCTTGTCAAAAAACCCTCCTGTGCCCCAGTTTATAGGCATGTTAAAAATCTGTTTGCACTTGCTGAGTCCATCTGCACCGAGGCTGATCCGTCTCCTCGCAGTTCCGGGCGCGGATGCGACGCCCATACGGAGCACCCGTGGTGCGGCCACACCGGAGGAGCTGAGGAGAGAATGCTTCTCCCTCTGCTCTGGGGTCACCTCCTGCTGATTCAGGGGCAGCACAAACCCCGCCCCACTGAGCATTATTTTCTCGGTGCGGAATGTTTGTGCAAACGCTGGCAAATTGTGTGTTTTCCATGTCTGGAGCGACGGGGGACGGACAAAAAGCTGTTTGCTGTCACAGGGTGCGTGGGGAGCTCGGGCACAGGAGGTGGCAGAACAAGTCTAGAGGTCCCAGTTTTGCTGATGAAGTGAAGGAAGGTCGTCTGGTCCTGCAGGCTGAACACTTTTCAGGCTTGGCTTGTTTGTTGTTTGGGGAATTACATTTGAAAGAGAGCAATGGAATGCAAAGGTTGGGAAGTTAAGGACTGAAAAGTCAGAAAATGCTATTACAGACATGTTTTATATTTTTATGTATTTATATGACTTTCGTTCTGTGCTGTGCACTAAAATGTGTTGTGGGGTTGGTCAGCCTGGGGAAAAGGAGGTTCAAGGGAAACCTTATTATTTGTAACTCCCTGTCAGAGGGTGGAACCGGGGTGGGGTTGGGCTCTGCTCCCAGGTGACAATTGACAGGATGAGAGCAAATAGCCTCAAATGTGACTAGGAGAAGTTTAAACTCGATATTAGGAAGAATTGCTTTGTTGTGAAGCATTAGAACAGGGAACCAGGGAAGAGGTTAGGTTATCATGCCATGGAATTTTCCAAAAACTGTGGATTTGGCCCTGGAGGACATGGGTTAGTGGTGACCATGGTGGGGTTGCTGAGTTGATGGTTGGACTTGATGATCTCAAAGGTCTTTTCCAACCTCATTGATTCCATGATCCTACAGAATGGTCTCTCCTCCTCTTCCAGCAAGTGTGGTTTTCTCATGTTCATCACCTGTTATTTCCCGAACACTGCCCAAATTTTGGACTTTTCCTCATGGATTTTCCCAAAGAACAGATCTTGGCTAATTGTTTATGCAGGAGTAGAGAGGATCTGCTCCTTTCAGAGAGGGTTGGCTCCATTTCACACCTTCATAATCAGGCACTGAGATAAAAGATATTTCCAAAGCACCAATAAATTGGTTTTTATCTTTCTGGCTTCATTCAACTCTTTCATTCATAGAAAGCAAATCTTGACTGTGACGTCACTGGTCCCTGGGAGTGCCCAAGGACAGGTTGGACAGGGCTTGGAGCAACCTGGGATAGTGGGAGGTGTCCCTGCCCATGGCAGGGGGTGGCACTGGATGGGCTTTAAGGTCTCTTCCAACCTAACACATTCCATGATTCACTCTGTATCCACCAACTACAGACAGCAGCAAAATAAAAATCCTGATTTATTTCCATGCATAGTCATTCCTGGGCACTTATGAGCCTCGGTTTCTCTGGAAAAAAAATTTAAAAGCTGTGTGTGAGCAAGTAATTAACAACCACATCATGGTGAAGACAGGCAAGGGCCAAATTAGAGTTGCAGAGGGACCTTTAGTTCCAGCATTTGGCAGCTACTGAGCACTTCAGTATGTGGAATTAGCAATTTTTAGCCCAGTTTTTAAGCTAAGGATGTATCCACATGAACTGAAAAACTGCCTTTTAATACACTTTTAAATTTCTTAAGTTCTTTTTTTACAACCAAATTCTTGATGTTGTCTCTAAAAGGAAACTCCAACCCCACCAATATAAATGAAATATTCATACAAAGAAAAACAAAAACTGAAGTGTTCAACTTCACAGCAAAATTCTTAAATTTCTGTTTTTAGGATGGCCTAGTTATGAAAATATTTTAGTGATTTTAGGGAACTGTTTTTATTCCTCTGGAATGAAAGATATGTTGCTTTGGAAATCCATGTTTTTTCTATGAGGAAGGAACAAGTTTAGTAAGAAAACTTGAAACCAAGTTCAATGCTTTGTTGAAGATTTTCAGAAAATTCTTCTAAAAAATCACTGAAATACTCTCTCAGCTTCCTAAACGTGGGGATATTCTCATATATAAAAACTAATCCTTGCAAGAGACCCTCTGGCACCATCTTTATCTCATGAGATCTCAGAACCCAGGGATTTGCTGGTGTTTTGCATGCCTCAAAAACACCCAAAATTCAGCATCAGATTTAACTCCAAATCTAAATGACAGCAAAATTATGCCCAAAATTTCTAAGTTTGAAACAAATGGTACCAGTAATATTTTCTGTAAATATTTTGATGTGTCTGGACTATGGTTCATAGAGTTCAGCTGCTTATTTTAGTTGGAGTTTGTTGCTTTTTTTTTTTTTTCTTTGCTGGGCACTTGATTAAAACTTTGGAAAAAATGCAATTTTATTTTTATTTTATCTCTGAAATATGATTATAAATGACCTTTGATAAAAAGTTAACAGAGAATATGTCAGGAAGCAGCTCAGAAGGAAAAGATTAAAAGCAGGCAGTCTAGAGAGGTGTTTAATTTCAATTTTCTTTGTGGTATAAGAAATCTGTAGATTTTAAAGCCATCGTGCCATAGTTACTTTTATCAGCCGGGCTCTTTTGTTTTGTTCTGCCACCTAATTCTTTTGATGACAATGAGTCCACAGTTTTCCAATGACTGATTTCGATTTGCATGTTATTGTCATCCTTTTATATTTTATCATATCTCCACTTTGGTTTTTATGCAGATCCTCACATCAGAAGGCAAGGGCAGGCCGAGCTAAACAGCTGGGTGGATTTGCATGAAAATGGACTGCCCTTTTTCATTTGTTTGTTCTTGGGAAATTACAGTAGGTGAGTATCTGACTCAAATTTCCCAAACAAATAAAGATAAAACTTCACAGATATTAAACTGTGGAGCATTAAACTGTATCATTTTACATATAAAAAGAAAAGGATTAAATAGAATTAGTCTGTTGAGCTGACTGAGGAGAAACAATGTGAGTGACGGGCTGAAAACTAAAGATACAAAAGAACTGTGGTATCTTCAAGAGATTTTTCTCTCCAAATATTTTCCTTTGCTGTGTTTAAAGGATAAACACTAACAGAAATATTTCCCTTATGAATTGAAGATATTTTTGCTAAGGAAAAGAAAACCATAATCTGTTATAAGCCATTACATATTTGATAGTATTCTTGTATTTTATGCATTTATTTTCTGCACAGAGCAGTTACAGCAGCCCCTTAGCAGAGGATATTCTTTACAACTCAGGCTGGCCTTGTAAAGCAGCCAAGGTCTAAACGTGACCAGTAGCAGGTGACATTTAGAAGCCCACATTGTTCTCAAGAGACCAAATCTGTAGGGTGAGGGAAGATCTTTTCTTAGACTGGCTGTTAAGGGTGGAAAAAATGAACAAGCTTTGGGGCACAGGAGAACTTGAGAGTTGACAGAGAGGGACATTATGCATTTGAAGAGTAAGGTATCAAAATAACACATGGCACAACTTGGAGTTGTCAACAGACTTATAAATTATTTAGAGCGTGTGTGTCCTTGTGTGCCTGGGAGCTTGTCCCTCTCCTTCCAGCCAGGCTGCTCGAGCTTATGAAAGTCATAAAACTCCCTGCAAACCTCACCTCTCTGCCCTTAGACCATCACAGAAAGGAGAGAAAGACTATAACTTACATTAAATAAAGGTTTGGAAAGAGCCAATTTAATTTTCAGCTTGGATTTTCAACTTAGGTAGGAGCTTGGATTACCAGTGGTGTTTTACACATCCTGGAGTTAAACATCTGGGGCAAAGAGCTGTCAGCTTAGAATTTCACAAAAAAATGGATAGCTGCTAGTGCTGCATGAAATATTAAAAGTTCCTCCTTTCCTCTGAAATGGTTGGAATTGGGTATGTGGAGTTACAGGCACACAGTGCTTGCAGAGAAGCAGCTGCCTCAGGCAGCAGCAGAGAGAGAGTCAGGTAACAACCAGGGCGAAATTTGTCGGGTAAAATACATTCTCACGTCTATCTAATTAATTAATTAATTAATCAGATTTCTTTCCTGCAAGAAAAGGAAAATCTGGAGAACAGTTTAAATCCTTTTCCTTCTAAATGCAGCAAAATCATGACGAACTTTATTTACACATTAAAACTTTTCAGTAAAAAGGATCCTAAACAATTCCTAAACCTCATGATACCCCTGGCTTTGCTATGTGGTGGTGCTGTGGAACCTCAGCACCAACAGCAGAACACAACCAGTCCCAGGTGAGGGCAGAAGGTCCTAATCCACCTCCTGGGAAGCTGGAAAGGTTGTTTATAGCAGAGGACGTTATTGTGAATGGTTAAAAGGAGACCTAGACCTGCTACAGTAAAGATGGGTCTTCACTCAGATGGGCAGGAGCTTTTCTGTTGTTGGGAACTTGGAACTTCTGAGTGATAGTTTCAGTGTGATGGACATTGTGCCTGGAGGACTGACCTTGCCTTGCCCACTGCTGTTTTCAGCTATTTAAAAAACTTAACAAGTATTGGTTTGTTTTAGGAAATTCACATCGGGAATTGCTCCTGCTTTGCTCACCTCCCAGCAGAGACACAAGGCTGGATTTCCTCTGAGCTCACTGGACATTTCTCTGATCTACAACTGGAGTTTCTGAAGGTGAGAAAATTCTGAGGTTTTGCTTTGAAAGCAGCAATAGCTCGTGGCCTGCCAAGGGAGAAAGGAACTTCTTGGATAAAATGGGGAGTTTCGCTGGAGAATTCCCAGAGAAAGGCAACATTGCTGGGGCAGCAGCTGCAGCACCAGGAGGGGCTGAGGGAGCTGAAGGGGCTCAGTCTGGAGAAAAGAAGGCTCAGGGGGGACCCTGTGGCTCTGCAGAACTCCCTGCCAGGAGGGGACAGCGGCGGGGATTGGGCTCTGCTCCCAGGGAACAGGGACAGGAGGAGAGGGAACGGCCTCAGGTTGGGCCAGGGGAGGCTCAGGCTGGATATGAGGGAAAACTCCACAAAAAGGGTTGTCAAACCCTGGCACAGCTGCCCAGGGCAGGGCTGGAGTCCCCATCCCTGGAAGTGTTCAAAACCCATATGGATGTAGTGTTTGGGGACCTGGGTAAATGTGGATCTGGCAGTGCTGGTCAGTGTCTTCACTCCAGGATCCTAAAGGGATTTCCAAACTTTGTGATTCTGTGGATTAACACTGGACTTGTTTTTTGGGCAAAGAATATCTGGGGTGAGTGTTTGCTGTCACTGCTCTTCCCAGGAGCAGGAAGGGGTGTCCTACAGCTGCCTGCATGTTCAGATCCATGTGTGGAGCTCCCCCCAAAGCCTGCTAACTGCTTCCCAAAGTCCCACTCCAAATTCCTGCTGGTTATAATCACTGAACCTCCAGAAATTTTATATTTAAAACCCAGAAACTCCATGGAAACTTGTTACAACTCAGTATTTACAGAGTTGTCCTGGAAATACTAATAATTTCTGGCTTATTATTTATTTCCCATTGATTTCATTTTGTTGTGTTGTATTTCTGGATTTCTTCCTATGAATGTTGTGTTTCCAAATATCACAAATAGATATCAAAAGTTGCAAAGAAATTTTTGAGACCTTTCCAAGGCTTCGCTGTTGCTCCAGTTGCAGCAATCACAGCCCTGGCGTAGCTGTGAATGCCTGGAATCACCAGCATCCAGCCTGACAACTGCTCAAATTGCTCTGATGTTACAATACAATGTAGAAATAATGCAGGAAACAAGACATCTTGGCTTTGAAAGCTGACCTGGAAATGGATTCCTGGAGGAAGTGGAGAATTTGACTTTTTACTGAAAAGGAACAAACAGTCTCAGATTTGGCAAAGTTGAACAATTTGATTTTTAGGTTTGTTTTTTGGTTGAGTTTTAATCTGGACTCACATGAGATTCCCCTCAGTGCTTGTATGTGTTTGAAGGAATTCTTCCTGCTTTTGCTGTTTTAATCAAACTGGGCTGGCATGGCAAAAATCAGTGACAGTGGGAGGAGCCAGTGCATCAAGGGCCAGCTCTTGTTATGAAGTTGTGATTTTTCTTTGGACCTCTTCAGTTTTGCAAACTGTTGGTGGATTCTGTTACGGCTCCAGTGTGATAAAGAGAAGTGTTTTGTGTTTTAAGGGTTACATCTTCATCTAATATCAAATTGCAGCTGGAACTATGTGAATTTACCCTTGGGGAGGGTCAAGTGCAGTATATGGGTCTAGATTTTGCAGAAAACATTATTGAGATTCTATTTGAAAAACCTATTTTTGTATTGAATTTGTGATGTAGCTTCTTGCATAAATCCCTGGCTATAATTAGCAGTGTAGTACCACTGCCATACTTAGGAGATCTGGTGTAATTTGGGGAACCAGGTCTTTTTTCAGCATAAAACAAGCTAAAACTCCTTGTCTTGCCACCAGAACACCTGTGGCAAAGCCTGTGCATCCGCAGCAGAGCCTGCTTTTGCTGTAGGAGGCTGATGGAACTGATGGAACTTGGCTGAAGTCCCCATTACTGTAGGACAAACCAAATTCAAGGATTTTGTCCTTTTTCTGGTGCTTTCTTGGTGCAATTAATGGTCTCCTGTGGCTCTGTTGACCACAGGAGTAGTGCCAGAACTTCTCTGAGCCTGACACCTTCAGATTATCCGCCTTTTCCATCCACCTTTTCCATCCACCTTATCTCATTGGTTGGGCTTATGATGATTTCAGCACCACCTGCCCTGCAGGGGAAAAAAGGGATACCAGAAGTGTAGATTAATTTGCATTATTCTTGAATAAAAGCACCCACTTTTAGAGTTTGTTATGGCACAGTCACTTCCAGTTTCCACCTGAGTTATGGGCGCACAAATGCGCATTTTTCCCCAAATAATGGGAAAACAAGGCTCTCCGTAACCCTGGGCCTCTCAGCAGTTGGATTAATTTGTTTGTGAGACAATGTTTTGTTTTTGAAGCCTTTCACGATGCTGAGAGGACGCTGAGAAAGTCTTCGCATGATTCTTAAATTTCAATCGAGAAAAAACATCGGCTTTTTTCTGTCAATATTTTCTGTCTCCCTGGGTTTTGTGTTAAACTCCTGTACAGAGGGACTGTGTGTTATTGATAACGTGGGACTGGACTTGGTGGGTTTTAATGTCTTTTTTCATGTTTATATGGAACATTTTTGAAGCAGCAATTAAAATAATTAAGGAGGGTGAAGAAATCTTTAGCATGCAACAAAGATTTCTGCAAAATGTTAATTTCTGTCAAATAAGTGAATATATGCACAGATGCCTCCTGACAGAGGCTGTGATTTCTGAGTGCTTTGCATGCCAAATAACTTGTTTACCCCCTCAATGTTTGCCAAGTTTACTGTCAATTTACAAATAATTTCCATTTTGCTGTTTATTCTGCTGCCTTTTGATGGATATGTCTTCCAGACTTTTATCTTGCATGTAGACAAACTAATTAATATTTTCCCTTCAGGCAAATATTTTTTTCTTAGATCTAAATGTGGGTTAGATTCTTCTTCGTTTCCATATGCTTTGTTCTGTCAATCACTTCTCTTCTATGTTACTAAAAATGTACCTTTGTGGATGTCATTTCTCATGTTTTACAGATTTATTTCACCTCCATCTATATGGGAATGTGTGTATGGAGAGAGACATATTTGTTATATATGTGTTCATGTATGTTTAAAAGAAAGAGTGAAAATACTCACTCTGTGTTAAGATTTGGATCCTAAGGCTGAATGAAAATGCATTTTTGTCTCGCCTGTTGCTGCCATTTCCCAGGCTTGACCTCACAGTTTGTGGTTCCTGCTGCCCATATGGCACAGGCAACACTGAGCACATCTCTTCTGCAGGGTCAGCCCTGGTTCCTGCACGTCTTTTTGACCTGGCCCAGCCTTTCTAGCCATACCTAAAATATTTGGGATATCCCATTTCCACCCTCCTACAGCACAGACCACAGTGAGTGAGACGAGCAGGGTGATGCAAGAGTGGTTCTTGAGCCACTGGGATCCTGCAGGAGAGATTGTGGAATCAGTCATGGAATGGTTTGAGATGGAAGGAACCTTGAAAAGGGACCTTGAAAAGTCATCTGGTCCAACCCCCTGGCCTGAGCAGGGACATCTCCAACAAGATCAATTTGCTCCAAGCTGCATCAAACCTGACCTTGGATGTTCTCAGGGATGGAGCATCCACCATCTCTCCAGACAATCTGTGCTGGTGTTTTACCACCCTTATTGTAAAAACTTCTTTCCCTGGGCTGCCCTGGCCAAGCTCTGCCAACCTTAGTGCCCAAAATTCTTCCTAAAACCCCAGCCCCAAAAACCTCCCTCCCACAACGACCTATGTGAACATTTAGCTACATTTAAAGATCTCAGGGAGCTAAATATTGTCATAAACAAAGAACAAGATTTCCACGTACTCCCTGAAGGTTCCACAAAGCTTTGAGGCTGTATTGGAAGACACAGTGCTGGATTTAAAAAAAAAAAATTGTTATCATAAAGCCTGCATGTTACCCACGTTCTGCTGAGAAAAACACAGGTGGTAACCGAGAGCGCAGATATTGTGAACAGATTCTTGCAACTTACCAGTCGTAAAAATATCCCTGCAAAAAAACTACTCCCAACGACTCTGTTTACAGAATGCTTGGTATTTCCTATATCTGGAAATACTCTCGTTGGAGCTCCATATGTTGCAGCCAGTCTGACAAGCTTGCTTTTGAACTGTTTGCAGGTTGCAGTCTGTCTGGAGGGCTGGGTGCTGATGCCTTCAGGTTTTTAGGCCCCGCATTATGGGCATGATTATCTTGTTCACTTTGCAGGCATGGAAAAACGGAGCTAGGATTTAGCAGGATTTGAAGAAACTTCCTAATTATGCCAAGTAGAGAAGTGCCTGAGCGAAATCTCTGCCAGAACCCCAGGTTTTTTATTACCGGTTCTGTTTTAAGTGTATCTCTATAATTTTCTGTGTTTCTGCTTTTGTTTATATCATCGTAGTCAGCAGGACTGCGAGATTAAAAACTGAAATACATTATCTTCGCACATCCTCCAAACCTGTCGAGAAAGGAGGAGAAATTAAACAAGGACAAAAACTCGCAGTGAAGTGAAGCTGTTTCCTTTGAGCTGCCTTATTAACCAGTCAAGTACTTGACTGCCACTGTCAGCGAGATTTCTTTAGAGAAAGAGTGGCATTTTGAAAAATACAAATTCACCGCCTGCACAAGTTAATGAGGCCCTTCAGCAATGTTCATTGATAGTGTAAATTCATCATAATACAGTGCTACAAACCATAAATGGGATCTGCATACAGGAAATCAGCCACTATTAGAAATTTGCCAGACATGGAAAGAAAAAGAAGCCATTGATAAGCAGAAAACTCATCTGAGCCACTCGGTGCTGATGGTGTGCAGCACATCAGCAATGCCAGAGAGCACCACGATGAGAACTTATTAAGGTGAATTGAGGTGGCTCATCAAGTAGATTTTGCTCCCCTTTGTTCGTGTTTTATGGGCTCTCAGCTGCCTCCTTTCCACTCTCCAGTGCTGGGTGAGATGAAGTTTGCTGTGTAAGGACTATCCCTGACATAAAGGGACAAATGTCTCCAAACATGGCCCTTTTCTGCACACACAGAGACGTGCTCCTGCTTTTAATTGATTTTCACTTGCATTTGCAAGTGAGAGTTTTGCAGACACCAAGTTATCTTCAGGGCTGTACAGGACACCAGGAGTGGACAGTAACAAAAATTGGCAACAACCCAGGAATAATATACCAAGGTGACTTCCTGATCTTTGAAATAATTATTGAGCAGTGCTATTTTGCTGCCCATTTCAATCAATAAATCTCTCTACATGCAATACATTCATTATTCCTACCCTCAGTGAATAGTGTCCGTTTAAAAATCTCGGGGACCATTAGGTCAATACTTTAGTGTGAGTTGTCTGTTGGCCACTTTCCATCATCCTGCTCAGGAAGTGAATGGAAAATGAATACCTCGCATCATGATCATAAAACAGGCAGCTTCTTGAAGAGAAGAGGTGACCAAACTTCTTAAAATCCTGAAGATCATTGCCGCAGACAGGCAGGAGGCTGCCAAATTAGATGAATGAACTCAAAGAAATAAAGCAGATTGGTATGAAAAGGCTTTGAAACACCTGTATCCATCCCCTGTGGTCTTGGTTCCAAATATGGGGAGATCTGAGGAAAGATTGCATCAGGTTAGGTGTTGAGAAAAGGAAAAAGAGAATTGCTCCTCTCGGTCCCTACTGTCCTGACTCCTCACTTTTGGTGGATCTGAACATTGCAGAACCACAGATAAATGGGGACCAACAAAGGACCATCAGCAGAGGAACCTGAGGAGATGCAAATTCTGCTTTCCCTCTTCCCACAGCATCTTTGGTTTCACACGTGAAGACGACGTCAAAGCCATGATCTCTGATCACTTCCATGGAATCTTCTCTCAGGTATCACCTATGGCCATCCCCAGGGGATGGTTCAGAACTTGTTCCCATCCATGGAAACCCCGGAGCACAAGTGCCCTTCTCCCAAAGTCACCTGTTTGACTGGGCTGACGTGCTTGTGTCCCCAGCTGCACAAGCCATTGGGCAGAGCAGCAGAAGCCTAAGCAAACACGTCTCTTTTGTAAACAGGAATAATTATGTTGACTGGAAGATAAGTAGGAATAACCGAGCAGAAACTGCAGATGTTGATCCTTTCTCTTCCCTCTGTCTTTCAAACCACTTTTGTAGCCCTGCTGTGCTGCTCCTGTCCCCTTTCCTGTGAAAAATTCCTGTGAGCACTTTTGTGAGCCCCTCCAGTTCCTATTTTCTGTGCCCCTTTTACTTCTGTGCCTCTTCTGTCTTCCCCATACTGCAAACTATTCAAAGCTGCCAGGCTGGAGAGATGCTTCTTGGTCCTCTCCAGCATCCTCCTCCTCTTGTGCTCCTCCTCCTCCTCTCTTCCCTGTTCCAACCACTCCTCTTACCTTTCCCCATCGCCCCATCAGACTTTCCCCGCACCTTGGCAGCCCCACTCTCCTGAGCCACATTTTCTTTTCAGCTCCTGCAAAAGTCCATAGGACAATCTCCAGAGGGATCCTGGTGTCTGAAAGGGTGGGTTCCAAATAAATGTGGAGTGGAGGTTGTTTAATGCTCTGTGGGCCATGGGAGATGAAACGGAGCGAGGTGTGCTCGTTCTCTTTGCCCAGCCACTCCAATCCCCGGCTGATAATTACGAACAATGGATAAAAATGGGCTTGGGATATATCATAAGAAGAAATCATATGGAAATATTAGGCAGCCTATTATTGTAAGGCTCTTGTAAATACTGTTTCATAAGAAGAACCTATCTAAGATGATGTAAAACTTAATATTCCTATTAACAAGATGTACTGTACTATTTCCAATTCATATCAGTGAAAATGCATTTTAAATTACAAAGTACTCGTATTTTATCTGAGCCAATATTCTGATTCATATGTCTCCTCTTTAATCCTATTTTCATTCAAAGTTTCACAATTCACATCTTTTTCCCATTTTCTGTAATACTTTCTGTGTTTTCAAAATGTAATCAAAGCTTGTTAGCTTCTACCCAACCATGTTTGGCTGAATGGGAATATTAATAATACCAGCTATTGATGTCTTTATGTTAAAATTTGATTTATTGAGCAAGTGGCACATAATCTGTGGGGAAAATACCTAGAGATAACACCTTGAGATGATTAATTGTGTTTACAGTGCATTTCTGTAATAATTGTTTACAAGGAAATTTATGCATGAGTTGCTGCCCCAGTTCAAAAGAATAACTCATCAGATTGTCAAGCTCTCTGCTCTTGAGTATTCCAGCTAATTGCTATCTTTGCTAGTTGAGCATCATAAATCCTTCTTCCACAGAGCTGAGAGCAGGATTTTTGGATCCTGCTTTTGCGAGCAACCTTTTCATCCCTGGGAACATCAGTTTCCTACTGCAGGAAAAGAGAAAAAAATCTGTAAGGGGCTGATATCGACAGAAGATTGTGATGAGCTACCCGGTGGCATCGGGTCTAACTTCTGAAAGGAGCTTAGGCAATCATGTTTTAAAATCTGTGTTGGGTGAATTTACCAGGAATGTTACTGATAATAAATAACACACGACGATGTAGACTTAGTCTTCGAAATTTAAAAACATTAAATTCCCAGTTCTGCTGCTCCCTACTCTTGTATTTCCTTCTCCTCCATGAGTGCTGCAGGGTAGAGATGGCAGGATGGGTTGGGGAATGGTTCCTTTGCAGCCATCTGTGCTTATTACTGATCTAATAACAACTGCACAATTCTCCCTTTTGGAATTAAATCCGTCTTTATAAATTCACAGACATAAACATACTTTTCTTCTTCACAGCTTCATGCATTTCGAGTTTGCTCTTTTTTTGTTCTATTTCCAATTTTGCAGTTTAATTATTTCATAACTAACTCTCCTGTAGTTGCAGGAGTGTTATCCAAGCAATATGTTGCCAGGAAGTAGTTGATAGTGTTTGATAATTCCTGATTACATTCCTGTTCCAGTCCATGATCATGATTATACAAATGTTTCTGGTGCTGTTTTTCAGTACAAATCCTCCTTTTCAGGTTCTTTCCCCTCCTTGTTGACAGTGTGTTGGTCAGAATACAAGAGAAACCAACCTATTTGCTGGTTTAATTAAAGATGTCAGTGAAATCCTTAAGGTTTGCCTGGGAAGGAGCAGATTTACTTGCTGCTTTTATGCACACTGTGGGATTTAAACATTTTGAGAATTGCTTTGGTGATTTTTCCCAGGAGATAAAGGAATGGATTAAGTGAAGTAGTTTCTGACTATAATTGGTCTGGTTTAAACACTTAAAAATAACTTTAAGAAATAAGAAAACACAAAACAGGTTTTCAAGTAGGGATTTAACTTTTTCTTCTCCCCCCCTCCCCCCCCCCNATTGCAGCTTTGGTGTCTCATTGTGAGCTATCAAAGTGGGCTAGACCTGAGGTGGTATATCTGTTCTTGGAACAGCAGCTCAGGCAGAGGACAGATGTCTTGAGGAGAAGAAACAAAAGGCCTAAATCTGAAAGAACAGCAGGAGGAGAGAAAAAGAAGATGAGAGGAGAGAAAAAAGAAAAAAAAACCCAGAGGCTTTCAGCCTTTGGATCAGTTATTTGCTCTTTGCAAACAAAGTGGGCTGGGAGTGCTTTAAACTTGCAGAGGGTTTGCTGGCAAAGCAGCTCCATCAAAGGCTCCCACCTGTTGCTCAGGTGTTCCTGGCACTGCTGCCACTCCACTGGATCTAGCCAGGGATACACCCGGGGTACCACAGAAAAGCTGTTCTGCCTCCTTTTCCAGTCAAACACCTGCGTTCTCCTCTCTGCTTCGCTTTGTCTCCGGCAGGTGAGCGGCCAACAGCAAGGAATTGCTGCCAAATTATTGCTGTCATGGTCGCTTGAAGAGGCAGAGGTGGAGCTGGCATAAATCAAAATATTCACATGGCTAAATCAAGCTTAACTCTGTCCCCACTAATGCCATCAGCTCCTACAGTACCAGCTGTACTGGGTGAAGGTAATAAAACGCCCTACTGAGCAATCAGAAAATATCAATTTAACACCTAAACTTATGCTTGTGGTCCAGAGAAATGAGGATCACTGCTATGCCTGTAGTAAAATAGTTCCTATCCAAACTCAGCCATAAAGGAATTCTTGAGAGGAGAGTAAAAAAAGCCACCCAAGGCTTTACAAGCAGGTTTTGATCCAAAGTAGACGCAATAACACAACACATGAAGCAGATTCTGTAGGAAATATTAGACTAATCTTACAAAATATTCCAACCATGCCTATCAAGGAACATTAATAACAGTGTTATTGACAGAGTATTCATTTAAAGTCATTCTGTTGGATACAATTAACATTTAGATGAGAGACAGTTATAGGTACTCAGATGATATATATGAAAGAAACAATGACTCATCCCTCCAGCACCAAACCTCACAGCAGGGAAACTGCATTTCTTCCAGCTTTGAAAAAGCTTCCGTGGACCTTTCTGAAGAAATCAGCTTGCTGCTCTCAGAGAGATTGTTCTGTTCTGTTTCCTCATTGAAAGAGGAAATTTCTGTGGAGTTTGCCAGGGGCTGGATGGATGTGCACAGGGCAAGAGGAGGCAGGGGAAAGGGCTGAGATGGACAGCTCAGGTCTGGAGGATTCTGCTGTGCTCTTCTGCCAGGCTCTTCTTCATGTAATTAGATTTATTGTTAGATCACCCACAGGAACATCAGCAATTGATGAACCTCTGTGCAACCAGGGTGAGGGCAGTGATGTAAAAATCACGAGTACACCATAAATCCTCTCTTGCCAGCACTCCCCAGTATCAAACCAGCCTGTTCAGACCTGGATGGGATCTGAGCAGGATGCTGGAAGGACACATTCCAGCAATGGTTTCCTGAGATTCACAATGTCTCCAATCAAATAATGGGGCTTGGATTGGTCTCATCTGCTTTTTGTTTTTACAAATTTAGTCTAGGCCTGCTCTTGACTGAGAGAAGCTTGGCCTGGGAGCCCTTCATCCTGGACAGCTTCAGGTCCCTTATTTTTGGAAGGCTGAAGTGTTGTCTGAACGCAACATAAAAGCATCAGTGGCAGCCGCTAGCCTTTGTATCAGTGAGATGCCACTTTCTTCTCCACATCTGTACCTGCCAGGAGGTCTCTCCACCCAACTGGGTTTTGTGCAGCTTTAGAAGATGCTTGGTCAGCCAGAAATAAGAGCACAATCAACCAAAGTTCAGAAAATCTGGAATTGTGACAGAAATTTCCACCATAAACCCTCTCTGCACCAGCAGCCACTGTGTTGGTAAGTAAGAATATCATAATTTGGTTTAGAGAAAATGGTACTATAATAATTAATTGGAAAAAATCATTTTATATCTCGAACAAAAAATTTTGGATGACATATTACCACAATAAGAAGACTTGCAAGTCTGGAAATGGAGTTATCTCCAACCCTGCTGCCTTAAATCTGCTCCATAATAGCCTGGTAGTAGTTTATTTATATTAATTCTGTACTGTATATTTTGCATTTTTGTGGAAATGCCTAGAGCATGCATATTAAGCAGTTAAGAAAATTGATCTGCTTGAGCAGTGATAACATTTGCAGAATGAAATCCTCACAATTAGAGAGACGTTTGAAGAAACCATGTTAAAAGGTGCTGAAATGTTCTTGAAGAAATGCCACATGTTGCTGCGGGCAGTAATGAAACATTTCCATATAAAGTACTACATAAACACATAGAAAATGTAGACATATGTTAGCAGATTATGGGGTGTGAGAGTGATAGAGTAGTGATGATTATTTGCAAGTGTTAATGTTACCAAAGCTGAAGGTTATCTCCTGGTCCTGGACCCTATATGTAAATAATTATAGCTGGAAATATGCATCTTCAAAGCCATCAAACATAATATACATCCAGCACTCCTGAAATACTGTAGGGTTTATTGATCTGCAGTGTAGGACAGTAAATTTTAGTAGATTTATGCTCAGATTTTGGTGAACATATGGCTTCAGACATGCAAGTTTGGAATAAAGTTATTCATATTACGCACACTTGCACATGGTTCAGGATTTGCAAGTCAGGGAGTGATCAATATGTAAAAGGTGAAGTCAAATATACATTACCCACACAGAGAGAATTTTCTATGCATAGTACAGAGTTCTTCTATCAGCAAACCAGAGAATTCAGATCTCTGCATCCATCTATCAAATGTTTCTTGTGAAAATGTCCATTTATTATGTAAATAGTTCTGTTCTAAATATCTGTTTGTGTACATGTTTTCACAGCACGCTGCACCCAAAATAGCACCTCAAAGATAATAAAAAAAAAACATATAACAATTTAAGATCCGGCAGTAACTTCAGCTTGGGAATATAGTCTTAGTGGACCTTTGGTTGGGGTTTTCTTCTAAGCCTGTCCCAAATCCTTGACAACCTCATTTTTTTCATTGGTGACTTTTGCATTTCTCCTTATATAAAAAATCTGTGCATGCTCCTGCTCCAGCACCTAAAAGCACAACTGTGAAGTCAGGTAAGTTGGTTAAATATTTCAACTGAGAGTCTTGTTGTTGTTCTCCTAATGAGCATTTTCTTACATCCTTTTCTGGTTTTGTTTTTTTCAAAATGTTTGCATGAATTAGAAAAAAATCTCTGTACTCCAAAGTGGCAAATCACTTGAGACTCGTTTCTGAATAGTGCTGAGAAATCCCTCTTTGCATATCTTTAAAGATGTTGCTCCAAGAAAAACAGGAATTTGTAACTCTAAAACCTTCATCAGCCTTGTAACTTTGAAATAAATAGTTCTTGAAAGAATTCAGTACTTGCCAGGCTTTCAGTTGTGTGCACTGAAGTTGTGGAAATTCAAGAAAAATAGACTTTATGATCTTTGTCTATTTAATAGAGGTTGGTTTTTCTTCATCACAGAATTACGTCACCATTTTCTACTGCAGAAAGACCAGAATGAGAAAAATCAAATAAATTAATAAAACCATTGTATTATAAAAATCCTTATATAATTTCTGGTGCCTTCACCCATATATGTATATACATATATTTGTTTCTTTACTAAATACTATGATTGGAGTTAAATATTGGTCAAAACCAGCCCCCAGTCATTTCCTTTGGTTCTGGGTCAGGCCTGTTCATGCACAAAGAGAAAAAATATTTAGGTTGATGCAGAATAGATTAATTATAAATTATAAAAGGCATTATAGTATTAATTTGCATTTCATACCTTGGTGCATTTGCTTATCAGTCCAAGGAGTCTGTGATTTTTTACCACTAATATTCTGTATTTATCCTGTATTTACAGTGAGTTGTGTTGAAGGCACAGCTTCAGAGTCCAGTCTTTGTCCACGGCTTGGGAGGATGGATCTGATGTTGGTGACATTGATGGAAATTTCAAAGGGAGAATTAAAGGGGAAATTGGGGTGCTAAGAGGGTCTGCAAACAGAATAATTCAGCCCAGCTCATTCTTCTCCAGGCTCACTTCCCATGAGGGATGGAGAGGAAGGGCTGGCATGGGCTCCTGCAGAACTCCACAGCAGTGAGGGCAAGGCCAGGTCCCCACTGAGATAAAAGGATATTCCTTCTATTTCATACAGAATTTGTTGATTAATGATGATAGCACATCAACAGTTAGTTAACTTGTTAAAATTTCAATAAATTAAATTAAAGGTTTACAAAATTTCATGACTAGCAGTCTTTTTGAAAGGGGTGCACTAAAATTTAAAAACAAGGGATCACAAAAGTGTATTTTCCAGCTATTCCCATTTTCAGAAACCCACCCATCTCCTTTCCAAGATAAGTTTTTTCTTCTTCATTAGCTCTTTATTAGCATTGGGCTAATCAGGTCAAACAGAATAAAAACTCACCAGAACCATCAGCTAAAGATCAGAGGAAGCCATTTTTCCTTTTGAAAGTTACATTTCCTTTCTTTTCTGTCTTTTTTTCTTAGTAATTTCTGTTCCTCCTGTTGTCGTACTGGAACAGATGTGAATGAATTCCCCAAAGAAAATTTGTTCTTACGGCATTCTGGTTCAATTTCTTTGTCCATGCCCATCCCCAAAGATAGTAAACAGATAATATTTATAGGGAGATTTTACAACCTGTTTACTTCAGATCCTTTTTTGTATTTATAAAAAGGGCAGAGAAAGCAAACTAAGTGATAAAGCAGCAGCTAGAGGTGCCTTTTTCATTCTGGGCATTCAGTAAATATTGCTCTGCTAGTACAAAAAAAAAGGTCAAATTGAAAAATATTTTTAAAAATCATTAAAACATTAAAAATCATTCCAGTAACAGCCTAGTAATGTGAATAATATTGGTAGGTGTTGTAAAAGCTGTTTCAATGAATGTTTCTAATAACATATATGAACCACAAAATATCAGCATGACTTTTCCATATTCCCATAGTGATCCAGGCTCTGCAGTGGTGAAAAATGCTGATTTGGAGCTTATGGATTTGGATTTTTGTGGGTGAAAGGACCCTTGGCTGAATTCCTGAGGGTTGTACCTCTAGATACCACTTTGGGGCTGCTTTATGAATACCCTGATGCTTAAAAGTCCATGACCTTTATTTTTGGTAGCAAAAATGTGCTCCATTTTTGGTAGAAAATGAGCATTCAGTAAATTGACGCAGTTCAGGTGCAGCTCGGCCTAACCTTAGTCTCAGACTTGGACAATGGCTTATGTCTAATGGAAGCACCTATACAAATTTATAGATGAATATTGAATATTTATTTCATTGGTGTTAATTCAGCAGGTCTCAGCCACTGAGGATGTGTTTGGGGAAAGGGTCTCTCTTCCTTGGGCAGGGAGGATTGCCTTAACTCCAAGCAAGGAATCTCAAAACCTTGGGAAACCTTGCCTGGTGGGCAGCTCAGCTGTAATTTAAGGAGAACTCAAACTGGACTCATCCAAAGTTGGTAAAAGGTTTCTCTGCTTTGAGGAGCAGCTCTGAGTCCCAGCTCCAGGGTTCACTCAGGCTGGAATATTAATGGAATGAAGTGATTGTCTCTCAAATTGCATATGATGGGAAAGGAATGCTGAGCCTCCTTGCACCCACAGCTTTGTTCCTTGAGGGAAGAGAGCTGGAAAAGCCACCTGCCATCTCTGTGTTAATGGTTGGCGTTCCACGTTTGCATGTTCCGACATTCCTGGGGTCACTGCTCCGCTGGAGACTTACTTCAAGAGTTTTTCAAGCTTTTCTCTTTTGGAGAAAGGGTCTTTGAGACCCTTGGGTCTTTTTCTCCCTTGGAGGCTGCACCAAAATCCTGCTGCTTTTGTTGAGGGGTCGAATGTCACCTACCCCAACAGCCAAAATCAGAGCACAGTACCAGAAGCACTCCAAGAGCACTTTGAGAAGAAAAAAAAAAAAACAACAAAAAAAATTCACCAGTGCTTATTCACCTTCTAGAAAGACCAGTCTGGTCCTCTCCAATGTTCTTTGATGTGCAGGAAGCATTTTGCTGTTTGACCAGCTCGTGGAAGATTTCCATGCTCAGCCCATGGTGGAGCAGGAGACCTGATCCGTCCAGCACATCCCTTTAAACCAAGCCTCTGCCATCTGTTTCAACCTCTAATTACAAATGCAAAATAACACAATTCGCAATTGCATCATAAAAAAGTAAAATATAAGTGATTTAAATGCATATGTGTGTTCCTTATGCAAGGCAACATTCATCTGTTATGTTTTACTGTCTTTTAGATACAACTCCAGGGTGAAATCCCTCTTTGTGGAGGAAAGAAAAATTATTTCATTGTAAGAAGACAGTTTTTGAAAGGTGTTTTTCCAGGTTATATTGCACTTTATATACATGCTTCTTTAAAAAAATCTCTTCTGCTGAAATAGCAGCATTGATGGTCTGGCTGGTTTGTCCAGACCAGTCTGTTGTCTTCCAACACACAGCTTGGAGAATCCTTTGGCTGACCAGGTTCTCTCTTGGATTCTCAAATCATCAGCCATGTTCCTTCTTTTTATAGATCTGTATTTATTTATGTCATGGTGTTTACAGGGAGTTTTTTTAACCTACAGATGAACAATTCCACCCAGTTCATCTCCTTCCCAAAGCAAAGGGTTGTTTTAAAAGCAACCCTTTAGTTATCCCACCATGGAGCTCTTCTAGTTTTCTCAAGCTGGGAGATGACATCACCTATGTACCCAGTTAAACTCGGCTTTCTAAACAATTACATTAGTTATGGTTTGTTTATTTGTGTTTAAGGTATTTGCAAAATTCCATTATCACTAACATGTGCATGCTTAACTTTTGACTTCCCTCAGAATTTTCATTTCCATTCACCAGCCACATTTCTCAGCCTGGAATAGACATCTTTGATTTCTCAATATCATATTAGAATCTTTGATTCTCAATTCTCGATATCTTTTTGGCACTGAGATGGCCCAAACCAAACTTCCCATGCTCTGTAGACCTCCCACATTTCTCCATCAACACTTTTACCTTAACCAGAGATGACACCTCACTCTGCAAGAAGAGCAAACTAAAACTTTCTTCTTGAGGAGAAATCATTCCCAGTGAGCAGCAACTGGAGAGCATCAGAGTGGCTTTCTGATCTCAAGTTTGATTTGCTGGTGAGCAATTAGTACTTTAAATGCAGCATTTAATGATCTTGTGAGCTCTAAAATATTTGGAGCCTTTCCTGAAAGCAGAATCCAAGACCTGTGATGTGTCACAGCATGGGCTGTGTAACGCACGTACTTGGAGCTGACTCAGCCCTCAGTCCTGGGCTTTGTCCTCCCTTCCCCTCCTCTCCTCTCCAGCCTCCTTAAAATAAGGGTCCAATATATCAAGGGATTGAACTTCATGGGTTTCAAATGGAAGCTGAAGAATTTGTTTTCACTCTGATGTGAAAGGAACAATTAGCAAGGGCACACCCCCTTCTCATCAATGGGAGACTTTTCAATTTCCTTGAAAGGCTTTGGACCAGGATCTAAAAGAGCAAAGACTTACTCCTAACAAAGATGCCTGAATAGGGATGGAAAACTGTTAATCAGACACTCCTGGCACACTGGATGGTAAAACAAAACCATCAGCACACGTCCTGCCTTCCCTCCAACCTTGCCATGGGCAAAGGGATGATTTTAGCACTCAGGAATCCTGGAGGATAACTGGTGGTTGTTAGGATCCTCACTGCTCACTTCTAGTGCCTGTTAGAGGGTAACAAATGCAACCTGTTTGTTCAATCTCGTGGCAAACACCTGGGAGAGTCCTTGTTTTGGTCAGCTGTGGAAAGGGGGAGAGGGCAGTGCCAGTGGATGGGGGCAGGAGGAGAGGGATGAAGGGAGCTCTGCTGGGCACAGCCAGGTGAGTGTGGGGCTGTATGGTCCTTACTTGGGCTTTGGGAAGGCCAGCAAAGCTGAGCCATGCTCCCATCATCCCTGTTCATCAACTTTGGATTTTGTTTGGTAGGCATAGAACTGAAAATACTTCTGGAAATAAAGCTGTGATTTGAATTCTGATGCGGCAAGGAGGTAGCGAGAGGGGCATCAGGAGCTACGTTTTTGGGAATATTTTACTTTGCCATCTCTGCCAGTTTCTAATGTTAGGCAACCTGGTTGTTCAGAAACATTTTGGAGATGTCTATTTATCATTTTTTTTTTCCTTCCAGTCAGCAGCACTTTGATTTTCTTACCAAGTCATTCGGTTGTTATGGCTCCATGGATTTTTTACCAAGATTTGTAACTGAATGTTGGGGGGGTTTTTTGTTCTGTTTTTGGTTTTTTTTTTTTCTACATGCAATTTGCTTTTGAAGTTGCCAGGGAACAACTTTGTTCAGAAAAACAACAAATCCACCCATATTATGAACCAGTTTTATTTAGAGAAAATAGACTTACAGATGCACCAAGATGAAGTTATTTGGCAACAAGAGATTTTGGGTCTATTCCCTTTGGACTGACATAATCCTGATGGAACAATTGCTAAAAGGAATTTATTTTAAAATAATGTGACCTGTTCTTAAAAGAAATTGGCCTCAGATAGCCCAGCAAGTTGCTTTTTCCCAGGCTTGCTTATTGTTTTATTTAAAAGCTTGTTCAGAACAGACCCATTAACTGGTCATAGTCACTAATTGTGAGCTTGTCTTTTCTTTGGCTTAGAAAGGCTTTGGATTGAGGTCAAAAAGAAAAGGAATGGAATAGGCAATTCTAAATTGCCAATTTTTCTCATTTTAATATCAAATTTGTTTGGCTTGTTCATGTTATGCAGATGAAGCTGTGGTACCAGAGCCCAAAACCCTGGGAGTGTCCAAAATCCCAGGATCCAGCCCAGGGCTTTCTCTTATGGGCTGAGGAAGAGACACTGTGGTTTGTTCTTCATAATTTCATTCCTTTTCTATTTCTCTGGTTTGCCTGAGCATGATGTGCTGGTGATGTTGTTTTATTTTGTGCCATAGAAAATGTCACCATATTCTAAAACATCATCAGTGTTTTCTTAGTTTTCATGCCATATTAATGCAAATACTGAGCAGTACTTTGTTTTAGCAAGTCCCCCTCCAAGTGGGTTGGTTTTGTTGTTTTTTTTTCCCTTGGACCTAAGTAGAACTCCAAAAATAGTTAATTTTTTAAAGGTCTGGATCCTATGAGGAGTTTTATTGCCGTTGTTGTTTCAGGGCTATGGATCTTCCTGGGAGGAAATGCAAAAAAATATTTGTCAGCAGCTTTCCATTACGACCATCAGTCTTGAATCTCCAAAGTTTTGTCTATCATAAATTAGGCTGCAATTTGGTTGTGTTTATTTGATTGTATTTATAGGAGCATGGTTGGCTGTCACAAGTGTCATTTTAATACACAATGAAGGTTAAAGAGTGGTACTTTACCAGGCAGGTTTCCATCCAAATTTGCTGCACAAACCTGGCTTGGGTAAATCCCATTATTTTTATTTTTGAGAAATATGTAGAAAATAATTTTATTTTTCAGAAATTCATATAGCTTTGGACCAGACAGTAAGTGAAATATTTTCTAGCATTACATTTATTTTTTTTCACTAAAAGCACTATTTTTGTTACTTGGAGAATCCTGCTGCCTACCAGAATGTGAAAATAGGTTTCATTCAATTAATGAACTGGAAACAGGAAGACATTACATAGTAAATGAGGTTTACATATGATAATGTTGGATTTGTCATGTAAACGATTGCTTCCTTTCAGCTCCCTGAAAGGACTAAATTTTGCTTTTGTACAGATTGTACAATGCTAATAAAAAGAGAAGGCTCTATGGAAAGTATAACAATAAACTATATCTATAATTCTAATGTGCAGGAGAAAAAAGGGATGATGATATTTTAATACACAAGTAGATCAGAGGTGGGAAGTGGTGTCAAAAACTAAAGGCTCAATCTCAGCTTTGCAACAGACTCCCTAGGCAGGGCAGCGTAATGAGGGAAGGCTTTAAGCTGAAGGAAGGGAGGTTTAGGTGGGATACTGGGGAGGAATTCTTCCCTGTGAGGGTGGTAGGCCCTGGCACCGGGTGCCCACAGGAGCTGTGGCTGCCCCTGGATCCCTGGAAGTGCCCAAGGCCGGGCTGGAAGGGGCTTGGAGTGACCTGGGACAGTGGAAGTGTCCCTGCCCACGGCAGGGGTGGGATGGGATGGGCTTTATCATCCCTCCTATCACAAACCATTCCATGATTCTGCATTTCCATGAGTCTTGCTTCATCCCTCACCATTTCTTCTGCTCCTGTCTGGATCTTGTTAAATTCTTTCCAGATTCTTTGCACCTCTTTTGAAACCGTGAGCTCAGGATAGGTCACAACATCCCAGCTCAGCAATGGTGAGAGAATTACCACAGTGGTCTCATGTAGGATGTTCCTGTTTACAAATCCCTGAAATTACCTTTTCTGGAGCAGTTTTGCTCCTTTGTTTGATATGGAGCTCATAGGCTACTATGAATTTGAATGTGTGATGGAGTTCCCTTACTGGCAATTTCACATTTGCATCTGATTTCTCCTCTCTAAGTGTAACATTTTACATTTGGCTTTATTGAATTTCATCTTAATTTCAGGCCATCACTCCAAACTGTTAATATCTTTTCAGATTTTGATCCAGACCTCCCAAGGGCTCCCACCATCCCAGCTCCTCAACATTGCAAATTTTATAAATGTAATCTCTTTTCCCTTTAACTGAGTCATTATGAAAATATTGAACAGAGCTGGAGCAAGGACAGATCCCTGAGGAATCTCACCTGAAACTTCCTCCCGCTTTGACAGTGAACCATTGATAGCTACTCCTTGAAAGCAGTTTTTCAGCCAATTGTTCCCTCCACCTCACGGTAATTTTATTTAGTTCTAGACCATATTTTCTTAGTTTTATTATAAGAATGTCATGTGGAACAGTATCAGAAAGCTTACTAATAAGAAGATGTATCACATCAACTCTGTCTCCCTTATCCACAAGGCCAGTTATCCCGTCAAAATTAAATTGGAGGGCTCTGTGCAGGAGACTTCTTTTTAATCTAGCCATTTGAGTTATGACCCTTGTAATATTAGATAAATTTTTCAGGAATAACAAACATGCTGGGTTGTTTTTTTTTTTTTCCTAGGCTACTGCTGTAAAGCAGTTTGCTTGTTTGTTGTTTTTTTAAATAATCTGATGATGTGAGATTAACAATAATGGTCTGAAAGCCAAAAGCCATTATCTGACTGTTACTGAAGACAAAAATTAAGGTGGGAGCAACAAGGCTTCCTCCATAATAGTGTTTTCTTCATTTCAAGCTGATCAGTAGGAAGTGGATTTAGAAGTGCTTTAAATCATTTCACATCATTTACTGATAATCTAACCAGCATGAACTGCATGTACCCTAAGTGCTGATTTTTTAAAAAGCATAAGAGGAAGAGCAAAAGAACTTTTTATTCTAAGTCATTCTGTAATTTACACATTTTTGTATCAGCCCACTTACTAGTGCCATACATAAGTGTTTCCTCTGAACAGATTTAATTTTTAATTTTCCTGAATCAGTGTTAACCAGGAAAAAGGTAATTGTTGTCAAGAGTATTCAAACTGTCAGAATATCATTCAATCTAAAAGCTGTTAGAATCTGTGCAAAAGTAATTACTGAAACTCTATTCAACTGTAATAATAACCTGCCACTGATGACAGCAATTACTGGGGAAAGTGTAATAGAAATCAAAGGCGCATTTTTCTCTGACAAGTACATTTCTAACTAAGGTTTACATTGGTTGAATAGTGTTGACAATGATGATGTGCTGTATCACTCTTAATCACGGCTGGCATGATGTTACAGTTTGAGCTGCTCGTGCTAGAGGGGGACTAATTGCGTGTTTCAGCTGACACTGTCCGTGCTCTCTGTGCCTGGGAAGGGAGATGAGGGATGAGCACAGTCTGAGTGTGCTGCCTTCCTGCCTCACTTGAACCCTTCCTAAGTGCTGAGTTTAACAGAAAGGTTTCAGCTAGGATCGTGATAAACCGGTTTAGGACAAGTTTGGGTATGAAGAGAACACAGAGGGATGGAAAGGAACAGGATGGCAGGAGTCAGCCCATTTCTGCCTCCTGGCTGGCAAAGGTCATGCATATTTACCTCCCTAGATTTACCCCATAGATTTCCCTCCCTAGGAGGTCCAGCTGTCTCAGGAGAAGGTGGGTCTTCAGTGCTTCAAGCTACTAAGAAGTCACTGGAGCAAAGAATGGCTGTAATTGTCAGGTCTCAGTGCTGCCCTTCCCTCAGACAAAGCCCACGACACTAGGTGCCAGGAGGGATAATTGTGCTGGCTCTGGGGGAATTGTGTTAGGAGAAGATCTGGTCTGGCTTCATGCATTTTTTTGGAGAGGGAGGAAGAACTGTTGATCAGTTTTGCCCGCTTTTTCAGGAGCAGCTGTTTCAGAATAATCCACCCAGAAATCTGGTTCAGCTCCCCCATTCAGTATCCCTGCAACAACCCCAGTGTGTGAGAATGGGTTCAGGAAAAGCATCCCTTGGAAGCAAGCTTGGGGAAGGCATCTAGAGTGCCACATGTGTTGGTCCTTCCCAGTCACCCCCAAGATTATTTTAAAAACATGTTAAAGCATTGCTGAAGTTCATTTTAGCAGTTTTTCGCTTCCTTTGGGTCCATCAGAACAACTTTAAGGATGGAACTCATGCAGGAGATGATGTGCAGATCTGGGGCAAATCTACTGAGAGCAGTTTCAGGCACACCAATGGTCAGGTTTTCATGCTGGAAATTGGATTCAATGGATTTTTATAGAGTGGAAGAAACGAGGATAATTGAGAGATGTTTTACACTTAATCATATTTCTCTAGTCAGGTCTGTTCTGTTCTTCACATGATTCCACAGTCCATAAGCTCATAGTCACTACAAAGGCCAAAAGTCCTTTTTATTCCACGACAGACCCAGTTATTTCCACCAATGAGATTCAGCAGGAAAACACAGTGTAGAATCTGGGTGTGGAACAGAGAGACAGAGAATTAAACACTCCTTCCATGGTCATCTGACAGTTATATCCATTAAAGGTAATCCAAACTGTGTGCAGAACATTTAACACTTCCAGGAGACTTTTTGAAATGAGTTTTAGGTAATGCCATGTCCCAGCAAAATCACTGACTGTCCCTGCAATCCAGTTTCCCCACAATATCTCTGAGCTTTTACAAGCCTCTCACACACACTTTAATGTGTGAGTAGTCCCCACGGGCTCCTTGGATGATCTTGTGGGGTCAACACATGCCTAATTTTTCATGGAATTGAGGCCTTGCTTGGCTCCAGATAGGAGGCTGCCAGAGGAGTTCATTCCATCATTCTACTTATTGCTCTAATTGCCTGTTTATGTTTTCTGACAGCCAACACTACCCAATAATTTTTATAAACAGAAGCTCTTTCACAAAATCTACGAAATAAAAGTCACAGCTCTTGAAAACCAAACTGATTTTAAAGGAAAACTTGATGTTTCCCCTCTGATTTTCCTATTGATGTTTAACAGTTGTATCAGGCTGAGTCCCTGGTGCTCTGTTACCATGTGGCTCTCTTTTATTACAACACAACAATAATGCAATTCAGCTGCAAATGTGTGGTAAAACACTCCTGGATTTTGTGCACACCTTATTAATTATCCTAACTGCAAAATGATGGGGTCTTTGACAATCATTTCTATAAACTCTTCAGGTTTCTATGTGATGGACTACCTGAGTGGAGGTGGTGCTTGCCTGGTTCAATGAGCAGCTGCGGGCGAGCGTTTGTGGAGCCAGGGCTAGTTATGAACCTCGTGCTGCTGAGCCCTTGCATCTCTAAGCCAGCACTTCATCCCTCTGTTGAAATAAAACATGAGAATAAAACCAAAACCACACCAGGGCCTCGTCCCTGCTCAGAGTTTTCCACCCAAGGGAAGAATAACCCGTGCTACATCTGGACAAGGCGAGGGAAGAGCCCGTGCATGATCTGTGCTCAGCGTTGCTCTTTGCTGGTCCTGCTGTTTCTCTTGGAAGGTGCAACCACAGCAAGGTGTCCCAGGCACTGTGCCATGCTCAGGGTTTCCATAGAGCTGTTTCCATAGGATGAAATCACCCAGGCAAGCAATGCACCCACCGTCATCGCTCTGGGGGTGACAGTGCTGGTGTGACCATCAGTCACCCTCTTTGTGGGGTGACAGGAGAGCAGAGGGAGTTGGAAAGTCTGATTCCTTACAGCGTTTGTGTGCTTGTGCCATTGGCACTTCCATGTGCAGGTGGAGAGGTCAGGCAGGGCTTTGTGTAGCTCGCAGGTGCAAATCTGTGAACGAGATATAAACTGAATTATGGCAGAGTTGGGACGTCTCCAACAACACCCAGGTAAATGTGCTTGGGAATTCAGGGACATTATTACTGATGGTTTTCCCTTTGCCCATTTGCCTTTCCAACACTACACTTTTAAGAGTTCCTCATCACCAACAGCTTGGAAATGATCAGTCAGGTGTCCCCTGCTAAAAACAAAAAGCCAATTACTTAGTCTTTTACAGCATGTCCTTAAAGGTCCTTATTTTAAACCTTTTCCCTGAAAAGCTGACAACCACATATTTATTATTTTTTAAAAGAGACCTGAGTTGAATGGAGACATATAAATAACATAAAGAAACCTCAGTACCTGGCTTAGAGATGCACCATTACCATCTTCTGCTGTGACCACTTCAAAAGGACATTTGTAGGGATAACGGTGTCCAGGGCAGGGATGAGACTCCAGGAGTGGCAGTAAGGACAACATCTGTCTGGAATATTTCTGCCTGCCTGCATAATCATGCACAGCTTTCTATTGTTTCAGGAGTTACTCAAGCATATAATAGAGTTTCAATGAGTTCAAACCTCCTGTTTTAGATGGTGTTTTAGTGAGTTGTTTTTCTGCCTCAGCATGGATTAGAATTTTTTTCCCCCACCCCAGCACATGGAGAGTGTGAAGAAAATCCCGGATTTTAAAAGCTGACTATGCAGCTGTATTGTGAATTTTAAGCTGTAGGAAACAAAAATATTACCTACAATGCACCTTTGATATCTGCTTAATGCCCTCTGTCTGTGGTCAGAAATAACATCAGGCCTCAAACACCTCTTGCCATGCCCAGGCCTTGCATCCACAGGTGGAATTCCAATCTGGTGCAAAGGAACTTGTGAGCACAGCCAGGGATTCATCCAGGGAATGTCAGTGCCAGACAGGTTTTGTACCCTGGAGTGGTACCTGGGAATTTGGTTGCAGATTTGTAATGATGCTTCAAGGAATCTATTCAGTTTTGCTAGGATCACATAAATAGTCATGGGCAGAAATGCTGGATCTAAAGGATCCTCTCTTCTGAGCCCTGTGCTGTGTCCTCTGAGTCAGGTGCAATGCACAAATTGCAGAAATCCATCATTCAGGGAAAAAAAGTCAGAAAAAGAAATTCAGAAATCCATATTAACGAGGAAAAAATATTTAAAACAATGCAATGACTGTTTTTGGACCTTTGTTGCAGCAAGTATTTTTATTTAAGCACACAAACAATTGATTCATGTGAGGCAGGAATGGGAACATGGTTTGTGAGGGAAAATCCTGTGGGATGAGCTGATGGCATACCCCCTCTGCCAGCCTGCTGGTCCAGGGCTGTGTGCTCACGCTCCTAATTCCTCTCAGCCGGGTTGGTTTAAACTGTTTGAATTACTGGTTCCCAGCTAGCCCAGCTGATTTTTTTTATTATTATTATTTTTTTTCCTGCGTGGAGAGAATTAAAGTGCTCATTTGAACTGCTTTGCCAACAGATCTGTTCAAAACCTGCAGCAAGCAGCTTTTAATGAGCAGCTGGGGGAGCGACTTCTTCCCGGCACAGGCTGCTCCTAAAGAGCCTATCCATGCATATCCTTAAGACATTTGAAGAGACTGCGCATTTTTCTGTCTTTAAATCACAGGGAAAGTGACTTCAGGTGTTGCAGTGCTTGAATTCACTCGGTTCCTCCAGCCTTCGTGGTGCCCACGCCTGTCATTAGCACATCCTTTCATGATCAAGGCTGGACCGTTCAAACGAGGGAGGGTTTGGATCCCTTTGGGAAGCCAGCAGGACAGAGCTGAGCACATCAGTCCTGCTGCTTAATTAGATCCCAAAATCTCCGAGTAAAAATCAAGTCATGCTCTAACCAATTGTTGTATAATTGCTGTCTTGGTTAATTTTTTTTTTTCTGGAGGATTTTCAACCTGGATTTAGGAGATTAAATCAGTTATGCACTTAATATAAATGTGTAAATAACCTCATCTCTGCACAGCAATAATTTAGGCAGCTGTTAAATCATAGGAATACCTTTGGAAGTGAGGTGAGTGTTTAAAGGTTTGCTCAAGAGAGATCTAACATTAAACAGGTATCCTAAGTCTTGAAATGAAAATTAAGTAGATGGGTGTCCCCCTTAGTGACTGTGATAAAGATCAGTGAGGGAAGGCAGTGGCAAAGTGTGTCAGATGCAGTGGTGGCTCTGGAGAGTGCAGGGATGGATTAGAAATTTCCCATCTCTCTTATTTTCCTTTTTCATGCACATAAAAAAGGGAATCTCATCCTTTTCCTCAGGTGAGTAAATGAAAGGGCTGCTCTCCAAACAGCTGCACACAAATGTTCAGCTTCTTTCTGGGCATTTGGTCTCTAGAAGAAAAAACTTATCTGGTGGGCAGATGTTTGACAGACTTTTCTAAGCTTTCTCAGAGAGAAAAAAGTTTAAGAATAAGCTTGCTGAGGGCTATTTGATGTATGGTGGTTTATTAGCCATTGTTCTGGCGTATGAGCCAACATTCTGCCTTTATCCATGCAGAGCAGCAAGTTCCTGTGGCTCAGGAATCCCAGACCTGGGCTGTTTGTCTTGTTCTCTCTGGTGGACAGCATCCCATTATTGTCACACTCCCTGGTTGTGTTTAACGTGAGGAGGATACAAGCACTTTAAAAAAAAGTCACTTCAGTGGTACTCTCTGCATTTTTATTCCTGAATATTAAGTCCTGATTTTTATAGCCTTAGCTCGATCTGGGGCTTCATAAAACACCATAAATTGGAGCTTAGCTTTACAGGCAAGCAAGATGATTTGATAAGCATGGGATTGCCCCTACTACATCAAATCATGTTTCCTCTCAGAGTATTCCTCTCTGAGCCCTCAGTTATGGCTCTGGCTCAGTAGCCAGCCACGAGATAGAAGAAGCCCTGTGAAATTAACTCTTTGCATCTTGGTTTGTTTTTTTTTCCTTCTTTTTTTCCAAGAGGAAAGAATGAGAAAAGTTCTTTAACCAGGTATTTTCTTCCATTTTTTACCTCATAGCAGAGTCAGCTAAGTGCAACCTCTTGTCAGCAGAACCATTATCTATAATTTACATGCAGGAAGCAACAAAGTTTTAGGGTGAAATGGCTCCAAACCTGGGAACCTCTGCCCATTCCATCATCCAGCCCTGCGAGCACAGGAGCTGTGTCAGTGACAGTATTAAGGGCTATTAAACTGGCTTTGATGTATTGCTGGGGTTTTGGATGATTTTCTAGTTTTTATTATTCCTCTGACTATCATTTGCTGTTTTTAAATGGAATCTGCTATTATGGGATACAAGGAGCTTGTCCTTCAGAGGAGACTCTGCTCCAACAGCCCTTGTGCTCATTGCTGGTGGTGTGTAAAGGGGACTCTGATGATCCCCTGGAGTTTGGGGGTCACAGCCACCATTTATACAATTTATCACCCACAAAGGTTCTCTGAAGGCTGAGAGCAGGCACAGGAGCTGCACATGGAATGGCTTCACTCCTGGAGCTGCAGGGGTTGGACTCAGGGCAGGTCTCCATCAGTGCCACCAAATTGGCTCTGCCCCAGCTGGCAGCTTCTGCTGCTCTCCCCAAATTCTTCTCCTTGGTTCAATATTATTCTCTTTAAACATCCCACCATCTGTGGTCAGGCAGCACTCGCTCAGCCACAGGTGTTTGATGGGTCTGCAGCAAGAGGTTTTCATGGAATGACAGAATCACAGGCTGGTTTGGGTTGGAAGGCACCTTAAAGACCAGCTGCAATTTTGTGATGTTTTTCTACAAAGCCTTGCAGAGTTTTAGAATCACAGAATCAGAGAATATCCTGAGCTGGGACCCTCAGGGACCAAGGAGTCCAACACCGGGCTGATTTTAAGGCTAATTCAATACCTGTGTGACAGGTAGTGGTGAGAAAAACAATGAGATTGTTGAGAAAAGAATAGCATTTAATGAGCACTGAAATGTATTATTCCCTTTTTAACAGAGCTGCCTAAAAACTATTGATTTTGCTGCCCACAGATTTCTAATAATAAAAAATTTAAAGCCTTGCTATCATTCCCCCAAATCAAGTTTATTTCCAGCATGAGTGAACTCAGAAATTCTCCAGTTAGAACTATGGGAATTGGATCCTCCAAATTAACAAATTCCTCTTCCAATCTAACAAATTGTGTTCATCTGCATCCTCATCCTGGGAGCTGGCATTGCTTGGTGAGAAAACCCAAAACTGGTTTGTCTTCGTGTTTAGCTGCTTTTCTTCTTCCCTCTACCTCAGCCACCTCAATGAATCCCTCCCTATGCATACTTATTTTTCATAACTCAATTTATAAATATTTTTTTACCAAAATTAGCAGTAATAATGTTTTTATATCCTTGTCTGTCACTCTAATTAACCTCAGGTTAAACTTTTTAAGTCAAATCTGGGCTGACAAGTCTTTAGATGCAACATCAAGGTTCCTCACCTGGCCCTTGAGCTCTGCTGTTGCAGCTACATCTGTGTTCATTTTTTTCTGATAATTTGGCCTTTTTTTAGTCTTCATTTCACCACGCATAAGATGCCCACAAAGACTTTTGGCCACGCTGCTGGTTTTCCTTGCAGCAGGGTTATCCAGTGTATTGCTGGCAGCGCCTTTAGGGGGAAATATATAAGTTTGAAATCAAGCTTCCAAAAAAACAAACAGCACTTCTGATTAGGATCTCATATTGTTATCCTTCCTGCTTCATTTGTTTTCCAGATGGGCGAAATAAAGGTCAACAACCCTAGGGCAACGAGCTGATTTGAAAGAAATGTGATTTCTGAAAGGGAAATTTGCAAAAAATAGCCATAACCAAGAAATGAGAAACATTTTAAGAAATTGGCAGTTCAGACTAATCTTCCATGTAGTTTATCTTGGCGAATTGGTGATATTTTATTGTCCATGCAAATGTGCTGATAATCTAGTCCTGCTCTTCTCGTGGCGTTTGAAATCCCTTTTTCTTTACTGAGATTGGGGTATGACTATGGCCATGAACGAGTAGATAAAGAGGGCCATCGTGCCCTGAGTTAAAAATGAGACACACTGAAGGCTGCTACAGCCACGGCTTTCCCGGAGGGAGAAGCTGGAGCTGCCACATCCCCAGGTGGGCTGGGAACTGCTCCTGCAGCATCCATCCCCTCCAGCACCATGCCGGGGCTGCACCCCCGCATCAAGCAGCGCTCCCCGTGGTTTGTCCAGGAGCTCACCCCGCAGCCCTCGCAGGGCGATGAGAGGGAGCCGAGCCCCGGAGCATCCCTGCTCCACGGCTGCCAGGATCCCGGGAGAGCCTCCTCCCAAAATCGGGGTCATGTCTCCCTCTAGGGGCTCGCGGCGAGGATGAACCCCCCCTTCCCCTGCCAGAGGAGGCTTCCCGTGTGCTGAATAAAGGTGTTTCAGCTTGCAGGGGCTGCGACGTGACACAGAGCCGGCGTGCCCGTGCAAAATGCAGCTTAAAAGTTATATTTTAATAACATTTTCTGGAAAAGATTTACTTCCTGCCTCCTCTCTGGGCGAGGAGGAGGCTGAGCTCTAAGTCAGTGTGGTTTTGTTGCGTGGATAAAGGATGAACTCGGTTTGGTCTTTGTCCCCAGCCTGGCGATGGGGACACTGCTGCCTCACTGGTGCCCGTCCTCCTCCTCTGCAGCATCCTCGGGAATTTTGGAGGTGGCTGAAGCTTCCTGCTGGGCAGAGATGCTCTTTCAGAGGTGCTGCTGGTCCCTGATGCAGCCATGGAGCAAGGGCAGGGATGGGGACACAGACATGGTCCCCAGAGCTGAGAGCAAAGGAAATCAGGCGGAACATCAGGCTTTTATTTCAATATTTGCTGAAATGGGAAACCAGAAATGTTTAATTACCGTGATACAGCATTTAAACATAACTCATCAAGATGAATTTTGAGTTTCCAGTTTAATCTGATGCCTTTGTGGACCTTCAGGGTAGTTTGTGTTTTCTGTTTTTCCAGTAACAAGAGCAGTGGGAATTTCCCTGTTTAGTGGCCAGGCAGCCATGATAATCATTCTGTGCCACTGTTGACCTGATATTGATCTGAAAGTTTGGGAAGAAAAGAAGTCTAATAAATAAATATAAATCAATAAATTCAATCAAAATATAAAGGATGGTCTTCCAAGAGGCACAGGTGGGAATTGCAGGAATTGAAAGCAGCCCACGTAATTTGAATGCCTCGGCTGGTTTTGTGTGAGAACTCAAGTACAGCTCTCAAAGATCTCGTTTTACTTTGGGGACGCAGAGATTCATTTCACCAGTTTTAATAATCCAAAAATTAGGCTGAGGCTTCCTCACAGTCAGCTGAGAGCTGGAATGAGTCATGTTCTGGGGGAGGGTGTACATTAGAGGCACTGCATCATCGCATGGGACGTCAGTGCCCAATTTTGAGCTGGCCCAAGTTAGGTGCAGCTCATCTCATCCCTCTCAACAATTCCCTTGTGGGCTGTTGCAGCCTCTCCCTGAGGAGTAACAAAGAATTCTCTTTACACCAGCAATTATTTACATTGTGATGATTTCCCATTGCCCAAAACTAATTAATCTCTTTTAAATTATGGCTTTTCACTCAGCGAAACCAAGGATTTCTATAAAAATGTCATGGCAGTGTTGCTGAGAAATAATCTAAAGGACTTCTCAAAGAGCCCAGACCAATCTGAATATAATTCCTCTTTGCTCCACTGCAGTACAAATCAGGAATAACTCCTGAACCCCCAGCTCAGGTAGCAAAGGCTTGGCTGCAGTTTGTGTAACCCTGACGAGCCTTTGCCTCTTTCAGGATGAAATCACTGATGAAAGCAGGATATGTCAGATTGGTATATATAATTAGTAGTTGGTTGTGTTTATATTAATGATTAGAGAGTATGAGCTAGATGGTCTTTAAGGTCCCTTGCTACCCACACTTAAAATGAAACTGAAGGATTTGGGTGATTTGAGGCTTGAGGACATTCATGTGGTCACATTTGGGGATGTGCAAAAAGATAATAAATACAAGCCAGATAGAAGGATGCTGAGGTTGCTTTAGAGATGCAAAGCAAATTTTAATTTTTAAATTCTTATGTTTAGTTACAGAAATTCAGGGCCAGATCTAATGAAAGGTTTAGTATCTAAACTTGGCTTAGTTGGGCTGTCCCATCTGATGGTGGCATTTGCATTGAGGCCACACAAGGACAGTGCTGGGTGTCAGCATAGCAAGGGGACCCCTGTGGTCCCTTAGACCCATCAGGGACAAAATCAGCCTCTGATTTCAACGGGAACAGAGTCCCTGGGGCTTGAGCAAAGTGGCCTGAGTTCAGCTGTCTCTGGCGGTGTTTTGTGGCTGCTGTGGGTGCTGGCTCAGATTTTCTGCTGATTATGCTGGAGCAATATTGCAAGGAATTTATGCATAATGGACATAAATCTCGCTCTACGAGCCACCTGAGAGGCAAGAAAAATGGTCTCTGTCAAGGATCTACACACAGAAATACATTAACCAGGAGCAGGAGCTCCAGCTCCGAATGTGGGTTTGGGGGAATAATGAAGAATAAAATTAGTGCTTTGGTAATGCATTAAGCCTTTTGGGGGGGGTTCACTGGCAGCTTTTTACAGCCTGAAAGGATAAATGGTGGTGATAATAAATTTTGCTAACTTTTAAAGCCATCTTCCAGAGCAAGATGCAGAAAGCTTTTCCTGCACGGTTGCAGAGGGGGAAAACCTGGGACTGCAGACCCATGCTGGAACTTCCAATTAGCAAAAGATACTGGGAAAGAGCTGCCTGCCAGGATGGGAGGATGGCTGGGGTACACCACACTCACAATCCTGCCCAGGGAATCAGCAGGGCTGGTTGTGAGATGTCCACATGAACTTGGCCCAGCCACGGTTCCCGTCAGAGTGGGAATTCTGTGGCCACTCATCTTCCCTTCAGCCAGGATGTTCTGTCATTCCCTTTCCCTTCAGCCAGGATGTTCTGTCACTCCCTTTCCCTTCAGCCAGGATGTTCTGTCAGAGGCTGAATGCTGCCTATTGGTGCTGATAAAATGAGTTCAAAACCAAACAGACACTGGTTTCTTTCCGTGTGCTGGTGCGGCCGAGGGGAGCAGGATGTGGTTAAAGCCTCTTCCCTCCCATCTCTGGGGCTCTGGCTTTGTTATCCATATTCCCAGGAATTATTTTGTTGCTATAGCAATACTTTTCCATGGGCCTAATCCTTTCTCATTTGCAGGGAAGCCCTTTACTTTGCTCTCTCAGTGCAGTGGGGCCTTCACTTTGGTAAATTACCTCTCAAATTACAGCTCAAGGTTACATTTGCTTTTCGCCACTAATCTGGATTAGGGAATTCTTAATTTGGGTTAAAGTGGATTTGGAAATTCTTAGTAAAAGAAGTACCAAAGAGTCACATCTGTAAAACTAAAATATATATTGTGTGTGTCTGGATCTTTGCAATCATGAATCTTCTCACCCAATTAAATCTCCTGTATGGAGAGGAAAGTGGCGGGGGGGGGGGGGGGGGGGGGAACAGAAATAAATAAGAAACTCCACCTGCTCCACAGTTGCAGATTTCTGGATTCCATTCTCATCATGACTCTTCTCAGAATTTGAAAAGTATCTCTCAGTCAAAATTTTTATTCCCGACTATGTGGCAGGAGGAGAGCAGGGACATGGAGGAATGGAACAAGGCAGAGGCAGTGAATTCTGATGGGTCCCAGCTCTGTTGGCTTTGTCCCAATACATAATTTTTCTTCTTTCCTCTTTTTTTCCTTCAATTTTCCTATTTGTGTGTGTGTGTATCTACATACACGTGTGTATGGTTTTTGCAGTGTTCTTAGATCAAGAATCTTCTGTCTTTCATGCTGGGTCATTGCAACTTCCAACAATGCTTTGCTGTGCGGTTTGTGGATCAGCAAGAGGGTTAAAAGGTTTAAATAACAAGATTTAAATTTAAAAATAGTTATTTTGGAATGTATATGTGGATGAAAGTCTGGTTCAAGGTGGAAGAGTTAACTTGTTAGCATTACTAATGCATATTAATTAATGATCTGTTATATTAATTTTTAACAAATAGATTTAAGAATAAGACCAAATTTTGGATAATCTTTCCTTAATACCCTAGGAGAGTAATTACAATCTCAACTCCATTGTCCCAAGCTTGCAAAATTAGTAATTGGAAAAGGTTAATAAACATAACTGGGGTTGCTGAGCTGCTCTTGGAGGGCAACAATACTGGATTTAGATACTGTTACTTCAAATTTTAAAGTCCATTTAAAGTCCATTTAACATCAATCACTGAATTCATTGCAAAGACTGAAATTCAGCCCAAGGGCCCTGGGCTGATGGCAAAGGGTGACTACTGGCCACAATCACCTCTCTGAATTCACCCTGATTTTTCCATGGCAGCTCCTATAGGCAAATCCATGCAGATGCATCAGCTCTTCCAACTATTCCCCTTTGGGAGCAGCTTCCAGCTGCTCCTCCAGCCTTCCCAGCTGGCACAGGCAGGTTTCCCACTGCTTTCCATGGCTTTAACACCCTCATATGCTTCCTTACTTGAGGATAAGATCTTCCCCTGAAATGAAGCCCTGGTGTCTCCCTGTGTCTCACACCAGCTCCTGGTGGTGGGCTGGACGAGGTGGGTGCAGGGTGGACAAGCGAGCCATAGGCATAAGGAAGAATAATCAATTTATCTGTTTAAGAGAAAGCTACAGAGGGGGGGTTCTTGGTTTATGGGGGATTTTCCCCTGAAATCTGTTGTTTCTAACTCCCTCTGACTTTAAAGAATAAAACCCCACAACATCAATGGATAGGGAAATAGTTCCTGTGGTGGCTGCTGAGTCCACACCAGTCTGTCCCAGTGGAGCTGGATCTCAGAGATTCGGTGTGATTGATACCTCTTCTGGCTTTAATTGCAATTATTCACGTGCCTGAACATTTCACATATTTTTTTTTTTCCCAGGATCTAGCACTTCTTTTTCTTGCCCTTTCAAGACACCCAGCTGGGATTATCCTGTCCTTATTTTCTGTGCTTTTGTTTGTGTTCACATTCCATAACAAGCGATGCTGGATTATAAAACCTACTTCAGGCTAATGCACAATTGTCCATCGTTTTCCACTGAGATGGTTTTTAGTCAGTCCCTTCCCTCTTCCAAAACTGAGCTATTCTAGTGGTAGTCCCAGGTGGAATGTCCCTGAGTCCTTTTGCAAGGCATGAACTCCTCTGGAGCCACCGCAGCTTTCTCTGGAGATCTTAAATTTTCTTGACTTCAAAAGCCTATTTGTAATTTAAGGACACAGGATGTTCTCCCCATGTTTACAGAACACATTGTAACACAGTTTAAGTGTAATTGGAGGGAAAGATCTTTGATGTTTATTGTAAAAATTTCCCTCAAGGGCTGCAGGATTGGTCAAAGTCTACACCAGTCTCTGGATATTTCCCTCTTTTTTTTACCCCTCAAATAATGTCTGGTTTTTAGTTCATAAAATCCAAAACTGTGGATGTTTTATATAAGATTTAAATATTGGTTTAGTTTTGGGGAAAAAGAAGTCTATGTGAGTGTAATAATATTCTGTATTAATATTTCAGAGGAATTATTTTATTTGCCTTCATTTCCCTCCTTTTATCATGATGATTTTTCTGACTTTTTCTTCTGGATATTTCATATATATATTTATGTATTTAAATATATACACGGAGTGGGGGAGCTGCAGGGACCAAATTTCTTCTGAGGGTTGGGGACAGAAGGGAGGAAGAGTCTGTGCCACGTTCTGAAACATCCTAATGACCCAAAGCCCTTTCTGACATGAGAAAAAACAGGTTAAGCCAAAAACCCACCATGTTCTGTTCGTACCTGAAGCCCTTTTGTTAAATCCCTGCCCAGTGTTTGTGACTCCTGAGCTCCCATCCATCTCCATCAGCGATACTTTGGAGAACTTGAATTGCATTTCTAGAACAAGATTTCCAAATCTACATTTTTGGTAGATGTTTTAGCAGATTTCTGTTTTTCATACTGAGTGTTCCATGCTTTGAATACTAATTTTTGATGACCAATTAATTTTTATTGTGGCCATATCACCGAACTAAGATAAGCATCATTTTTTGTTGTTTATTTCCCAACATAACAAATCAATTTTACATTTTGAGTGGGAGGAGAACTAACTGAAGCTGGGAGAAATATAGATGACTGTGTGTCTTTGTTAGGCCCCAAAAATAAAGAGATCTAACAGCTTTTTAATCATGGATTCTCTAGGTCTATATTTAATATCTGGAATTTAGCATCATTAATTTCATAGCAGAGTTTATCATCAAATTCATTAATTTTCATCAGAATGCAAGTGATAAATTGTTCCAGATAAATTATCATCCATCTATGCCATTGTTGAGAGAACAGTCCGAAGATGGGCTTTGAGGAATTGGGAATCTTGTGTGTAGAGAAGGGAATGGAGTTGGCAAAGGCTCTGGAACATCAGTCCTTCCAGCTGAGGGAGCTGGAAGTGTTTGCTTTGGAGGAAAGGAGGCTCAGGGAGAACTTTCTCACTCTTCACAGCTCCTGACAGAAGGGTGCAGCCATGTGGGCATCAGGCTCTGCTCCCAGGGGACAAGGGACAGCAAAGGACAAGGAAAAATGGCCAAGGGAGGTTGAGGCTGGATATTAGGAAAAGTTTCTTCACTGTGAGAATGGTCAGGCATTGGAAGTGGCTATCCAGGGCTGTAGTGGAGTCCTCATTCCTGGAGGTGCTCAAAAAATGCGTGGACACTTCATGTGGCACAGCTTCCTGATGAGGCCATGGTGGGATTCATTGGAGGCAGGATTTGATGACTTTGGAGGTCTTTTCAACCTTAATAATTCTAGGTTCTTCCTGCATGCAGATGTTGGTGGTGCCCAGCAGCTGTCCCTGCTGTCACCTGACACATCTGGCTGCTCCAGGCAGGTGCTGTCACACCTGGCTGGACACTGGGGTGTCTGCCAGCAAACCAGGAGAAAACCACCTGGAGCAGTTGAAGCCATCACAGAAAAGCCCTCTTGCTGTGATGTGCTGTTACCTCGGAGCAGGGAATGCATATTTATGGTGCATTATTTACTCTCAATCAGCAGAATATAGGCCAGCTTTGAAATGCAAATGAGTTGCTTCATCTACAGCCCAACCCACCCAAATGCACCATTTCTGCTGCTCCAAAGGCCAAGCTCACCCAGCCACAGAGCTTCCCCTCTGGAAGTTTTCTGGAGGAAAACAACCTCTGCTTTTCATTTGCTCTCCAGAATTTGAGGTTTCCTCCAGGTAGCCTTTGGTGCTCTCTGTTTATCAGGAAACTGATCCTGGTTCCGTGGGCAATCGCAGCCGTGCTGCAGCTGCTCCCTGGAGCCTCCATCCACGCCGTGCTCCCGAGCACTAACAGCTTCCAGGTGCTGGGACAATGTGTGCTGCACATGGCCCAAATTGGGGCTTTTCACACAGCCATCACATTTGCTTAGGAAGAAAGTTCCTTTCCCCAGCAGAAAGAACCCCAGCGTCCTTTCCAGTGCCATCTGGGAAGAATAACTGGTGCAGCAGAGTAATTCTGTTGTCTCTATGCATCCAGGCAGAATTCTCAAGTTATTCCACCTGAAAACGTGTCTCCTGCAATGGCCATCAAATGGATTTCCCACACCTGCAGACAGGCCTGTAAGTGCGGTTTTGATTCCACGGTAACTTGAGCAAAGAGTGAGGGAATCCGACAGAGAGGGAAAGTTATCTTGCTAATAGGAGTGTTGGAAAAGAGGGAAAATATATCCAGGAGAGCAGATGAAGACGGATTATGAAAACACTTGACTTGGATCTCCTCCTGGCTCACTGGTATAAGGAGAAAGTTGGCTCCTCCCACAAATATTTTTACTCCCTAAATAAAAATATTACTCAGTATTGTTGTATCAAAAATAGTAGTGTCATAAATGCGTCCCCAAATGCTTAATAGTCCAGTCCAAATTCTTCTGCTTTTAAATGCTACTTGAAGAAAAAATTGTAAATATTTTATATATCTTTATATACATAAATAGTATATAAATACTACTTTATAAAATAAATTGCAGGCAGCTTTCTCAAAAACAGTTTTTACAGCACTTTTTCCTTACCATCCTTTATCCTGGGTGAAATCCTTGACCAAAATTCCCAAAGAATGTCACAGTTTAGTTATATTTGTTTGTCATTCCCAAACTTCCATCCATTAGAGTCCAGATGCAGGATCCTCTGCAGGTTTGTACTGCTGGGTCTGCCCAACACCTGTACAGCTCCAACAGGAAACATCCTTTCCTCACAGGTGGCATCCCAAAAATGGCATGAGGAGGAACAAACTGGGTAATGTTGCATCACAGCACTTCCCTACCAGAAATGAAAATTCTTGGCTGTTAGAGCTGGAGAAGGAATTAAAGAATGCAGATTTATTAATCCCAGTTGTTCAAATTCCAGCTCACATAACAGCTCTTTTCCCATGAGCAAAGTTTTTTATGCTAAAACTCCTCTTTTGGAAGTGTCTGGAATATTTTGCTATTACTTAGTTGCTCATGCTGAGCAATTGATTTTTTTTCTTGGCTCTAATCAGATGTTATTGCTTTCTCTTAATTTACTTTTATAGCTGTTTAATGAAGGCTGTTCCTAAATGGTAGAAAAGAATCCAGAGGATTTAGGGAGCTAGAAAAGCTCTTGGAATGTGATTTGTGGTGCATATCAGGTAGGAGGGAGCAACTCTTGCTCTCCATCCTCCACCAGCCTGCCCAGCTCTGCAGATGAGATCATTTAGTCAGTCAAAATTCATCCTGCAGCAAAAACAACTTCCAGATGTTTCTCTAATTTTGCAGGACACTGAACTGTGAACAGTCATTAAACTTTATCCCTTTTGCTTCCTGAATTTTCCAAGACAGAAACAGATAAAAGAGTAGGAAAAAACCCCAAACCACTGCCAAGGGATAATTGTGCAAAGGAAAACTCTGGAGTAAATGTGTTTATTGAGGGTAGTGAAAAGAGGAAAGGAGGAAAGTGCAAGGACAAGGCTTGGAAGCTCAATCACTGTCCTGGAGAATGGAGAGAATGGAGAATCTCATGTCCTGGCAGTGTTGGGCAAGTCAAGTGTTGGAAACCTCCCTGCAGAGAGGGATTTGTTTGACAGTTATCACCTCCCTAAAACTGCCTCTGACAGAGACTGAGAGCTTGAGATCTGTCAGGAAAAAGGGGTTTGCTGTTAAAATTAATCTTTACTTGCTGAAGATGAACTCCTGACTCGTCATCCTCCCTAACCCTGCATAGCTACAGAGAGAATCAAGGATATTTTCTCCTAAAACCCAGGACTGTGAATTAAATCCTCCATAAAATTTTGATAAAGATCTTGCAGCTTCAACTTTAGAAAGCATGTACTTATTAAAACTCCTCTGACTCAATGTTTAATACAATATTGACATCCAGTAATTAGTTCATCCATGATATCCTTCAATTCTTCCCTACCAATTAGTGCTGCAGTTTTCACTTTTGCCTGGCATAGAAATAAACAGAGAAGGTACCATTAGATTTTGTTCTATTACCTTTTTTTCTTGCTATGGTGGTTTTCTCATTTCTTTTTCATCCATGTAATGCTGGAAGATGTGGAAATTTGCCAATTGCCCAGACATCCAACCCTGTAACACCTCTTTTTTTTGGGGAGGAACAATTGAGCTCTAATCTCCCCAGACACGCTGTCCATAAATTAGCGCAGGCTCAGTTTGAGGGACTTGATCTTGCTGCTTTCATTTCTCACGTGACACTTGAAGGGAAAACCAAGTGGATTTTAAACAGCTCTAATTTGTATTTACCAGTTAAGAACCAGTAAGATCAGTTCATGTGGTTGCAACATTATTTGGAAAAGACCCAATACAGCCTTTTCCTATATTTTCCCTGTAAATGGTGTCATTTTACATTAATATCATCTCTGGTTTTGTAGAAGCAGCTCCTGTGTTTTTTTGTTGGTTCTCTGGATTAGACTGGCTGTTATGAATTTGACAACAGTTATCAAATCTCCCCTGCAGCAGATTGACTGTCAAGGATATGATGGTCAAATGTTTCACATATTGCAATCAAACCATTTGTGTTTGGTTTGAAGAATTCCAAAAGAAAGCTGTCAGCTAAGAAATGAAGTTGAAGTAGCCTGAAGCTTTTGGAGCATGTTGATCCAATTATGATGATCCACTCATATCCTTCAGCTTTTTTTTTTTCAAAATCAATTTTCATTTTAGCTCAGGGGACGGGTTTTTTTTGGTAATGCAGAGAAACATCTGTAAGGGTATTTCAGATGTGTTGTTTCAGGAAATTTCTTTTTCTGTGTGCAAGAGACCATTGAACTCCACGCTGATTTTGCAAGTGGCTTTTGTCTCCAGCACACAAAAATTTATATTATACATTGTACATGCATGTATACATATGCAATATGTACCAACCTGAATGGGAATTTTAAATTAGTTTGCATGTGTTTAATCTGGTTGCTTGAACCTGAGGAGAAAAAATTACAGCAAAATCCTGAGGGCTCAAATTGCCAGCACGTAAGGATGTGTATAGAGAAACCTAAACTGCGAACGTTGTGGACGATATTCCCAGCTGGTGCTTACCAGGGAAGCTGTTTGTCACCTGCAGGGCTCTGTCCTGGACAGACACTGCTGTCATGACATGTTGACATAACAGGTCAGTGGTCGGCTCTCTCCTTTCACTCCTTCAGCTGAAAAATGCCAGCTGAAACCACTCAGTATTTGTTATTCTGTTGCCAGGTGTCGTTGGTGGTGAGCTGATGCCTGTCCCTTGTGCAGCCTGAGGGTGACAAAGAGGTGTGACGAGTGTGAGGATGAGGACAAAGCTATGCCCACCCACACTGTCCCCTGCCACGGGTGCACAATTGGAACATCAGAGCTGATCCAGGATTGCTGTGCTGTCCTCATTCCAGATCAAGTGTTGACAGAGAGTTGTTTTCACATTCCGTGGAAAGTAATTAACAAATGTCATTAAATTAGGAGGTATTCCATGGTAATAAGAACTACACCTGGGTGGTATCACCAGGATGATGGACACTGTGTTTGGGGTGGTGGCCTCCAGAGAGGCACAAATTCCCTGATGCTGGGAGTGGAGAGACACCCAAACCAGGACCTCATCCCTCTGGCCAGCATTCCTGGTAGATCCAGTTCCGCTGGAGATCCCTACAGCCGTAAATACCCATCAATCCCACAGCCTGGTTCTCTTTTTGGGCAGGAGCTTTGTAAATTCTTCAATCTGGCAATTAATTCACAATCCATACACCCACCGAGCTGTGAGTCTGATGACCTTTCAGAGATCCATAAATGCTGTTCAGGAGCCACCTCTATAAAACCTCCACCACTTAACCCAAGAGTAAGAAATGAGTAAGTCCTCCAAATCTTCAGGAACTGAAATTTCACCTTTTCCTCATGGTTCATCTCCAAGCTTTATTTAATGAGGATTCTGCTAGGAGAATACACTACCCTGAGATAAGGAGGGGCAGCCTGGCTATTACAGCAAAAAATATTTCCAATTTTACCGGTTATGTTCTGAGAGAGAAAAACTGTTTTGATTTCAATCAAGACCTGGTAGAACCAAAGGTTTTTTGATGGGAACAGATGCCCAACCACCACAAACATGCTGTGGTCAGCAAGATCCATAAAAATATCCTCCTGATACATCTGATTTGGGGGCAAACAGTAGATATGGCAGTCCTTGAGGGGCACCTGATTCTCTGAGTCATCTCACTGTGGTGGCAGAAAGTCTTTTACACTGTTTGTCACCAATGCCAAGGGACATCCTGCTCGTTCACTCAGCACAGGGAGCTTGGGACATGTTGTATTGGCTCTTTTATCTCATGAGCTGCTTAAAAGACACCAAAAACTATTTATTATTGTCAGGTTTATTGAGGGATTTAAGATCTTAAATGAGATGTTTATACAGAAGTTAATCTTCTTGATTTTTATGCCATCATACCTAGAGCTGAAGGGCAGATTTAACCACTCTTTCAACAGTGTATTTTGTTAAATTGAGATATTAATATCAGTTGGATGGGTGATCTTTTCCATGGTATAACATAAGTCAAGGTACCATTGATGATACTTAAATATCTTTGCACCTTTCAATACTGGATTTGAGAAATTATTTTGGCAAATGCTAGTTTTCAGCAGAAATCAGATTTATTTTCTTTTAGTTCTGAAGCCCTGGCATTTCTCAAGGAAATAAAGAGTTTATTTGATAAATTCCCCAATAGCCAAGAACAGACTCCAAATGCTGACTTTAACAGAAGAGCGCTGATCTGCGCCGGGTGAAACTTTCAGCCCTTTCTCTCTCAAAATTTGCAGTAAAGGCAGTGCTCAATTCCCTCATGATTTTATAGGGAACTGGATCAGCTCCATAAAGTTACCTGGAAAGGAACAGACCCACAGATATTGAACACCTTGCCAAGCTTTTTTATGAACTGATGATGGAGAACCACACTCAGATCAGAGATCACCTTTCAAACCTTTTGGCCTGAATGTACTTTATCTTGGATTTAGAGCGTATCCATCAAACTTTGAAGTTAAAAAATGAACCAGCTGGGGTTTTTTGAGTCCTTTCAAGCTGTACAGTAGCACTGCTGTTCGAAAGAATTATTCCAAAATCATTCAAGGTTTTATTTAACTGTAAATATTTATTTTTTCATCAAAGGAAGGGATTCCCAGAGGTGGGCAAGGCATCCAGCTGGCGCCTTTTCAACAATATATTAATTTTTTGTACACCCTTTTCCAAGCTGTGCAGTCAGCAGGAGCCAGGAGCTGTTGAAGACAAGGTCTCCTGCAAAGGGCAAGTTTCTCATGGATAAACACGATGGGGCATATTCTGCTCTAGAAAGGATTTATCCTGATGTTCTTCTCCAACAGACCAAAGGTTTGATTTCATTATAAGGCAAAGCAAAACATTTGTTTCCAGTAAAAGCAAAGCATTTTGCAGGCTCCTGAATATTTCTTTGGAGAATCTTTACCTAAATTAGGTAAATTTTCCAAATAGTTTATTTTTACAGTAGGAAAGGAATGGAAGCTGGAGTTTGGGGCTCCTCTAGGATACACTAAACCTCTGTGCTGGCAAACGTGAGAACAGCACTGTACACATGTTCCAGACAAGGGTGGACCTGCATAAACACTGGCAAAAACCCTGTCCAATATCTCTAGATGCTGAATTGTACAAGGAGAAAAGCACACAAAATTAATACAGCTCATGATACTGAAATAAGGAAAATGCCAGTCAAAGTCTCCAGCTGCTGATATGGAGTGTCCCAGAATCCCAGGATTTGGACGAAAACCTGTGTCAGCAGTTACTGACTCACTTGCAAAATGGGGTGATTAATTATTCTTCTGTATGACCACCCGTGGATGCTTTAGCTATGGCTTGGGATGGATCTGTGTTAGTGCTGCATGACAGCAAACTCCAATCCAGGATGAAAGGCTGGGATGTAATTAGTGTTGTACGAGAAAATACCAAGCGAAAAATATTAATTGCCTACGCATCATAAATTTGACCCATGTCAAATCGTTCTGTGGCCGTGCCAAGGAAGGAAAATTTCACAGCTGGATTTAAAGAAGAATCCAGTCACTCTTCCTACATGTGTGGGGTTATTTGGCTGAAATGGAGAAAATAGGTTTCTTGAAACTATTGGCTTCCCAGAACTGAAGTGGGTGAGATAGAAAAGTTCAGAGCTTGACTGGACCAGATCCTCAGCAACCTGCTCTGGCTGTGAGCAGCAGATGGGCCTGGGTGGCATCTGAGGATCCAGAGGGGTTCTGTGGAGACACAAAATGCTGATGGTTTGCTGATGGATGAACAGAGAAGGGCATGTTTTAGTCCTGTCACAGAGGGAAAATAATCTGGGACTTCAGCATAGCCTGGAGGCATATACACAGGGAGATTTGCAAGCGGATGTGAAGTCAGTATTGTTTAAAAACAGGCTGAAGAATGAAAAGGCAAATAGTATGGTGGTGTTTTCACAGATAGTGTGGTGGTATTTTCCACGATATTTAGGTACTCATGAGTCTAATCAGCCTGGGGAAGAAAGATAAACAATTCCATTTAAATCACATTGAACCAGAGTAGGTGGCTCAAGAGCTACATGAGGCCTAGACAGATCGGGAGAGAAGCAAGATGAGCAGAAGGACCATGTGAGGTTCAGGCAAACCCGCCTGATCCCCACTGGCTGCAGCTCAGCCTCAGGATGTGTTTTTGCACCATAGCCCTGAGGATCTGAGGAAATGTTTTAGGGCCGTTCATTGGTGTTGTCTCCTGAAAGGGAAGAGGGAGGTCCTTGACCCTTCACATTTGCTGCTTTAAGCATAAACCCCTCATCAAATCAATGCAGAAACATTGTACAACTTTCAGAGTTGTGTTTAGCTGCTTAAATTTCCAACCTGAGCAAACGGAATAATGCTATTTCTTTCTTTATTTATTAATAAATTTATTTCTCCCCTGCACCACTGCTCCGGGGCAAATACATAAAGATGGAGCATTTCCCACTGGAAGCTTTTGACTCCAAGTTTAGAGGAGCCATTAGTCACGTCAACCATGCCAAGTCTGGTGGAATTTGGCAGAGCTGCGTAAACCTTACCCTCAGTAAAGAGATGAACCTTTACCTCACAACACAATGATAATTCATCAGGAGTTTAGTGCTCAGCTTCCTATTAAAATACCCCAGTCAGCCAGGATCAATCCCTACAAATCAGCCAAGAAACATACAACTTGGATCAAACAATAACATTTTTACTCAGACTGCACAGACACAGTTTGGCTCTGATGTGTTTTCCCGGGTGAATTACAAAAGCAGGATTTGGAGATTCTTCCCTCTCGGGAATTAAATGCTCAGAACTATCGGCTGTCAACTTGAAGAATGTTAGATCTGCATCTCTCCACAATTGTCTTAAGTTTCTTGGAACTGAGCCCAGCTATTAGCAGGGGGTAAATAAGACAAAAATTGACAACAATGCACATTATAGGGTGAAGTGTGGAAGGCTGAGGTTTAGATGTGAATGGTTAATGGATTTATTAGACCTGTGGTATTTGATTTGAAGCTTATCATGTTGTTCAAGCAGGTTCACCTCAGCTGATCTCTGAAAACTAAGAAAAAAAGAAGTACATTTCATTCCATTTAAAACACTGCAAAAATACAGGGTAGTGTTTATTAACATGGTATGATTTTGGGGGTTGTGCAGAGCCATTCTATGATGGTTAAAAATATGTTTTAAATGTGCATTGTTATAATTTTGAGTTGGTCAGATCCTGTTTGGCTGTTGGTATGGACCAATGCAGTAAAATGAAATCTGCTTGGTGAAATAGGGATTAAATATCTGTTATTTCCAAGTGTGTTTGTGTTATTTCCAAACTCCTCCTTTTGTTTTTACAACATACAGCGGGTACAAGGTTGTGAGGTCAGACTGGGAGAGATTCTGCATTTTCAGAAAAGTGGCTTTTGCTGTATTTTTTTCTGCTGCCTTATGTGTTTGGACCATAACAATGTTTTTTTTCTCTTCTCTGGTGTGAGCTGTGCTTTTTATACTACAGCACCTTTACTAGGGATGAAAAGGCCCAAGAAAAGAGTGGTAATTTTACCAATGAGTGAACAGCACAGCTAAATCATGGCAAACTTGTAAAAGACTCCATTTCAACAAGTTTCTAAAGAGCACAAATACAAATATCTTGACACAAGCCCCAAGCAACATAAAACAAACCTAAATACACATTAAAGCTCAGTTCAGCCCAGTACCTCAGCCCGAGGTTATTGAGAAGTGTGAATCCACAGGTTTATTCACATCCATGCACGTTTTTGGGTGTACAAACTCTTCGTCTCAGCGAGCAGAGCAAAGCCAAGTCTTCATTCCATTCTCTTCATTTCCCTGCTGAAGCAAATTTTTCTGCCTCTCCCTGGACTTCCTTTCTTAGGATAACCCACTCAGAGGTATTTTTCTCTAGGTTCTGGACGTGTTTCTGGAGTTCCAGTGAATTCCCCCACCCTTCCCCGTGGTGGTGCTGCCTGAGCCTCCCTCCAAGCAGCTTTTGGAGGCTTTGGGAAGAGTTTGGCTGCCTTTGCACCAGCCTCGATTCCCTCCCAGTGACAACACCAAGTTTCACTTTGGAGCCTCAGGTAGGTTTCTACTCACATAAATCTGTAGACAATAATGATGAATTTGGGCACAGAGATTCTAAAAAAGTGTGCTTTCAAAAATTGACTTTACTCAGTTGGGAAACATCAGGCCCCAGCCCTGTCCTGTTCTCAGTAGCTGTTGTTACGTCCCAGTAATCCCATTTTACATCTGAAACTCCTGTGGTTTTATTTATACAAACAATTCTTGATTTTCTATTTTCTCTGGAAGGAGTGGAGGAATTTTTAAACTTTGTGTTCCAGTGATTGCAGGTGTGTATTGTGGCACTGGAAAGGAAATTACTGCCATGTATACATGGCCAATGGAGACCATTCAGGGGTCATGATGTGCAATGAGAAACTCCCAAAAACTTTGTCAAGATGTGACTTTAGTAACAAACATAAACCTGAGCTTGAAAATGAGCAGCTGGTTTGTTCCATTTGGTGAGATCACACAGTCAGCAGAAGCTGGGCTGAGTTGGAGTGACTCTGGGTCTTGATTTTAGCAAAATATCACCCACTTGGGCCTAAGACACTGTACCAACATAAACTAATAGCTTAGAGTCAGTGGTTTCACTATTACTAGGTAACTGGGTAGAGGAAAACACTAAATGGAAATTATTAGGAATATACCAGCAAGTCCCAGGAGAGAGGGAGAGCAGAAAGGTCCTGTGCAGCTTCTCCAGGATTCCTGTAAATTAAGAATTTCCAGTTCCCATTGATCATTCCTCTTTGCACCATGTGTATAAAATAGCAATTTGTGGTTTCAGGAGTGTCATGTCTGCACGATGAGTCCATCAATTTTCTTTGGCTGCAGGTTTCCCTTCAGTGGCTGGGAAGTAAATTATGAGAAGCTGAAGGAGAAAGCCGTAAATTATTGGGCTCTGCCAACTTCAATATCCGCAGCCTGACGGAGCCTTGATTTGACAACAATCTGCTTGTCAGTCTCTCTTGCAAAATATTAACACGCTCAATTATCAAATGTGTTACCCAACTGTTAAATCTCACGGATAGAGCAGTCCAAAGTCCAGGGTCAGGCTCCATTTCTCCTCCTGCAGCAAAGCATATGCTCAGGCTTAGGAGCTGCTCATTCTTGGCCTGTGACAGCAGTATTTCTTTAGGGTTAGTAGTGGTTTTTTAGGAAATTCAGGCTCTTTCTGTGAGAAAACTGGAAAGAAAGGCACAAGTGTTGTTGCTTGGTTGCCCTGGGTGCAGTTGGAGTTTCTGGGAACGGGGAGTGGGAGCAGGATGGGCTCCGTGCTCCCTGAATCAGCCTCTTTGAAGATGCAGAAAACAAATTATCTGCTTTTAAAAAGCCCCAAGTTTGGGAAGAAGCACCAGGTTACCTTCATTTAAGAACATTTTACTAAATGAAGTATCTTCTGTCACCAGCACAAGTAATCTTGTCTTTCTCTGAAAGACCCTTTGGGAAAACCATCCCACTTCAGAAGGATTTTATCCATCCTCCTGTACCTTTCCCAGGCAATGGTGATGAGCATTAGTCTGTCTCCCCATGCTGTAAATTTTGATGGGCCACTGTAGATAAGGGGTTTGTGCTAAATATTAGAAACAGTCACCTGGAAACAAATGAAACTATGAGTGATAACCACATGCAAATGTATCCCCCATTTATAACTCACTAGTAAATGCTGACATTTGGAGAGAGGGAATGTGGTACAGGAGGAGGATGCAGGGTTTTGTAATTACAGTCCCAATCCATTCTCAAAAGATTAAAGTTTTACACAGTGGTTGTTCTCGGGAAATTTGCTGAATCCTAATATTTAAGATGAAAGCATAATGAAGGATGATTTTTTTTTTTTTTTTAAGAATTGTCTGATAGGCTTGATTTGCCAGTTCCCACTGAAGCAAGACTTTCCTCTGACTTCAATTATCAGTAAATTGTGTTGACCTCAATAAGGGTTTTTGCAGAACTGGACCCGTAGCATGAATAGGCTGTTCTGTGCAGAAAAGTGACTGCATGAAAATGGCATCTTCTTACTCATCAGTTCTGCCTCCCGAGGGCACACGAGCTGCTGTGTCTGCCTTTAATGACAGAAATGAGGTTTTGCTGCTCTCTCCTCCTGTGAGACCTTCGGAGCTGATGGAGCTGGGCTGGGAGTTGGTGCAACAGTGGTAGAATTTGGGTGAGAACAGCTGTGTCCCCTCAGTCCTCCCCACCCAGAGGAGTGTGAGCCCCCAGGTTGTACCCCAAAAAGGTGTGAGCCCCAAGGTTGTCCCCCAGAAGGGTGTGACAAAACCCAAACCCCTGTCTGCACACGACAATGAATCAACCATCATTTTCCCACTGGGCTACTCCAGACCGGGAGCTTTAAACGCTCTCTGTTTGACATCCTCCTGATTTATTGCATTTGTAAAGGTGACCTTAAATATTTTAATGGTAATAATTCTTTCAAGGGCTTAAATCAGTAAATGTGCTGTGTTCATATTTTGGCATTATATACTGTAGGCAATTTAATCCATATAAGCAGTTTCACTGATATTAACACTGTAGGCAAACTGATACTAAAGTTTAAATGTCAGAGAGAGTTTCCATATTACATCTAGTGCAAACAAAGCATTTTTTCTCCAAGTACTGAGGCATAAAATACCAGGAGATAGTAAAGACAGAGAGTGCCAATGAATCTGAAATAAATAGGACGTGAAATTTATAGTATTTTCAAATATGTGCCCTATCCAAGGATGCTGCAGCTGCACAGATCTATAAAATTAGAGATAAGAGAAAAACCTTGTAGAGCTTCACAATAAATGCACCTCCACCAGAGTATCTATCTGGATTTCTGTAACTCCTTGGAGATTTACTATTTCACCTTGGATTTATTTCCCACTGTGCATAGCATGGATGGTATTTCATATTTCTTCCACTACCCCACTCGTTATGTAGTGACAGGTCCCAGCTGTAATGGCTGGGCAGGGATGTGGCACCACGACCCCACCCCCTGTAGGAGGGTGCAAACAGATACAGGCTGGGATGGTCCCACCAATATTTACCCAGTGCTGCTGCAGGAGCTGGGGATCAGGCAGGTTTCCACCCTGTGGCCCCCAAGCTCTGGGTGCCTTCTCCCACTCAATGGGCAGCCAAGATTTTGCTTTATTGGGGGAAAAAAAAGCAAGGATTGGGTAAAAAGAGCAGTATTCCTTGGTTTCCAGCTTGTGGTGTGCTGCTGGGTGCTACCCATTCTGGGATAAGTGATGCCTGTGGCTCTCAGAGCCATCGGCCCAGGGAAGGAGCATCTGAGACGGCCAAGCACCGGCTCATAAAACCTGTGACAAATGGTCAAAGGTTTATTGGCCATGTACTGCTGTGCATGACCCCATAAACCAGCAAGGATGTGTGGAAACATGGGCTGTTTGTTAGGATGTTTGCTTGTTAAATAACCTGACCTGCTCTGAAATCTCCTGCTGGCATCGCCAGGCTAAAAAACGGGGGCAACTCAGTAAAAATAAGTAAAGCAACCCATGAATGATGTGGAGGAAGTCACAGGAGGAGGAAGAACAAGTGCTGTCATGTGGAGGATGAGAGTGGAAGGGAATAACAACTGAGAAAAAAAAATTATGAGCTAAATATGCTCTTTTTTTCCTAAAGATTCTTGTCCTTGATTTAATGCCTCTGAAGGTCAGGCACAGCTCTGGTGACCATGACTCCTGGGAATGTTCATCACTATCACCTAGGTGACAGGACTGTGGTACTGGACTTGGCAGTGCCTCTTTATCTCAAGGAATTTTGAAGGTGCTTCAGGCAACTTTAGGCAACTGGATATAAGGGAGAAAATGCTGCTCCTGTAGGGATGGTGAAAAGGGTCCTCAGCCTCCACCCTTCCCTGGCTTCCAGGGCCTTCAAGCTAAGCCCTGCCAGACCTCGATGAGATGTCCCAGACCACAAACAAGGAGAGCTTCAGATCCCATGGGAGGAAGGGACAGCATCTGCCATGAGAAGTTTCTTTCACTATTCAGAAAACTCAAACGCAAATAACATCTTCCCATCTGTGTCATTGCATCAAGGTGAACTTCTTGTGCTCCAGGCTGAAGGATTCCTCTGGAACAGCACTTCTTCCATCAGGAGCCCCTGGCAGCATGATGTGACCATCACATTTTCTGGTCACAGCCCCTGGGTGAACAAGTGACCCAATGCACAACTTGCAAACTCCAGAACCTGTCAAAGTGAGGAGAAAATGAATGTGCTCGAGATCTCATTGCAAATTTCAGCCTTCTGCTGAAACAGAGCCAAGATCCTTAATTCATATTCACATCCCTAATCAATATTTCAAGAAAATCAAACTGTAAAGCTCAACCTGTATAATCGTGGTTCTGCCTTCCTCCTGATTGCACTTAATTTCATCAGGGTCACACTGAAGAGCTCAGGCTTGTTTAATTCTAAACTCCAATGACAGTCAGAGGAACCCAATTTTAGTTGTGGCTCTGTAAGATTTTTTTTATTCAAAAGCAATTAAATGGCTTTCTTAGGCCTCCTTAAATTGACAAACTGTAAATAATGTGTTCTGGAGGGCTGTTTCTCCATAGGAAATGATATCACCATATTTAAAACCTATATTGAATGACTTGTGATAACTGCTACCTCAATAGATGATAAACCAATAAATTGAAGTAACAGCACATAAAATGATAAATTTTGCTGGACTTAAGGTGATATAAAAAAATTGGAGACTTCACTGCTATTTCCATTTTTAATGGGGTTCTGTGGCAGTGCATTCTGGCAGCAGGGCTGGAAAGGTAAATTAATCTTTATGCATCTTCATCAAGCAGTGTAAACACGGCCAAACTTAATTAGGACATAATAGATTGTTAAGTGTCTGCCCCTCAGAGGTGGGATTGCTCTGGCAAGGGATTACAGACTCTCGGGCAAGGTCTCCTCTAAAAGACTGCTTGTGGCTTTTCCATGCCTCTGACAACAAACCCCATGGAAAAGCCCTGCCAGAGAGGCAGCTTCCCACGGTCCCAGGGCCAAGCACCAATCTGCAGTGAAATGTTAATGAAACGTGGCCTGAGGTTGCACTGCTTTGGCAGTAAAAGCTCTTGTTTTACTGCAAGAAAACCAATGGGAGTCATTGAAATCTCCACCTGGATGGAAGTGCTGGGCCTTCCCAGCTCATCTTCCCACAGCCATGGGCTGGACAACCCATGGACAACCCATGGAGAGAGGGAACTGGGCTGAAGTAAGTGTTTAAAAATACCAGAAATCTTACTTGACATACTGTCTTTTAGATATTATTGCACATTAAGTAGTGAAATGCAGTACAGTCTATTTTTCACTTCTATTTCTGATATCAGTTTTTGTCATTAGCAGATCCATTCCTGTGTGATTTTCTGAGCCTGTTGTGCTGTGACCTCTCTTTCCATGGCAGCAGTTGAACTTACACTTTTATATATAAGTATATATTTATATTTTACTGCACATGCTCTTGCTTCTTAAATGGACTGAGTTCACTAATTGAACACAAGGTCACAATTTCTGGTTTAAAAGTAGCTGTGAAACGTAGTTCAGAAATCTCAAAGCTTTTTGTGAGAAATGTTGGCAAACTAATTCTCGAAAGAAATTAAGTTTTATTGAACAGTTTCAGTCTGGATTCAATGTCTGTACAGTGTGGACAGCAGAAAATTCAGACAAGAAAATATATTGTAGTCTCAGGGGAAATTTTTGTTGCTTTAAAAGTTGTTTTGTAGTATGGGTTTGGTGTGTCAAGGACAAAATGCACAGAGGCACAAACTGGCCAGATGTGGAGATCTTTTTCACACTGTCAAATACCAAAACAGTTGTGTCTTAACAACTGGAAATCAAACTGCAGCATCATCTTGAATGCCTTGATTATTCCAAGGCTCCTTTTGGAGTACAATGTTCTTGATTTTATTTCCTGATAATTGTGTTAAGAGTTTTCTGCTGCTCAATTGCCTCAGGAATTAGGATATGGTTTTGAGAGCCAGGGAAGGACTCTCCTGCTAGCACAACTCTCCAGGACAGAAAACATTTCTTATTATGGATATTATCATGGATATTGTATGAAAAAGGGAAAAAATTATTTCAGAGCTGTAGGAAAGGTCTACTGCAGACCATGACACTGGACCCATTTTGTTAATCAGGATAAAACAGCAGAGAAAACAAAAATGTTGAATTCCCAGCTTTATTTGGTCACTACCATCCTTGCAGAGGGTTTTTATGTACTTTAATTTCTATTTTAAGTCTTTAATTCACTTTTTAATTCCTTCTTTGCTATTTTTTTATGTTTTGATCTTTGTTTGCACCACCTAAAGCAAAACCAGTTTAATCCACATATATCTCAGAATCAGACTCCACTCCTGCATTTGCTTTTGTATTTCCACTCTTTGGTAATAGCTTTTACAAGCAGACCAGTTTAAATTCTTAATTTTGTCTAATTCCTCTAAATGCACAATGATTCTTCAACTGGAAAGGAAAGAGAGTAGCTCAGAATGATCCATATGTTGAAGTACTGTATTTTCATCATTTAAATGATAAACTTCCCATCAAATATCCACAAATGTACATTCATGACTCCCATCCAATGATCTATTGGCCAGAGGCACATACATTGTTTTAATTTATTTTGGAGTAAAGGTGCTTTCCTGCCGAGTTTGGATAAGCTTGCTATGCACCAAACAGATGTTCAATAAAAGAGACTTCACTGAATATGACAGAGAAACTCAGGGAAAGAGGATGAAGGAAGGAAAATTACAGGATGTATGGATTTCTGGTTCATCAAACAGGCCACACTTTTAATCAGGGCCCTTTTATGGATGGAGCAGTAACGAAACAGAAGGACCAGGGGTGTCTTGGAAGAAGGTGACACCAATGTGTTGCTCGTGGTGGATTAACTTTGGCAAACCCACTGTGAGATTCTCCTCTTCCTCTGATGGGTTCAGTTCCTCCCATCATGGGAAAAAACACCGGCAAAAATTCAGTTGCAGGATCTGGGAGAATTACGAAGTCTGGTGGTGGGCAGGTGAGGGCTCCTTCCCGCCACGAGAAACACTCAATTTTGTTCTCAGAAGGGAAAAGTGATTCTTAAAACACCCAAGCCTTACATCTGTTCAGTCTTTTCCTGTTTGGAGAAAGGTGCTATTTAAGGAGGACCTGAGGAGCACAAAGCCGGCCTGATTCATTGGGAGATCAAAGAGGGAATGCTGCCTTTGAGATAAAGATGGCTCTGCTTTGAAAGGTTTCTCCTTTGTTCAGGGATGTCCACCCACCTGAGACACACACACACGAGGAGAGAAGCTCCTCCTCACCTGCTCCCAGGGAGCTTAACCTCCAATTTTTGGATGTCTCCATCGAAGAGAGAGCTCATGCCTGACCTGCTCCAGCCCCACCCTGCCTTTGAGCCCAGTGGGGATTGGCCTCCATCTTGTGACAGAGAATTGACTCCATGATGCAATTTTTAAAACTGGAAAATTTTAGCACCCCACTGGAAGCATTCTTATTCACAAGATGTGAATCCCAATGTTGATTTGGAAGAGGAATTGACATTTTCCACCCAGCTATCTGCTATACTTGTTCAGGGGCAGCTCCTAACCAGTTTTCCTCATTCTATCTTCCACTATGGATGTGCCAACGTGGTAAAAACTTGAAGTATTTAAATATTTTTGTGGGCATCTTGGTAAAATCTGATGGTATAGAAGGTGGAACAGCTTCTGCAGGTGCAGCTCTTCCACCAGTTTTCTCCATCCAGATTATCTGATGTTTTCAAAATCAGTCCTAATAGTAGTGGCAGTGCCTTGGAATGTGGTGTGGGACAATCAACATGTGACCTGATTTGGCTCCTGAGGCTTTCTCTTGGTGTGGCGGAATGGAGAGGAAAGGTAAGAAGGCATTTCTGGAAAAGGGACCTTTATAAGTGAGTTTTATATATTTTTATTCAGGAAATTCTCAGCTTGGCTTAACTCTCCTACATTCACTTCTTTAGAAGGAACTTCCTTTCTGCAACCTACAAAATGTGTATTTCCATATAGACATGAGATAATAAAAGTGAGTAGGATATATGGGGAAAGACAGCAAAAATTCATGGCAAAAGAGGATCTGAAGGAAATAAAAGGTCTAAGTGGTAACTGGCATCAGACCTACCTACTTATTTTTAAAAAAAACATGCTGAGATACTGACTTGGATATTTACCAAGCTCTTCCTGGGCAGAACTTGCTGGTTACCAGCAAGTTGAGATGAGAAATAACTCTGCTGTGGGACTGTGATGGGCTTCTCCAAAATACACATTGAGATTTGTTAATTTGCAATGGGGAAGAAAAACTCTCCCTTTAATAATAAATCGTTTTATAGTTTAATATTAAAACCACCAGCCATTCAGAACCAAGGGTCAACAAACAGGAGTTTACAACATGAAGTAGGATCCTGTGTAGACTTACTGAGCCATTGCTTTGTGTGAGTATCTACAACCAGGAGCACCAAGTCTCCACTGCTGCTGATGAATTCACACATGATGCTGAAGTTTCAAAACGCTGAAGCCTGGACACTATTTTTCACAAGATGGATTGGCATTTTTAATAATTCCCAGATCCCAAACACATATGAAACGAGCCCTTGATGAGAAAGGTCTGATTACAAATAACCTGCAGAGAGATGAAAGTTCGTTTTTAATATCTGTTTTTTTAATTCTGCCTTCGACTTTCAAGAGGCTTCAAAAGAAGGCAAAGACTAGAAAACAGTTTGATTTAATACTGTTAGATGTGTGAAATAAAATGCTGGACAATAAGAGATGTAAAACAAGCAACAAGTGCAAATGACTTAAATCAAATTAAAGAGCTAATTGAAAATAATGGAATTAAACCCTTTTTTGGTTGTTTTTATTCATCTGGTTTTCAGCACTGTTTGTAACAGCATTTTTTTTTTTTTTAATCTTCACTTTGAAGAACAAACTTTCTCTGCCATGAAAGACAATGATTTTAATCAGGCTCTGAAATGTCATTCTCTGGGGACGTGGGTGTTAAATGCCAGCGAGGAAGAGAAGCACCATCAACACGAACCAGCGGGGCAACCACGGAGCAAAGTGGCCTCGGTGTGTGGAGCTCTGATACAACATCCTGATACTGAGATCCTTCAGCTCCCATCACAGTGACCCTCAGCAACACGACCTCGCTTTCATTCTCTCTGTATACAAAGGAATTCTTTTTTATTTTGGTAGCATAAACACTCACAGCTTCAACAGAGCAGATCTCGGACTCCAGTGAGGAACCACGAGGTATCCGCTGGTAAATCTCTGCTTTCAGAACAGATCACCCAATATGGAGTGAGCTTTTGTGGGTTTTGTTAAAGCAACTGAATGGAAAAGAGGTTTATGTGAGGGCATTTGGGTGTCTTTCTATCCAGCAAAGCAAAGGGTGACACCTCTGCAGTCGGATTGGTGTGACTGCAAACCTGCAGGGAGCTGCTCATGGCTGCTCCTGGTTCTCCTGGGAGAGGAGGTGTCCCAGCAGGAGCACCACTGTCCTCATGGCTCCTCACTGTCACACTTCTCTTACCCTGCCCAGTGCCCTTGCAGTGCCAGTTTGACTTCTTGCTCTCCTCTGTCCGCTCCCAGGCCACCTCCTTTGAGCTCCAGGGCAGGGATGGCCCAGCAAAGGTTCCTTTGCACAAAGGCCCTGAAGCCTTCAGTGCTTAGAAAAATCCAGCTGAGCAGAATCGAGGATGTTAAGGGTCTTATCAAACTTAAACGATGATTCTGTGATTGCAGGAGACATCTGCAGGGGGATGTCACCCACAGAACTTGAATGAGGCTTGGCTTTGCAGAGCAAAATTAAACCTGTTATAAGCATTTTGTACAGAAAATTCCCCCATAAATCCCTGTCATCAGTGTTCAGAAAGTTTCTCTTTTTTTGACTGGAAGCTCACAGAAATAACCTCCCTGTGGAGTTCAGAGCTGGGCAGCACAGCAGGCTCAGCTGCTCCTTGGCTTTAGAGGTTATTTTTGCTTTACTCCATCCAGCACAGGAGCAAACCACCCCTAGAGCAACCCAGTCTAGTGGAAGGTGTCCCTGCAGGAATGAGATGATATTTTAGCTCCTTCCAACTCAACCCACTCTAGGATTGTGTGATTAACTTTTCTGGCTTTCTCATGGGCAGCTTAATTTTAAGTCTTGCAAAAGAACTAGGGGAAAACCAACTGAGACAACAGGAGGACAATTCCCCTGCACGTGGAAATTTTTTTTTTTTTAACGAAATTATTTCCCCTGTGTACTGTTACACTGCCTCTTCATTAGAGGGACAGGAGAAGTGTGTGCTTGCTCAATGCTGAGCTCTCATGGTATGCAGCGGCTGCATAAAAAAAATTATTCCGGGTGCTAAAAACCCACCTGACACTGCTCCTTAAGTTTGGTGAAATATCCAATCAGTCTCAGTGGGTTTTTCAGGAAAAGGAACAAATAAAACAACAGAAGGATTAAAAAAAAAA
>VXBQ01012474.1:219666-240115 GCA_013400175.1 Phainopepla nitens
GAAATGTCCAGCATTGATTTAGAAACAGGCTCTGCCAAGCAGGGGAACAGGGGCCTTTCCCAATCCATTCTCTTTATGGTTATTAGTATTGATATTGTATTTCTCTTGGCTCCCAAAAGGAAAAGTGGGGAATGAATTAGGAAAAAAATACTTTTCTGTAAATAATTTTTTTACCAATTCAGATGGTTTTTAGGAAAAGAAGTGGGGGGGGGGGAAAATCTGCTTCTCAAATGTCAAGGACTTGAAAGACTAAAAATACATCACCGGAATAAATAAATTAACCCAGAAGACAGGACTGATGCTCTGCAGGCATCAGGGATTAAATAAATTCACTAAATTCAAAGTGGTACTGCAGATAAGAGCTTTTTGTGCTGCAGCATGTACAGCTTATTGATTGTGGGATTGAGGTGCTGTGCACTCTTGTAAAGGGACTCTGCCTGATATGGCTTAATCCTGCCCCAACGCACAGCCCCGTGCTCCGAGCGTGGAGCCCGCTCCCCTCTCCCCATTTATTTTAATTTGGTTTCTGCCTTCATTTGCTGCACCACATCTGTGCCCTCTCCCCCCAGCCTTTCCCCAGCCCTGGCTGAGGGACAAGAGGCACTTCAGGAGGTGCTGAGCCTGCAGGATGAGGGGTGCTGCAGGAAAGGGGCTGTGGGCAGCTTCCACAGGGGTGGAACGCCCCAGCACTTCCCTCTTCCAGCAGGTTTGGGGGGCGCTGAGGGGACAAGGGATCGCCAGCAATGCCTGGATCATGCAGGGACCTTAGGGGAATAGCTCCAGTGGGGATCCTGGTTCTGCACACTCACATTTTGTTACGGGAGCCACCAAGGAATGTGTCTGACCAAGGTCAAAACATGGCCTGCACAGATAAGATTAATTTTTCTTGACAAAAAAAAAGAAAAAGTGGAAAAGTTTGTAATAAATCCCAGAGGAGCTGTTCCACACCCAGCTGGAATGAAGCTGGGCAAGTTCCAATTTACCTATTTTCCACGGCAGAGGGTGTTCTCACCCCCCTGGTCAGATGCTGAACTGTCCAAGTCACTTCCACTAATACAGAAGGACATTTAATTCCTCCTTTGGAAGCTCTCCTGGTGCTCAGCTCAGGTTTCCTCCACAGGTTACTCTAAAGAGCCAGCAGAGTTCTCCAAACACAGAACTTCATCATTTCTCAAGTAAGAGAAAAAACCTCCAGGCCTCTGGAGATGTGAGGGAGCAGCTGGGCGGGGCAGGGATGCTCTCAGGGTGTGCTGGTCCCCTGGGCCGCCTCTCTTTGGGTGAGGTGGCCCCAAGCTCCAGCACCTTCCCAGCCTCAGGGCATCCTTGGGTGCTGGCTTCCAGAATCCCTGCAAAAAGAGCTGATCTGGCCAAGGGGAAAAGACTTTTATTATTAATTGTTGTCTCTTGGGTGTGAGGGAAGAGCTCCATGGCATGAAAGAAGTTGATACAGGGACTTTTGGGTAACCTCCCCAAATCCCTATATCTCCCTCAGGTTTGGCAAATCTCCCAATATCTTTCACCAAAATCAAGCTCCTAATCTCAAGACACCTCTCCTACGTAAGGCTGCCTCCTGAGCACGATCCACAGGGCCCGTGTTTCAACACCCAGGATTCATTAATATTTCCTGCAGAGTGCTCAGTAAGTAGCAAATAAAGCAGGAAGTGTCCCAGATGTTGGAAAGAAAAAATGGAATTATTCATTGCTTACTAACATCAAATGCTAATGTGAGAAAAGCATCCTTGAAGAAATCCTTGACTAAAATTCATCAGAGTGATGTGAAATCACTGTTTTAATTATGCATTTTGAATGTATTTATTAGTCCCGGTTCTGATCTGACTTACAGATGTTTAGCAGTGATAAGGGTCTGCTGCAGCCTTCGGAATTACTCATGATTTATAATGACAAAACTTGGATCAGAATTAGGTCCTTGTCACTACTCTATAATATCCTTTCATCAAACTTCACATTCAACAGATGAAAGCGATCGTGGTTTCTGCAATTTCCAGCTCTACCACTGAGCCCACGAGTTCCTTTTTTTGAAAGTTCTCCTGCAGAAATGATGACTCTCACAGCAAATTTTGCCTGCTGGAGTTATACTTGCCACGAGAAACTTGAGAGCAAAGGCATTGGACTCTTTAATCCACCAAAATGATGTATTTGGCCTTGTGCTGGCAATAACCATGGAATTTTAATGAAGGAGTTAATTGCTTTAATTATGCAACTCTACAATCTCATTCTTTCTTATTCTTGTGACTATTAGATATATATCTAATAGTGAGAGGTTTTCCAGACCTGTGGGAGATCCAGGGATTTGATGAGGTGACACAAAAGCTCAACACTAGATATTTAAAATAAAACACCCTCTGTTCAAGAATTATTCAAAGCCATGTGGTTTTTTTCCAAAGAATGATGGAATTTTAAACTATTGCTTGTTCTAGAGCTGATCCAGAAAGAGCAAGTCTCCAGGGATTCTTTACTCCCTAAGGCATGAATGCATGATTAAGCTAAATGTATTCCATAAATGCCTTGATGACATTAAACTAAATTTTTTAAAGAACAGATGGAGAAAGTTAATAAATATTTCATTCTATAATATAAAACTCACTTCTATATTCACAACTTCAGGGATCTTCAGCTTCACAGATATCAATAAGTCTGATGGATTTCTTGCTGCATTCTCATTCTTCTGCCCCGGTGTCTCTTATGGGATCATCATTTCTGCATGCTTGGATTGTTTTATGGGATCAGTGAAAGGCAAGTGACTGTAAATCTTGACCTCTTCTGCTCCTGGATTATATACTTTTATTCTTTGTGACCATAAGTGTTCATCTCCACATCGAATAGATAATTAAATGACAAAAATTATTCAAAGGGAATTTATGGAGAGAAATTATCCCTTGAAGAACTGATGGGGAACAGGCATAACCCAAGGAGAATCAGGGAAAAAAAAACCAAAACAACTAAATAGTTCAGAATGGCCAAATAAACCACTAAAATCTCAGTGTATTTGGGAGTGTCATGAAACCTCCATTCACTTGGAAAAAAACCTATGATTTTTACCTGCACATCCCAATTCTATTCAAACAAAATTTCTATTAAAGGAAAACAGTGTGGATATTGCTTAAGAACTGTAGCCCAAGCCTGTTATTCATATGAAAGAACTAATCTTTACATGGGGGAATTACAATTTCTCACTCTGTGTATGCCATGAATCTTGTAAAAGAATAATTAGAACTTGCTCCGAAAGGGAAGAAACGCCAGACTTGAATAATATTTTAGGAAGAGCATTAACAAACATTTTTACACTGCCAACAATCTTCAGCACTTCCTAGCAGAGATTTACATTCCATTATTAATTAACTGCACTGAGTCAATAGTGTGACATAAAGCTCGGGAGATGTGAGCTGAGCACAAACTCTGACATCCACGAGAACGGTGCCTTTTGAGAAGTTTGATTTAAAATTTATGCAAATGAGCTCAGCAAGCAAGGACCCAACAAACTACTTCAAAGCACCACGCTCCAGCCCGAAAAACACGACAAGATCAAATCTTTGTCATTCCTCAAGTATCTTTACAAACCTCTGCATATTCAGGACAAGTTATTTCCCCCCCAGTACCTGGACGGTTTGGTGGAGAATTAGGAGGTGATTGCTCTTTGTAGGGTCACTGCCATGTCAGCCAATCACCTGACTGCAAGAATTTAAATGTATTTCAATGTTATATAATTTGTCTTTTTTGAATCTGACTCTTGTGTCTGTAGAATACAACAAAGTCCCAGCTGAGCTGCCTGACAGGGCTGACCAAAACAAAGCCAAAAAAAATACCAGAGCTATTGTCCCCACTCCTGTTCCTCCAGCTCCCACCATCATTCAACTTTTGGACTGAGAAACTTCCTCAAACTGTGTCCAGGGAAAATATTCAATTCAGAGCAATGAGGAAAATTATTCAAAACAAATTTATAGTGAGAAATTGCCACTTGAAGAACTGATGGAGCATAGGCACAACCCAAGGTGATATCACAATATCATGCTATCCTCCCCCTCCTTTTCCCTCAACCGGGATCACCTTTCAGTTTTTGGGTTGGGAATCCCCACAAAACTGCATCCAGGGAAAATATTAAATGTAGAGTAAAGCACTGCTTTAAAGAAATACTAATTAATTCATGTTATGTTTCAAGCCACAGAAATTGGTTTATTCCCTTTTTGAAAGTTAGGTTAGGTCCAGGTACATTTGTATCTTCAGAATCAGGGCTTTTAAGGAAGAAAAAAGTTTCTCATGTTTCCCGACATCCCATTAAAATAGTTGTCCTTTGACGTCAATTAGAGACAGCTAAGAAAAAAAATCATCCTTAACTGCTTTTTAGAAATAGACATTATTGCTTGCACCGTCACAGCCAGATTCGATTTCCTTTTACAAGAAACCAGGATGCTGGGAATGCTGTAAAACTCCAGCTCTGCTGAATATGGATGTGGAGCTCTGTTGACAGAGAGCTGTTTTCCCCTGGGCTGGGGAAAAACTGGTGCAAACCCCACCAGCGTGCTGAAATATCTCCAAAGTGGGAAAAGGCTGGAGCTGGATGTTCAGCTGGGGCTGGTTTGGGATGGGCAGTGGTCAGACACCTCTGCTCTGGAGCCAGGTTGGGAGAGCTGGGGGTGCTCACCTGGAGAAGAGAAGGCTCCAGGGAGACCTCAGAGCCCCTTCCAGGGCCTAAAGGGACTTCAGGACAGCTGGAATGAGGGATGGAGTGACAGGACACAGGGAATGGTGTCCCACTGCCAGAGGGCAGGGTTAAATGGATACTGGGAAGGAATTCCTGGCTGTGAGGGTGGGGAGGCCCTGGCACAGGGTGCCCAGAGAAGCTGTGGCTGCCCCATCCCTGGACGTCTCCAAGGCCAGGTTGGATGGGGCTTGGAGCGGCCTGGGAGAGGGGAAGGTGTCCCTGTCCATGGCAGGGGGTGGAACAGGATGGGATTTAAGGTCCCTCCAACCCAAACCATCCTGGGATTCTGTGGATGCTCAGTGCTCCATCCCTGCCTCCCCATGAGAGTGAGTGTAACCTATCCCAACAATTAGAGCTACAAGAACAATCAAGCCCTCAAAACCTGGTTGTGTTTCTTTACAAGGAGCATCACCAATTTTCTCAAAGCCTTCTCCACGTTCCTCTTACTGCAGGGAATCCATGATGTCTCTGCCCACCAGGAAGAAGAGGAGTCCAGAGAGTAACACCAGGGGCACCCCCGCGGCGGCAAACATGAAGGACCACCCGTAGAAGACGTGCACGGGGACATCCTCCAGGCACCTCTCGCTCCTCTCCAGGAGGATGTACTTCTGAAAGTCAGCTGCAAACTCCTTCCACATCACAAAGAGAAACACCAGCAGGAGAAACAAACCTCCTGGGAAGAGAGGCAAAACTGAGTTATTGTCTGTGCAGGAAATACAGGAAAAAAGGTGAGGAAAGATCACAGCAGCTTCTTATCCATGCTCTGCATCAAAGCTGTGTGTTGCAGAATTGCTGCTCCTGATGTTGCTCTGCAGGTTCCTGTGGAAATCACTCACTATGGGAGAGCTCCGCACCACAGGGAGCAGTTCCTACCCTCTGGCACCTTGTGCTTTGACCACCAGCACTTCTGAAGGCTCTGCTCCAGCAGAATAAGGCCGTGGAAAAACCACCAGAGCAGGGCTGATGTTCCCAGCAGGGACCTGCATTCCTCTCTCACAGGTGGGATGTTCCACCTTTTTCACTTTTAATTTCTCAGCTGTTAATGAGGAGACACCAAAACTTCCTCCTTTTTTGTATCCATCCTTCCCAGCAGTGTCACAGCCAATCTCCACCAGGAAGGCAAAGATGCTGTGATAAATCCCGCTGATGGCAAAATTCTGGCACTGCCACCCCCAGAGCCAGCAGAGCCTGCAGGGCCAACACATTACAGGCTGGGAAAAGCACACAGCCACGAGATATTAATCCTAGATGGGCTACTAAATACCAGAATAATAAGCAGTTTATGCCATGAGGCTGGAAGCAGATGACAAAAATTAGAGTGGCCCAAATCTCATTTACAGTGTATCATTAAAAAAATATATTTCTTTGGTGCATTTTACACTCAACATCTATTAAAGCTAAATAGTGACGGCGTGATGACAGGTCTGAAAGCAGTTCAGAAATATCTGATCTTGCTACTTCACAGGTAGAAGCTGCTATTTTTAAATGGTGCTGTATAACATATAGATATACACACACACATATATGAAAGAAATACATCACAGCTTGTATTATTTTTATGGTTGAAGTGAACCGCTCGAAATTAATTCAGTTGACAAGTTACCACACAGTTCTGTGGATGTGTTGTGGCTTCTGCAGGATTTAATTTCTCCCCTTGCCATTTTTAAATCAAAGGTAGTTGTGGTCTATTTAATTATTCTTCCTGGCAGCTTATACACTCCAAAATCCAGCTCTTGTGCTAAGGAAAGGAAAGGAGTAAAGCTTGACGTTGATTTATCTGCTTAGGGAGGTTACTGAATCTTCAGTCAGAGAAAACACATCCGTGTTTTACTGTGATTCTGTTTATAATGGTTTTAAAAACATCTCAGAGACAAAAATAAGACTCACATGAAGGTAAGAGGCTTCAAAGTCCTCACTAGGAATGAGATAGAAGTTGCAGTTCCCCACCCTAAGCTGTCACATTTACTAAACTGCCTCCCATACCCTGAAAAAATGCAATCTTATCAATCAAAAATTGGTGTAGCCACACAAATATTCTTTACATCCCCTCACACTGATATCCCAGCCATTCTCCCTGATGTGGAGGAGTCCTTGTTTTTCCTGGAGAGGCAGGCAAGGAGTTAAACAGCAGCTGCTGGAACATTTGCATGTTCATTGAGGTTTTGATACCACTTGAAATTAAGTGCACAAATAAATATTTTACACTTACTATGATAGTTGTATGCTTAAAATACCAATTATTCTACTATAAGAAAGCGATGGTGTGTTCAAATAGTCGCATGTCCTTTACAAAATACAATGTATTGATAAGAAGGCAATTAAGTCTTTATTACTGATGTAATTTAAAATTAAATTAATTAGATAGCAACTGAACCTTGAAAAGTGCTCCTTTAAAGATCAATTTCTATTTCATTAACTTATAATACCTACCGTAAGAGACGCAAATGAAAGCGCAGCCCCAGTGGGACAGAGAACGTGGGTATGGAAAAGCACTTTGAAATTTTGCTTTGAATAACCAGGAATTCGGTGTTGATTTCTCCCAGGACAATTTATATGGCCTAAGTCTCATTTTTTGAAGTAATCAGATCAAATCTTACCAAGGAGGGTGTGGGAAGTCCCATGTGTGGGTGACACCATCCCCAAACCTCTTCAGGAGATAAGGAATGGGAATTGGTTCCTCCTCTGGCCTCAGGAGAAGCTCCAGGCCTTGGCATGGAAGGATTTATTATTAAACAGGTACTGGAGGTGATGGCATGGCCATGGCATCTAAATTAAGAATGTTTTCACACTCTGGGAAAATGACAAGAATCTGTAAAGCAAGCAGCCTTCTTCCCTGGAATAATTACAGCTGAGTGATGAAGAATCCCTGGGATTTACACCAGGTCCTTGGTGGGAAGAGAAAATCAGAAGGGCAGGTGCAGCCAAAGGATGGTGGGAGCTCAGGAAGGGCAGCTCACTGAAATCTGCTCAGCCAGAAATGTTTGTTTGGAGCAATCACAAGTGGACCCGAAACTGCCTAAAATTTGTTACACTTACAGCCATCAGCAGTCTCTTCATCATGAGAAAATCAGGATGTTTCACTTCCATATTACCAAAGTGTTTGGCATTTTTGTTTTAAAATGCTGTTGTATTTAGGAATTTTCATCTGTTGAAGAGGTTTCACTTTATCCCTCCCCTTGCTGGGGCTTTTAGTGTTGGACACAGCAGAAAATCTTTGTTTCCTGCCAGCTTTGGATGTAGAGACACAGATTCCTTCCTGATTTGGGCAGCAAAAGGAAAAACTGAGAAAATGCAGTTTTCTGTCCTAAACATGACACTGGCATTGGCACCCATACCCAAGACACAGGGTGTTATTGGGTAAGTGAAGACCTCAGCATCCTTGTGCTTTCTCCACTGGAAAATTACCCAAGTGATCTCTTTCCTTGCCTCCTTCTCCCCCTTTGTCTCCATTCATTAGGGTGGTACCAGGAAAAATTAATTGTGAAACTCCATCTCCAGGCTGATGAGGTCAACAGCATCTTCTGGGGAGGGACTAATTCCCAGAAAATTGCAGTGGGTTATTAAATCTGTTTCTTTTGTGCACTGCAGATCCAGGAATCTGGAGCTCTATCCCCCTCTCCCAACGGAGCTGTGTCCTCTGTGTGGGCAAATTGAAGTAGAGATTTTCCTTTCTCTCACTTTATTTCCTTGTGACACCTTTATAGCTGCTAATTGTGGGGACAGGTGAGTGAACTCAATCTTTAACTCTTATTCTGGGGAAGCTACTGAACTTTTGTGCAATCTGCTAATTAGGAGAACAATGAACTTTGACTCGTTCTCCTCTCTCACTCGTTGCCTCTTAAGGATGTTAATAACGAGGAAATGGAGGGGTGACCTTCAGCTGCCCCTCCATAACTGCCAGCCTTCACTGCACGTGGGGAGTCTGGGACTGCCAAAGTGGAGCTGCTCCATTTGAGAAGCAGAATCTGAGCAAAAAATCCAGCACTTTAACTCACAGGACTGGGAAATCTGCCTTTTCTCCATGCTGTTGGGTCATGATGAAGAGCAGGCTGGTCCCACCATGAGCAGGGAGGTGTCACATCATCCCAGGTTGCTCCAAGCCCTATCCAACCTGGTCTGGAACACTTCCAGGGATGGGGCACCCACAGCCTCTTTGGGCAACCTGTGCCCGTGCTGCATTTCAAAGTTTGGTCTCTAAAATGCCCAAAGGAAACTAAAACGAAGGAGCACAAGGAAGGAAAAATGAAGGACCATGAGCAAAGTTGTCTCAGCAACTCAAAGAGCTTCCAGAACTTGCAGCAGAGAGCTCACCCAGCCCTCTTGGTGACCTTGTAGTGACAATTAACCAACCTCTGACTACTGAAACAAAGGGACCAGGCAGGATCTGCCACCCCTTGGAGTGCTGAAGCTCACTCCAAGACGGCAAATGCTGGGAGGAAAGCAGCAGACTGGCTCTTGGCTCAGGTATTTCAGGTGCTCTTGGAAGATTTTGGATTTCCAGGAGCTCTTTTGTATGCTTTTGGGAGAAGGCTGGCAGGGAAAACTGCTCAGCTGGGGCTGTGGATGTGCAAAGGGAACACCAGCAAATGTCAGATGGGCTCCAGCTCTTTCCAGAGTCAGGCAGTGGAGGCAATCCAGAGAAATTGGATTTGCTTTGCAAAGCATTTAGAAATGCCTTTTTTTTTTTTTACCTTCAGAAACACCTCCCAGAGCAGTCCATTGGTTATGGGAGCTGGCACAGTCAGATTTGCCCTCTGGAACCCACAGTAAATAAAAGGCATTTCAGAGGGAAATCCAAAGAGATCCAGTTGAGTCATAACAATCCTCACCCTTCGGCGCTGGATCCCCCCAGCGACAGATGGACACACAGCCCTCCTCAGGACCATGCCAGGCTGCTCACCCATAAATGTCTGGCGATGCATTCGCACCAGCAGTGTCTTTAGAGCCTTTTGGTGGGAAAAAGGATGTCATTTTGCAAGGAATAACCACGACTTCTCCCAAAAGTAGGGCATTGGTGGGCAGAACAGAGCTGCTGGTGAAGGGCGAGGCCGGGACATCCCGCAGTCCTGGGGCTCCATCTCCCATTCCGACTGCCAGACCACATTCCCACTCTGCACATCGCCAGCTTTTTCACACTTCCTCAAGGAAAGATCCTTTCTGCAGGGGAGGTTAATTAACACTGACCTGCAGGCCATGATTAGAAGACAAGAGGCGCTTTCTCCTGCATCATCCCCACACATCCCGCCATCCGGAGGAAAGGGATGGCTGGAGACTCAAGGCTGTGTTAAATCCATTGTTCCTACTGCTTAGTGCAATTATGCAAAATATTTTTAGAAGGGATAACGAGAAAATAACCATGGAGGGATGCAACCCAAATCCATGCAGAAGCCAGGGCCAAGCAGGATCCAGAGGTCTGAGATCAGGATAAGCCCCCCCTCAAATAAAAGGATCAGTGGAAACACTAAGGAAACTTTGCTGAAAAACACATAGAACCCTTCTGCTATCATTTGAATGGGAAATATAGTAGGAAGTGTCTTCCAGCTGAACTCGTTCCCCCGAATGACTGTTAATAACAATGATTGCTGCTCAGATTGAAGCTGCATTAATACAAACTTCAATTTTAACAGCAGCATCTTTGTCTAATGCCAAGAGGTTTATGTGATGCATAATCAGCTCTTCTAAAAAGTGTCACATTCAAAGCCCCAGCCTTTTAATCAAGGAGTAGTCAAATAAAGTGGAAAAACAATGAGAGAAAAAAAAAAAAAGAAGACACTTGAGTATTACTCGGCATCCTTTTCTGTGATATTTCTGCCCAATGTGCTGGCTGGACACACTCCTCAGGGATATCTGCTGCCTCCTGGGAGCCTGGACTACAGATGGGAAGAGAAAACTTCCTGCCCTGGTACAGCCCTTGGATTATTATCCATTACAGGATCACAACAACCCCATGGAAAACTACAAGCTTGGGGCAGCGTGGCTGGGAATCTGTGGTAGAGGCCCAGGGGGAGCTGGTGCCAGCAGCTGGACACGAGCCTGGGGGTTCCCAGGTGGGCAAGAGGCCAGAGGCACCTGGCTGGGATCAGGAATGGTGTCCAGGGGATCAGGGCAGGGCTGTCCCCTGTGCTGGCACTGCTGGGGCCCCCCAGGACAAGAGGGACATGGAGGGGCTGAAGAGTGTCCAGGGCAGGGAACAGAGCTGGGAAGGGGCTGGAGCAGCAGGAGGGGCTGAGGGAGCTGGAAAGGGGCTCAGCCTGGGGAAAAGGGGGATCGGGGGGGACCTTGTGGCTCTGCAGAACTCCCTGCCAGGAGGGGACAGCGGCGGGGATCGGGCTCTGCTCCCAGGGAACAGGGACAGGAGGAGAGGGAACGGCCTCAGGCTGGGCCAGGGGAGGCTCAGGGTGGACAGCAGCAGGAATTTCTCCATGGAAAACCCTTCATCTTCATTGTCCCTCTCTGTCACAGGCTTTCCAGGGCAGGGGTAGAATGACCATCCCTGGAGAAATTTAGAAGTCGTGTGGGTGTGGCAGCTGGGGATATGGGTCAAGGTCAGGACCTGTCTTGTTAAATATTTTCATTAACGTTTATTCTGAGGAAGCAGGAGCTGGTGAAGGATCTGCAAATAAGCAGTGGTTTTTCAGAGAAAGGCCTGACTTCACTGCAAAGTTCTTCACTTGGCACAGCTCAACTGAGCTCCAGCCTGTGGCTGCTTGAGTCATAAAAGAGCTTTTTCCTGAGTTTGAGTCACTGGTATAAATCAAGTATTTCTACTATTGAAGCCAGTTATTCCTCTCAAATACAGAAAAGGAAAAAGCCCACATGATAATTCAGTGGAATCATTGGTAACAGCAGTGGGAAAAATGAATAAATGCCTATTTTTAATTCATTTTCCTGCAGTGCCATCATTTCATCTTTTCAGGTCTCCTTAAGCCAGCCCTCCCATTTTGGATCATGGAGTTTGCCTTTCATCACTCCGTGGGTTTCCAGCTCTATCAAAGCTAACAGCAGAGGCAGGAGCAGCCCAAATGCAAAGCCTGACTTTGGGGAACTGAGCAGGGCTGATGCTGGCCAGGCTTAATACACCTGCAGGCTTTACTGAAATAAAAGGGTTGTGTAGAGGAATGGTAAAAACAAAGTGATTTTCAAAAATCTCAGCCTTGCTAGGACCAAGGACTATCTCACTAAAGCCTGGCTGAGCACAGAATCACAGAATGGTTTGGGTTGGAAGGAGACTTAAAGACCACAAAGGCCACGGACAGGGACACCTTCCACTGGAGCAGGTGGCTCAGAGCTCCCAGGGGTTTCATTCCAGTGGGGAGGAGGGAAATCATTTGCTGCTCCCATCAGAGCCCCATCTCCTGCAGCAGCACTTCACCCCCACCTGCCCCCATGGCAAAGCCACCCTGCCCCAGCCATGCCCCCTCACCTGAGAGCAGCAGGAATCCTCCCCCAACTTTGTAGGAGTGGGGGCTGGAGAAGGGGACCCCACACACCAGCAGGAGCCCCCCCACGAGCCCGGCGGCCACGGCCAGCAGGATGAACGCTGTCCAAAAACCTCTGTACACTGCAACAGGAGCAAAGTCAGTGAAAGGAGAGGGAAAGAGGCTTTCTTCAACCTCAGAAATTTTTTTCTTAATGATGCCATGTTTAAGTCCTGCTTTAGCAACAGTAAAAACAACGACCTGTGATGCTGCTGTGCCAGGCAGAGCTGAGGCTCCGGCTTTGCCAGGGCACCTGGAACAGCCACGGGTTCAGGGGGAATGTCGTGCCCTACAGAATGGGACTGGAATGAGGCCAAAGGGTTGGGAAGGTTTGCCAGGGAAGCACACCAAAAAAACGGGTGGGAGGAAAGGACACCTCTCTTAGCTGTGCCAGGGGAGGTTGGAAAAGCTTGGCAAGAAAGGAAAGGAAAAAAGCAAAATTGGGAGAGGTGGATTCAGACCACAGCTTTGTTCCACTTTAATTAACACTTCGGGAAGGTGCCAGGCTCCTGGTTTAAAATAAAAGCAGTGTTTGCTAGCAAGGCTGGAGGGAAAACAGGAGCTCATGAGTTCCCCCATTAATGGCCTTGTTTGACTCTGGGGCAGGAGAGCAGCTGCCTCTCCATCCAAGGAATTTGGGGCTTGGTTATGACCTCATACAACCACCCCAGGCAGGGCTGAGCAAGCTTGGTCCACCACATCCCACCAGATGGAACAGGATGGGATGCAGCTCACTAATTTAGGTCTCTAACTTGCAGACATTGCCATAAACCTTATCCAAAGGTAGTGGTCTTCCAGCAGAGACCCTCTGATACCCTGCTCCCCATCCCCTGATTTGTCCCCTCGGACCACCACATCCCCCCCTGCCAGCTGTTTTCCAGAAGCTCCAGCTCGATTTAAGCCGAGCACGAGCAAGTGGGTAGTGCTGAAATGATTCACACTTGAAAGAAAAATGATACAGGGAAGATGCGTTTTCCTCATTTGAAACCATTTTGTCAGGAGAGCCACTTAGGGAGAGATAAGTATCTTGAACTCTCCAAAACCACAGAATTCATTTTCATGTTTAACCTCGCGTCACCCGTTTCTCTCAGGGAGCCTAAGAGGATGCAGATAAGGCAGAATTATCTCTGGAGCAGGTAATAGCTGGAGGACCCTTCTCCTTGGACAGCCTCCTGTTCTGTCAGCGTTTGAAATGAGGACTGACTGGGTAGAAAGAAAAGGGTGTTAACGACAGAAGTGGCCGCTCCCCCGAGGGCTTTGCAGAGGGTTGGGGCAGGGGAGGAGCCCGATGCTCCCCCTGCCCAAAATGTGGAGGCTGAGCCACCTCCACGTCCCCAGAGGTGCCGGGGACAGGCAGAGCCCGCAGCACCCCGGGGTGCGGCATCCCCTCCCCGGCACTTTCACAGAACCATTAAGGTCGGGAAAGAGCTCTGAGAATATCGAGAAGGTGCCAGGACTGTCCCAGGGGACACATCTGGGAGGCATCTGGGGAGAGTTTCACAGCCGGGGCTGACAGGCAGGGACAGATGCCTCCAGCGCCCTTTATTTAGGACGGAAAAAATAAATAGTGTGTGATCAGCAGGATCATTCGGAACCTGGACGCTGTGCCCGTCTCCCCCAAGCAGAAACAATCGCACTGTTTATCCCGCGGGTTTGCTGCACATCCTGCACCGGCTCCTCCTCCTCCCTCCACAGGTCCCTCGTATCCATCTGACACCACGGAGCGTTCCCCGAGGCAGGAATTCTGCACAGCACAGCTGAGGAAACGAGCTGCTCTCCCCCTCGCATGCTCCTACTGACAATATTTTTTTTTTTTAATTAATTTCTCATAGGAAAAAAAAAATAAAATAAAACTAAAAAAAAGGTACTACTAAAGGCTAAGGAAAAGGTCAAGATGTTTGTTTGTGCAGAACGTCTGCCCTGCATCCCCGGAGGCAAGGCAGACTGATGCACACTATTTAAAGAAATCAATTCATTTCAAAAAAGATCATTGAATTAATTCTAACTGCTGCCACCAATTTAGCAAATTAAAATTCCTAACAGCAGCTGATTCATTAAAGAACTCGGAAAATATAGAGAAACATAAATAAAAAGGGACCCGGTTGAAAGAGAGCTCTCCAACAGCATAACGTTCAGTGCTTTAAAAATAATCCAGTCACTTATGTGGATTTTGTAACAATTTGGTCTTTAACCAATTCTCCAAGGCTTGTTTATTTTGTCTTGCAACAAATCAACACCTGAGCTATCCCAGGAAACCAGATTCTGGGACTGAGTGACTGAGTCAGCACTCGGGCTGGGTTTGGGTGGTCTGAATCCAGCTTTTCCCAGTGAGTGAGGAGATGGGAGAGAATGGATTTATCCTCCTGCCTTGCTCTCAGGAGCAGGTGCTGAGCACCCAGTGGAGGGAGCACAGCCCATCCCAGCATGGCCAGGCTGGAGGAGAGTAAATGTGGGAGAACCTCTCAACGTGTGCTTGGGGCAGCCAGCCAAGAAGGACTGGTTTGGGAAGGAGCTTTCCAAAGGTCTTGGCCACGCTTGGCCGCGTGGATTTCCAGCAGCAGAACCACAGCACTGACACACATCTCAAATCTCTGCCTGATCCCTTGGAAAAGGAGATGCTGGGGGACAAGGGAAGAAACTCACCTGCAGTTGTGTCATAGGAGGGATGGGGGAAAGGTCCCACAGCAATGGGCATGGGGAAGAGGTAGCCATGCATACAGAACTTGGGGTGGGCTTGGCTGGCTGGAAAAGATGAGGAAAAAGAAGAATTAAATCCTTGTTTGCGTTTATTTCCTGCAGAATAAGTTACAGTACTGAGATGGTGATGTGCTGCTGTCAAAACCCTCAGTGAAATCAGAAGATTGGGAAGGAAAAAAAAATAATAAATCTTGGTTAGAGAGAAAAATAAAAATAAGAGTTATGAAAAAGGGGAGACATCAGAAGATCTTAGACAGCTTCTTGCACATCTTCTCATCTTTATAACCTGAGTCTGAGGTGGACAAAAATCACGAAAGATGGAACAACCAAAGTCAGTGTCGATATTCTCATTGCTGTTTTCCTGCAGAGAATGTGCCTGACCACCTGGACGAGTCAGAATGTTTGGGTACCAGAACAAGACACTTCCAAGACCTCCAGCTGGTGAGAAGGAAAAGCACAATTAGAATGGAAGTGCCCCATCAATATTAATACCACTGAGGCTTATCATGATTAACAGTAATAGAATGAATGTTAAATGAATTAATTAATGGTTGGCCACTTATTTAAATATGTTCCCCAGCTCAAAGGAGCACTTTATAATAGGTGGACATTAGTTCATGCTAAATTGACTATGGAATACCTATTGAATTAATTATTACATCCACAAGAGCAGCAAATTAATTTGCCATGATCAATCCTATTATAATAAATACCTAAAGAAGTAGCAAAAAATTTGCCTGTTATCAGAGTGACTCATTTTACTTCAGGTAAAATTATATTATGTATTTGCATATAATGCAATTCAGTAGCAAACTCCCTGTCTCAAGCCTGTCCTTTTTTATCACAAATTTCCTGTGTGAAAAACCTCCCACTGTTCAGTTGAACGGTGGCAGGAAGTATTCCTGCAAGATTTTACAGGAAACAGGTCAGGGGCTGAGGGACAGTGAAGTCATTTGAAATTTTAATCACTGCAGAGTGAATTTAGTGTGGGAACCTGCATTATTTGCAGGGAAGTGCCCTCTGAGGTGATTGTGCTGCTCCACAACCACAGGAACATCTTCCACCGAGGCCTCGGTGGGCACAGGTCCAAGATTTTTGTGGTGTTCAAAGCCTTGGCAGAACTTATTTAAAATCTGGGGGGTTTTATCCCAAATCCTACTGTAGGGCTGTGGCTCCCAGCAGGGCTGTGCCAGGCATGTCCTGCTGTGGTCTCACTCCTCTCCTATTCCTGGTGGGAGCGCCTGGTTCTCTGGGCCAACCCTTCACTGCACGAGGGCCACCAGGTCCCACCAACCAGTGTCACAGAACAGGTTTCACCCTTTCCTTCAGTTTGTTTTTGAAGAGTGAATGTGTTTTCCAAAAAATAAAGGGTTTTGCATCCCACTCTGTTTATTCTCAAGTGGAATTCCAATGAGCTTAAAAAGTAGAAAAGGTGAGATCTTAAAATAAAATGGCTTTCTGTGGGTCCTGAGCACCCAGGGACACCACAAATGTCCAGTTCCAGCCTTCCCAGTGCTGAAATCAGTGCAAGTTGGGAATGCTGAGCACCTAGAAGGCAGAAAATAGAGACAGAAGAGCAATGCCAGGAAGGGCATGGGCTCACATTTACAGAACTTTGCTGAACACAAACATCAAGAGGTGTTGGGAGGGAGGGGGAGGAAGGAAGGGCTCTCCTTGCCGGTGGAACTTACCCCACGTAACTTTGTGGATGATAAATGAAATGGCCTCAAGAGGCTGCAACACTTCTGTGAACAGCCCTCTGAGAGCAAAATCCAAGTTAAAAAATGAGCACAGAAGGGGCATAAGAAGAGTGAGCCAGGTTTGCTTTTGACAAAAGATGAGAATGACAAAAATGAAATAAAAACTGTCCCCGCATCCCTGGGAGAACTTCCTGTGTTTGTTTCCCATTAAACTGTGAGAGAATGCTGTGGACAGGGACTGGTGGCATTGTACTCACTGTACCAGAAGGTCCAGATGGTCTCAGGGTGGCCCTCACCAAAGAACCAGCACCGCCAGAAGAAACCCTCGTGGTGGAAAGTGAGGATCTCCTTCCCAACCTCTGCTGGAGTTTCAGCCTGGGGAGGAATGAAAGTCCAGGCTGAAACAGAGAAAGTCGTGGCACAAAGAGCATATGATTTGCTCAGACAGACGTTGATTTAATTTTTTATGGGGTTTTCATTTGTTTTTTGAGTCAGTTTTGGAGGGATTGGGGAACATGGAGGAGCTGCTGTCCTCGACTTTCTGCCGTGCCACAGCAACAAAATCTTCTGATAACCAATTGTCCTGCAGACCTGCACCATTTGCTGCCTTTTCTCCTGTCCTTAACCCCCTGCTGGCCAGATCTGGATGGGATATTCAGGAAGCAGGGCCTTCTGGGTGTATTCTATTTCTCAAATGCCTTCCTCCAAGCCCCAAACCCGACCCGTGAGCACAAGGTTTTGGTCTTTTAAGAAGGGATGATATTGCAAAGTTCAGTCATGGAAGATTTACCAAAGGATTTATTAAAATTATCTCAAAACCAGTTTTATCTTCCTCACACACAGTTTGGCATGGGAGACAGGATTGTGACAAAATTAGGTTTTATGATGGATGGGGAATGTCCATAGAGGAATCCATCCTGTGAACCAGAGAAAGGAGATGGGACTCAACAGGAAAGTGCTACAGGTGTTTATCCTGTCACAGGTTAATAGGTTTGGGTGAGAAGAGACCTTAAAGCCCATCCAGTGCCACCCGTGCCATGGCAGGGACATCTTCCCCTATCCCACGCTGCTCCAAGCCCCATCCAGCCTGGCCTTGGGCACTTCCAGGGATCCAGGGGTAGCCACAGCTTCTCTGGGCACCCTGTGCCAGGGCCTCACAGGGAAGAATTCCTCCTCAACTTCCCTCTGGCAGTGGGAAGCCATTCCCCCTTGTCCTGTCCCTCCATCCCTTGTCCCAAATCCCTCTCCAGCTCTCTTGGAGCCCCTTTAGGCACTGGAAGTGGCTTTAAGTTCTCCCAGAGATCTTCTTCCCTCGCCTCCATGTTTTTATGCATCACATTATAGCAGCTTCCAGAGCTCTGACCTGATTCTCCTTTTACTTTCAGGATAAAATCCTGACTATGACAAGAGGAACATTCAGCCCTGAAACTTCCTCAGCCAGTGGCTCTGACTCGGTGCGTTCACAGCACATTTCACTGAGTTAGCCAGATACTCAGCCCATCCTTATCTGTAAGGGACAGGATTTGACAGTTTAAGGAAGGGCAGAGAAGGTAAAAACAGAGCCTGTTATCCACAACCAGTAACAGAAATAGAAATAATAGGAACAGCATCTGAAATAGAAATAAAATAGCTCAGAGGGAAAAGTACGAGCAGTTCCTATTTCTGCCTGGTGCTTTTCAAGTCACTGCCTCAGCATCAGGCTCCCCACACTTGGCCAAGAGCATCTCTGAAATGTTTGAGATGCTTCTTTGTGTCATGCAGTGCATCACCTCTGCTTTCTCCACTTTAAAAAACAACTAAAATGTGAAACAATTAACACTGTCACTTCCCAAGTGCATGAAAAACAAGTGACACTTCTCTGTCTCTGCCAGCCCCAGGCTTTACTGAACTGCTTGAAACTGAAGACCCTGTTTTCTGTTTCCTTTCTCCAGGCATTTTTTTCCATCATAACTTTTTTTTTCTTTTTAGTTGGGAAAGTCATTTGGAACCATGACTCAAGCAAACAGTGCCCTACATTTGATTATGGGATTCTGCAATGAAAGAAAAATATTTCTTGCTGGTATCATGATGCTTACCCAGGGTGACTCACCACACCAGGAAAAAAAATCAAACCTAATTGGATTGAACTTTGAAGTAACAAAAAGTCTGCACACAACAAGGATCTTCCTGTCATTTTGTAATGGAAACCACACATTGATCGGCACAAAAACATTTCAGGGGAGTGGGTGGCTCGAGGAACTGATCTGGTTGTTATTCCATTGAAGAGTAAGACAACAGCAAGTGCAGTGAAAATCCAACTTGAGGGATCTATAAACGAGCGACACCAGCCCTTAGCATTCAAATATCAAGCTGTCCCTTGAAAATTACATTTCCTGCTAACTAAAATCCTATAGAAATCTTACTTTGAGGATATCCAGGCCACTGGTTGGATGGGCAGGAACCCTTCTGCTCTGCGTCTGATCTTCACTTTTGTTTGGTGTCTGTGCTGCAGCTGTATCACTTCAGATGGAAGTGATTGCCAAGCCCCTTACTTTTAAACGTGAACTAGTTTTAAATGAAGAAACTACAGAGGTAGAAATCTTTTAATGGCAAATATCAGGAGATATCTTTTGTCTTTAGAGGGAAACGCTGTCAACAACTAAAGCTCTTACATTTTTGCCTTTCATTCTCTAATGTTCATATCTGGCAGATTACAGAGGTGCTGTTTTAATACTTCCTAGACACAATTTACTCCAGTCAAAATGCTCAATACTATGGAAAAGCTGGGTTGGATTTTAAAGAATTCAAAGTTTTACCTCAGGCTGACGCTGTACATTAACAAGTCACTTTCATTGAGCATAAATATTATCACAGATTTCAAAATTTTAGATCTGAAATCATTTAGATCTTAGAATTATTAAGTTCTTTCAAAGCACAAGATTTCAGAGCTCACCCCCCCGGTGCTCAGAGTGCTGTTCCCATGCTCCAAGACCCCGCAGGTGTCCGTGGCCAGAAGCCAATAATCCGTGCCAAAGGCGATGAGGAAGAGCAGCACCCCGGTGCCCCCGAGGATCCCGGCTGCCAGGGCGGCTGCTCCGGCCTTCATGGGGCAGCAGGGGGGCAACCAGCACAACTGGGAATCAGAAAAGGAGGAAAACCCCCGAGCTTCCCGGGTCTCTGGGAGAGCGGGGCCAGAGAAATGCTATTTTTGGATGTGGATAACGATCTCCTGGCTGGTGTGAGTTTCAGTGGGTGGTGGAGCAGGACTAATAAAAGCAGCTGACCCGGCGTAAGCGAGCAGCTGTGGCATTAAGGATCATGACAAACAGCTATTGAGGCAGAGCAGGGAGCCATGCAAGGGGACACATGGCTGCTGCTGCCGGGGGAGCGGGGCCAGGAGCCCTCAGGACACGGCTCTGAGTCACCAGTGGAGAATTCCCGGGACACCAGGGAGTTATTCCCATCCCTCCCTGCACACACCAGCAGAGGTGGACTCAAAGGTCTGCCCCACACCGTGGAGCCCGTGGTGCCCTCAGCCACTGTGGTGTCACCTCTCACTGCGGCCCCACAAATGGCACTTCTGGAATTTGCGTCTCCTTCTTCCTCCGAGCAAAACTCTGATGTGGCTTTTACAGAAAGTAACCCCAGGGATGCAAGGAAAACATTAAAACATGAGGAGATCTTAAATATCCCAGTCCTCTTGGAAGGGTTGCAATCAACACCTTTGCACCAGGCAGGTCCACATGGAGCTGGACAAGGAGCATCCAACCAGCTGCAAACACAGACACACCCGGGATGTCCTGCCACTCTAAGTGATGTTCTTTCTCCCTCCTGCCAGGAAAAGTGGATTATATGGATCCACACCCCACCCACCC
>VXBQ01012474.1:240257-255798 GCA_013400175.1 Phainopepla nitens
CAGCCTGCTGTGGGAGAAAAGTCTCCTGGGAGCAAGGACACTCCTGCATGGAATTTCACTGCCATTTGCTTCCTAATGTTTTTGGCTTCTGCTGGAGCATCTGCTGTACATCACTGCCAGGACTGGAATGCCAGACTAGGAAAATTATAATTTCTGTAGGGCAATAACTATATTCCTGTGACATGCCAGGAGGTTGGGAGAAGAAATTTAAATTACAGTCAAAAACCAAGTTCTGATTTTCTAACCTTAGCCTTAGTCATGACCTGCTGTAAACAGGGAGGGGTGATGATGTTGACTTTCCTATCCTACGGGAATTTGTGTTGCCAAATTAATTTCAAAATCAATTTAATATTTAAAGTTACCTGTGAACATATGGGTATCTCAAAGCAACTGCACACTGGCTGGGGAACCTGGAGAGGGTTGGGAGAAATTTTGACTGCTCTTCTTATTGAGGCATACAGAGTGATAAATGTTCTCAATCTTCTGTTGTGCTTGTGTAAGCGCAACAGAATTTAAATTATAATAATTTATTTTATCCTCTGCATTGTCTTTCTTAAATATTGCAGGGGTAGCTGTTAAATAACACATTAGACCTCTCTCCCTCACTGTCCCAGAGTTGCTCCTGGTTTAACCTGACTGTGAGCATGTGAGGAATTCCACGGGATCCAGAGCAATCCCTTCGCTGGCACAGGGAGAAAGGGGAGCTGGGACAGGGTGCAGATTTACCATCATGCAGGGCCAAAACTCAGCCACAGAGCCAGGATTCTGCAGGAATAAACACACCCTGTCCATCCCACTGTCCTGCCATTCCACTGGAAACACTCCCAGCTACTGCGAAGGATTTCCATGTCGGTTCTTGTGATCAACCCTCCCTGAAACCTGGCTCATCCCATTCCTACACAAATTACCCACCTCATCCCAGCATATTCACTCTTTTTCCATAGTTTTGAACAGCAATAACCCATCTCCCAGTCACTGGTGCTTCACCGCTGCTCTTTGTAGTGAACATAAAATGGTTGATTAAATACAAAATACAACTTATCTATCACCTAAATAATCCATTAGAGCCGTTCCAATCAACCATTAAACTACCACACAATCCTGGCTAAACCTGTCTGAAGTGACAATGACAATTGGTTGCCATCTCTTCTTATGATCTCCTCCTCAAAGCTGGACGTGTCTGACGGGAGCTTTGGCAACGCTCAGAGGAGCTGGGTCAAAACAAGGATTTGCACACCAGGAGTGAGGATTTTTTTGTAGCTCACGCTGCAATTACATAAAATTAAAATGCAAAGTGGGCACTTGTGTATTTTTGTTTTAAATAAGGGATTAATGCACACTTCCACATTTCTGGGTGTGTTTTGAGCCAGCTGTGTTTGGCGCTGCTGTTTTTGTGCTGCTGCACACCCTGAGTTAGTGCTGTTTGCCATTTGGAAGCATCCTCAGGAATTCTGGGTCCCACTGGCAGAAAAACCCTGTGTGGCTGAGGCAGAACACTGCTGGTGCCCAGCCTTGGCTCTTCACAGGATGCCTTGTGCCCAGCCAAACATCCTCCAAATTATGAGGCTGTGGAATAGGAATTGAGTTCCCAAGGTTGAAATGTCTCTCCGTGCACTGAAATCCCACTCCTGACAGGTGTTTCTTTTAAAAAACAGGTTGGACAGGGATTGGAGCAACCTGGTCCAGTGGAAGGTGTCTTTGCCCATGGCAGGGTTTGGAACTGGATCATCTTTAAGGTCCCTTCCAACCCAAGCCATCCTGTGATTCCAGGATGATTCTATGATTCCTTGTCACAGCCCCAAGCATGTCCTCATCACCTTCAGGATCCAAAAAATTCCTGGGCAATGGGACCATGTGGTCTCCCCCACAGCCTGTAGAGAGTAGTAATGATGATGTTTGTCCTTTGGAGCCCGTGCTGGGGTCTCTGGAATGCCACACCAAAGCCAGTGGTGTGAATTAAGCACCCAGCACCACATTCCATGCCAAGGCAGACACAAATGCCATTTAACTCCCAAGGAAAACAGCCCTTCCTTTCCTCCCTTGCCTCTCCTGGTGCCAGAGAGGACCTGCCTTCAGCATCCTCTTATCCACAGAGGTCAAATGGTAGTACCACCATAAGCAGCTCCAGGAATTCAGTGGATGGGAAGGAAGCTTGTATCCTGAGCATTTTACTAATTCCTAATTGACCCTGAGAACGTTTTTTTTTTTTGTTTTCCCTTAAGCTTTTAAACCAAAATTGTGACTCTCCATAACATACATATTCTAGCAAGGAGCTGGGGCAAGTCAGCTCAGATTTTTCACAGAACTGGGTGTTTTACCTTTGAATTGATCAAAGACACCATCAGCACAGTCTGTGTTGTTATTTCCTGTAGTTTGATCCGTGCTCACAGAAAAATTTACATTTTATGTAGATAGATCAACATATTTTCACTCTCTCATGCAGAAAGCAAAAGATTTCTTGGAATTTGATAAAGAGGTGAGTTTCCAGGGCTGCCTTTGGAGATTTCATTGAGTGCCTTTGGAGATCTGCAGACCTTTCTTCATTGGAGCTTGTCCTGATGATCCTGGGTAGAGAAACCCTGGAAGAGGCTGTTCAGGGCAGGGGTGGAGTCCCAATCCCTGGAGGGATTTAAAAGCTCTGTGGACAGAGGTCAGTGGTGGCCTTGGCAGCTCTGAGGGAATGGTTGGGCTCCGTGGTTTTAAAGGGCTTTTCCAAACTAAATGGTTCTATGGCTCTATGATCTGCCCTGCTCCAAAAGATGTCCCACGTGGTTTTCCTTAGGTAGGTGACTCTCTCTCAAGTCTCTTCTTTTACTCTTTTCCCCCCAAACCTCGGAACGAGAAGACACCAAGGACAGCAAAGCCAACCAGATCACAACAAGAGCACCCGAGCACTGCCAAATTCACCTTGGAAAAGCCACCAATGTCCCTGATGGTTTCCCAAAGAGCAACCCCCAGTCTGAGCTGTGCTGGGAGGGAGAGCAGTAGATACCCATGTTGACATTTGGCCCTTTAATTCCACATTGAAATGATAATCTCAGTTCATCTCCATCACATGCTCCTTTTTCATCTCTCCCGTCTCCAAATCTCTTGGAAGAAGCACGTAAGCCTGGATGTTGAAAGATCCTTAATGGTTCTTCTGAGGCTGAATCCCCTCCCGGAGTTGATGTCAGGAGAGAAAAAAGCTCAAATTTGCCTCACCTGCTTCTCAAGTGCCGCCAGCCCTTTCCAGGATTAAGTCATTATAATCTCCTTAAGCAGTCATAAAATAAAATAAACTCAAGTGTGGTTTTGTGCTCAAAATAAAAATACTGAAGTTCACATGAGGAAACGCTTTTGGAGTTGTGAGTGCAGAGGAGATTTTGCCTGATTTTCAAATGCAGCTGATTGATGTCTTTGCAAAGAGTTTTCTGATGTGGTTTTTGGGCTCTCGCTTTGCCATCGAGCTACTCCCCCTCATTAACAACTTTTGCCCATTCTAACCTGAACTTTCCACAGACTCCTGTAAACTTCCAGAGTAAGCACAGAGCAAAAACTCTCTGAACTCCTAAAGGAATCAAACTGATGCAATTTATTTCCACAGAACCATGCAATATTCAATGATACACTGAATCCGTGTTTTTAACACTTTTTAAAGGACTAAAACCCTGGAAAGAATTAATTAGGCATGCTCTGAAGCCTGAGCACTTAACAGTTTTCCACTCGGTTGTAGAATTTTAAGACCACCAACACTGGATACTGGCAAAGATTACCAAAGGTATTCTGGGCTGAAATACAAACTAGTCAGAGGGCTTGGCCACTGAGTGACTGGAAAATACTTCATAAAAGCTTTAGCCAGGCTATTATATCTTGTAAAGAAATTTTAAGAAAAAATCCACAGTACCCAGAAGGTTAAATTTAGGGCAGAGTGACTCATTGGGAAAAAATGTCCTGCTGGGAATATTGTCTTCTCTGCAGATCAAGCAAATTGTTCATGCAGCAGAGAGGTATTGATGGACCCAGCAGTCCCAGTGGGGTTGGAAGGGAAGGATGGGCTGGGATCCATGAAGGACCCCGTGGCTGAGCAAGGGAATGTGGGGCTGGGCTGGAGCAGCCTCTGCAGCCACTGCTCACCTGAAGCCAGCAACCTCTGGAACTGCCAGAATCTGGGAGATCCTGGCATGGAAGTGTCCCCCGTGCTGAATTGAGATGAAAATGCACAATTTCAAAAAAATGCAAGGACTCTTTTTTTTTAAAAAAAATCTTTTTTTGTCCACATCAGATAAAATTTCCATTCCATTTCCTGGCATTCTTCCAACCACTTCTGTTGCCTACAACAGTACTACAAAGAAATCTACCCCAGCCAAAACAGCCACCATTTAATAAGGTCCCTGATAACCTATAATGATATTGCAGAGAACTGATGGGAATCTCAATTGGAAAAAGCTCCTTATTTAAAGTGCCTGATGCCCAGAAAAATGATGGATGCTGTACAAAGATGACAGGGATGGATGCAAGACAAAGCTGGTACAGACACCCAGGTATTTCAGACAAAAACAACACAGTTCAGATGAAAAAGCATAAAACCAAAATAAAAGAGCCAAAAACACCTGAACAAAACCCAAACAAGAATTCACCAATCATAGTTTCTATCCTTGATTAAAAACTCCTTGACAAGCAAATTCGTTTAATTTCCTTTTTGCTCCCCCACCATAAAATAAAAACAACTCACCTTAGTAAATCCTCCTATGACTATTTACTGTGCAGAATTTAAGGAGAAATTTAAAACACTGAGGACATAAAACTGCAGGTGAACAAGGATATTCCAACCCCAGAGAGCTTCAGGTTCAGTATTTTTTTCTCTCCCTTGTATGCAATGGCTTTCACCAATGAACAACAACACCAATTTTATTTCCTTGTTACAACTTCTTTTCCTCACTCGTGATCTTGGGATCGCAGGCCAAGGGTTGAAGGAGGTGCTGTTCCAAGAGGATCTGCCTGGAATGACACCCAGAGACACCCCTGAGGGTCCCCAGCTCCTGAGGATGTCACCAGCAGCATGTTGGAGATGCAAGGAGAGAATAACTCAGAGATGATCCCATAGCACAGTGAGTTTAATTGAAATAGAAATGTAGAACACTTCAACATATTCATAAATGTCTTATATTGCATCATATATTACAACACAGTAAAAAATGGGCTGTTTTCTAAAGCCCAGGTACAGCCAAACCCATATGGCTCCCATGCACATGGATTAAACTAGGAAACAAACTGAAGTTGTAATAAATTAACTGAAGATGACAATGAGCCTATATTAAAATCAATACATATGTACATATATGTATATACACATCTAAAACACACATCTATTGCTAAAAGCTGTGATTTTCCTTTACAATGAGGTGAATTTCCAGTGATGGAGTGACCTTCAAGTCAACATGAACCACCTCAGTTTATGCCAGGACACCATAAAGGGGTTTTTCAGAAGAAAATGAGACCTAGGTTCATTGCAAAGCAAATACACACAAATTTGTGCCTTTAATTTAAAATGAAAGCCCCAATGTACCATGTAGGGGTCCCTAAGGGAGTATTTCTGCACACAGGAGACTGGTTCTGTGAGCCCAAAAGTATCATGGAGGGGAGTCTGTGAATTCCTACAGTTTCTTTTAATGCTGTTTCAAAAAGAGCCACTCATTCAGATTAAACACTCTTGGATCAGAGGAAGGAGAAGAGAAAGAAAAATGTCAACGCAAAACTAAAACTTTTCCTGCGAGGTTCAGCAAGGACAAGAATTCCAAGGCTTGAACTTACCTGGAGTTTCAAAGAAAATTACCCAAAGCTGGGGCTATCAATCTGTCTTCCTCAGGTGCTATCCCTGGAGTTTACCTGCAGCTGCTGTGCAAAGGGCTCACACCTTTCTTGGGAGAAGCAGCCAGGGTCTGGGTCACCCTCTTGGCACTTTCAAACCCCTCTAAACCCACAGCTTCCAGCTGTGACAGCACAGACCATCCCAAAATATCTTTATAGGATTAAGGCAACCAACCAACCAACCATGTCAGAAACCCTTCCCATCTATTTAAGGGCTGTCACCCTTACCTCCTGGTATCACCACTGGGTTTGGAGCTTCCTCATTTTAACTTTGACGTGAACCATTTCTTACATAAATTTTTAAAAACCAGTAAGAACATATTTCTCCCTTTTAACTCAGCTGCAATAATTTTTCATTAGCATAACTGTGGCTGGGTGTGGGACAGGCCCTCAGGTAAGACACAACCCCTTACTTAACTATGTCATTTAACTTCATGAGATTAATGTTCATAGCCAGGATCCATCAGCTCCTGAGGAGCAGAAGAAATCTGTTGCTGTTTCTGCTCTTTCCTCTATCCCCTAATAAAACCTTATTTGAGATTATCAAGTTTTTTCCAACCTATAATCCAAATGCTCCCTGCTGTTTAGCCTATCCCTGAAAACTAACGAGAAGATCCCATATCTCACCTTATTAAAACAGCCTTCCTTGCAGCTGTAGGCAATTTCAGCAATTTTACCAAAGTGAACAGGCTCATTTTTCCTAGAAATTCCTCAGAAATGCCCCCTCGGCCATTCCCTGGCACTGCTGATGCTCAGCTGGGCAACTTTTCCCTCAGCTCCCACTAAAAACCCAGCACTGGGCAGTAAGAGCGACTTTCCACGCAAACCACTCCAGATATTCCACCCTGTCCACGCTGTCCTTTCCAACACACACCTTATTCACATTATCTACACATCGAGCAGCCCTCCCTGGAGGAGTCAGACCCCTCCTGGGGAGCCAGAGCATCCCTTGTGCTCGTACATCTCCAGAGTCAGCTCGCTCCTCCCGCCCCAGGACGCGCCGCTGGGCTGGGGGGGTGGGATGGCACACACGGACTTGGATCGGCTCTCCTTCACCTCCCGAACCTTCTCCGTGTTCCTCACTGTGGGAGACAAACACCACGAGAAACACACACCCTTCTTTGTGGTTCAGCAGGAAGAAAGAAACACCGAGGTGGCCACGTGCTCTTTGGGGATGAGCTGTTCCGCTCCAAGGATCAATCCCAAAAAACAGGAGACAAAGATCAGTGTTTCCATGGATGAAAAAGCCAAAAAAGGTGATTTATACCTGGGTTTACACTTTGAAATACATAAAATATTTGGACCAATATCATCATTCTTTTGTCAGTCCCCACCTGCAACGTTGCAGAGCAAAAATTCACATTGGTGACGTCCTTAAACCAGCTCTGGAAAATGCAGGTGTCCTGCTGGAGTACCTGGGATGTCATGGGGTCACATTATGGGACTTTATGACAGGGATAAACATGCAACAACAACAGAAGGGTTACAATCTCCTTTTGCTCTGCCACCGCTGTATGTCAGGGGCCATGTTGCTCATGTTTTCCTTGGGGTGGAAAAAAATCTTACCTAGAAACAATGATTTTTATCACTTTTTTCTGCTTACAGTTACGGTTTTCTTCAGAAAGAACATAACCAAAGTATTGCTGCTAAACTGTGGATTAAAACAGCTACATACCAAGTTGGATGAGGCAACCTGATCTAGCTGCAGATGTCCCTGTTTGTGGCAGAAGGGTTGGATTAGATGGCTTTGAAAGGGCCCAAACCATTCACACCAATCTCAGGCTGGGTGGAGAGAGAGCACGGAGGCTGGGAAGGCTTTTGGCACTCCTTGCTCACCCATGAGGTTCATTTAAGGAGCCTCTCATCCTCCCTGTCACCTGCTGGGCCATTGCACGGGGATGAGGGTGAGCAGGGGAGGGCAGGGAATGACCCCCAGCTCCCCAACTTACCAGTGAAGGAGCGGCAGAGCTTGGGCTGCGGGGTGGCCTCGCCCTGCGCCGAGCACGAGTCCTCCTTCTGGGACTGAGGGAGAGAAGGGCTTCAGTGCCTCGTGAAATCTGTTCACACACTCCTGCCTCATAAACCAATCCTCTGCAATCCCTAAGGATTCCACTCCCATTTGTTTAACTTTTGCCACATAAAAATAAAACAAAAAAAAAAGGATTGCTAAAAACAGACTGAAGAGATGGCAGGAAGTATTTGCAGATGCTGATTTGCTACAGCACAGAATCATGGAGTGGCCTGAATTGGAAGGGACCTTGAAGATCATCCCATTCCAAACCCTCTGCTGTGGGTGGGGACACCTCTCACAGGACCAAGGTGTCCATCCAAACTGGCCTAAAACCCTTCCAGGGATGGGGCATCCACAGCTTCTCTGAACGACATTGGAAGCTTTTTATGGACTGTCAAGAATTCAGAAATAAAACTGAGACAGTGTCAGAGGCTTAAGGAATTAAAATTGCACAACATAGCAATTATGTTTTGAATTCTGGAAGAGGTCTGAGCTCCCCAGGAATGGTTCAGCAGAGAGGATGGGAAGGAGCAGCCCTGGAGCTGGGAGAACGGGGCAGCGAGTGAGGAAGGCAAAGCTGTCCCCAGGATATGGATGATTCTCACCTTGGCTGTTCCCCACGCTGGCTGCAGGCCAAGGAGGCAGGTAACGAGCTGGCACTAACGAGCTCCCTGTCCTTTCACTCCAGTGCTAATCTCCACCCTCCAGGACAAAACAAATAGGAACGAAAAAAATAAAAATCAGGTAGCACAATGCCGCCTGGATTGTTCGGTGCCTCTGTAAACTGGGAATAAGTCTCTCACGCAGCTGTGATTTGGCACATCGGTCCAGAAACCCAGACTGCCAAAATAACTCTGGACACCTCCCAGCCCGGTTTTCTGTTTTGTTTCGGTTCGTTCTCCTCCCTCCCCTAACGAGGACCGCTGCCCTCCATCCCTTGTTCTCACTTTTATTGACCATTTTAATAACAATGCCTTCCCGGCTCCGGCAGCAGCGCCCGGCTCCCTGGAAAGCCATTCCCAGGGGCATTTCACGATTCTCAGAGCATGCTCCATGAAAGGGCTCCGACATAATTACCAAAGGCACTGTGTCATTTACGCACATGGCTCACAGGCAGCTCCAAATAAGCTCCTTCTGGGGGAGTGCACTCGTGTTTTGGCAGGAGAAAAGAGGACCAAGTTGCCTGGCTACAGGTGCAAGGATTTTCTGGGTGCTCCGTGGTAAATAAAAGCTGTCCTGGGTCTCAGAATCCGCCCTGCCAGCTCAGGCTGGGCTGGATCCCTGCCTAAAATAAGGCAAGCCCCAAATGCGGCCGGCGCTCGGAGCCAGCAGCGATGCACAGCTCCAGGAAGCAGCAGCCTTCGGCAGGAATTTTGTCCTCGGGCAGAGGAAGGCGAACTTTCTGCTGGAAATAGATAGTCTTGGAGTTAATCCTCTGGGCTGTGGTTCAGAGCTGAAGTCACCTCGTTCTCCTGCCAAGGTCCTTCTGCCTGGTGTAAATCGTTTAACCTGCTCCGGAGGGAGGAAGATTGTTCTTTTCTCCCTGCTTGCTCTCCAAACTCTCCTTGGAGGAGGCTCCCAGAGCCCCCTCTCCATGCTATAAAAGCACCTCAAGTGCAGGAGACCCCTAAGGTGCCACCCAGCAGAGGTGACTCAGAGTCACAGAACGGTCTGGGGTGGAAGGGACTCCATCCCAGCCCTCCTGGCTGAAGGCTGCTGCTGGCCAGACCTGTGTCCATCCTGGTCAGGGCACTGCTTACTCCTCTGGCAGGAGATGGATGGATTGGGCAGCAGCCAAGAGGAGCCTGGTAAAGCCACCAACCCACACGAGGATGTTCTCCCACACATCTCTGATTTTGTTTGGGGAGAAAAGACCAACCAGCCCCTCATAAAATATGAGTTTAACTGAGCTACAACAGCTTCACGTTTAACAGCAAAGCTCTCAGCAGCTTCACTAAAAAACAGACACTCAAACAGAAAAATACAGAGTTTCTACTGAACCAAAGGGATTTTTTAAATTATTCCCTCAGCTCCTAACGCTCAAGATATCTCCAAAGCTTTCTCCAAGACTGGCAATGGATTTGCAGGAGTTTCACCAGCACCACAGGGGTTCCAGTGGTCCTTTGCTGGAAGTTTGTTTCCCGTCCCTGGATTTCCAGTTGGGTTTGCAAACACAGTTGTAATGCTTCCATCTCGTGGTGAGATGTAGAATAGAAAAACGTGGGGAGCAACAGCATCCAAGCTTTTCCTGCTGACTCAAAACCTGAAAGGCCAAACCCTTCCCTGTGGGACTACAAGGGATGGAATATCTGACAATCAGAAAAATCTCTAACACTATTGACATTTTTCATTAATAGCTTTTTTTAATCAGGAAAATACCATTTTCTTTTTAATTTGGCATGGAAGAAATATGAGTAGCTGCTTTGTTTCCCAAAAACTGGTAAGTATTGAGCTGCTTATAATAGGCTAAAATCTACTTCTTAGCACAGTGTTCCTTCTTTCTGCTGACAAATTCTGTAATCTGTCCTCCTACAGCACAAAGTAACAGCATTCACCCACCCTCCTTAATATTACATAATATTATATATATAAAATTAATATGGTGTTAATATTTCAGGGCTCTGTTAGAGCATTATCCCATCACTTTGGGGCATCATTTTATTTCTAATCACAGTACATGAGGCAGCTAGTCTTAAAAATTAGCAGAAAAGCCGCTGGGGACACAAAACAGGCCTGGCTTGTCCTTTTGGGCACTGGGGGATGGTTCTTGGGTTAGAGCCACCCTTACAGGTGTCCTTGGGATCAGCTCCCAGTATTGACTATCACCTCCCAGGTTGGACAGGACATCCTGATCTAGTGGAAGGTGTCTCTGCCCATGGCAGGGGGTTGGTACTGGATGATCTTTAAGGTCCCCTCCAACCCAGACTATTCTGGGATTTATATCTGCTTCCCTTCGCCTGACACAAAGCCAAGGTGGCTGCAGTGAAGGGGTGTGAGCAGTACCAACAAGTGGCTCCAATGACACAACAGTCAGCATTCAGCATCAAATTGGCATTTTTCATAATCCACAGGGCATTTCCCACTCTCAGAGGGCATCTTTCATCATTCATGAGTCAGTACAGACACACAGTGAATCCTACTGCTTTTGCAATTCCCCAAAAGCTATTCTGTTCCCCCAAAGCCCAGCTGCAAGCACTCAAGGGAAGAGGAGAAACAGCTTTCCCAAAGCTCCTGGATTTCCCACCAAATGCAGCAGAGAAGGGGAAAGCAGGAGCACAAGGGTTAACAATCAAATATCCTTAAAGTAGGGAAACGTCGTGCTCAAAATCAGCCGGAGTTTGATGTTGCGCTTTTGAAGTTTAATTATACCAAATGTTCTACAGGAACATGCCATGTTCTTGCCTATCTATTCTGAATTGTAAGTACCAATCAGCATGTAAATGATCAAATTAAATCCTTTAAGTTGTTTGCAAAAGCCAGAACACCTTTCTGGGAAGGAAGGGCTGAGCACCAGCAGCCTTTGGTGCGGTGCAGCCGCTCTCGGTGGGCTCCTCCATGATTGGCATTTCCACCAGGAAATTGGAGTGGAAAAAAGTCCACAGCACTCCTGAGTTCTTGTGCTGCCATGGAAAATTGCTATCTAAATAGGGAAGGGTAATTAATTTCTTTCTAAAAGGTCATTTTGCTCTACTCAGTGATGGAGGTTGGCTGCTCAGATTAGAGATCACAGCTCACGCTTGGACGGTGCTCCAGCTCAAGCCATGAAAACCTAAAATTCGGAGAAGTGAGTGAAATTTAGGGATGGCTCAGCAAATACTGCAAGCACCAACCCTGCCAGAGCTCAAAGAGTGTTTGGACAACACTTTCAGGCACAGGGTGGGATTCTTGGGGCTGTCCTGTGCAGGGCCAGGCTTAATGATCCTTGTGGATCCCTTCCAACTCTGGATGTTCCATGATTCTGCATTGATATGCACATTTGGGAGCAAAATATGATAAGGGTTAAATGCTTTTCCTCTAAAGAGTTACAGAGGATGGGAGGAACTGAAAAGACCAAGCCTGCTCCTCATGCATCATTCCTGGAAACCTTTTTTTTTGCCATAGCTAAATGTTGGTCCAGCTCCTCTCCCCAATTTCCAAAGAGCAAAAGTCTTCACCAGGCACAGACGTTGCATTAATCCTGATTCTCCTCTGATGCAGAACATAAACCAACACAGAGCTATGCCAGTAGGAAATTGGATAAATTTTTGTTTCTCATAGGAATCTGGTAAGAAAAACTTCCCTCTATTTTACTTCTTTCGAGACTGCCCAGAACTGTAGATGTGTTTAAAAACAAAAAACTCACCTCCAGAACAAATAAGAAAGATCACAAAAATGCTTCTGTCCTTTCAAAAGAGTTGGGGAAAAAAAAACCAGTCCAGTTTCAAATATTTACAGTCCCTCTGGACCACTGACAATGGGGGAGACAAATTCCTATCTTTGTTGAAATCTCCCAGAAAAGAAAACAAGGGAAACCCAGACCTCAGAACCTACAGAGTGAAGTGCAGATTTGCTCAGTAAAGAACTTTCCCAGCACGGGTGGAGGTCTGTGCTCACAAAGCACTGAGCAGGCTGTGCTCAGGATGGCTTCTTGCTTTGCCAGGAGCTGGGCTGGGGAGTTTTCCCCTTGGTATTTTTCCTATTCATCAGAACGCCATTTGGGATCGAGACCGTTTTTTAATTTTAACTTAAAGTAACAAGATTTGTCTTTCGAAGGAAACACCATCAGCCATACTCAGCCTGTGGGGAAAGCAGCCTGTGCATGTCCTGCTCGCCTGTGCTCCCTCTTACCTCCTTCCTGGAGCTGCAGGTGTCGCTCCCGCCCAGCTCCACCAGCAGGCTCTTGTGCCGCAGGATCAGGATCTCCTTGGCCCGCTCCGTGGGCTCGCTGTCCCCGGGCAGGGTGTGCCTGTTGTACGCCGGGCCCTGCAGGGGACACACACAGGCTGCCGGACGCGGGACATCCCTGCCCTCCCTCCAGCATCCTCCTGCCCCCGCAGCCATCCCGCCCAGTCACGGGCATGCACTGATTTAGGAGAGGGGGGGTGGAAAGAGCCACAGAAGGGAGGTGGGACTCCAAACTCTGCTTTTTTTCTATGTGAAGTCACCCAAGAAATCACTGAGTGACAAGACTGAGTTACACCTGGTAGTCCAGGTGACAGAAGGAGTGCAATGACTCTGCTTGAGGTGCCTGCACAGCTTCAGCCCCCAACGTTTTGTATTAACCCCACCTTCCTATATAAATCATGCAAACAATGGGAACCATAAACCCTCCCTCAAACCACCCAGCCAAGCTGGAATCTCCCACTAACACCAGTGGGAGCTGGGATAAAGCTGCCACTACAAAGGCTTGGGCTGGATTAATGCAGGACTAAGCACAAACTGGAGCTGTGCCTTGATCCCTTCACCATGTCCATAGGCTTCTTCCCAGCCTTATCCCATTGCTTCCTTTCAGCAAAGGGACAGGAGGGGAGGCTGAGCTGCCCACACCAGCCCCTAAGGACTCCATATTTTGTGTGCAATCCATAAAACAAAGGCTTAGGTGGATTCTAAGGCTAAGTCTCCCTACCAACAGCAATTCCAATGCACAGCCCCAGGTGCTGTGTGAAACCCCAGACATGATCCATGATTCTGCAAACAGCAAGTGGGGTTTATATCCTTTAACCACTGGTACCAGTTCCATGGCAAAACTGCTAGGTGGATTTAAAAGCTCTGCACAGATTAATTCCTGCTCACACCTCTCTTCCATGGGGAGAAATGTACCATGAGGATAACCCCATCCCTGCTCTGCCCTAGGAGCTGCTGCTGGATCTGCTAACCCAGTGCCTGAAGTTCCACGTGCTCCTCCTTTCTCCTTTTCACTGCTGGGTACCGATGCCGAAAATATTCCATGAAATTATAGCCTGACTGGGTGAACCTTTCAAAAGCTGTCAGGCAGCAAACAGAAATGTGCCACTGACTTGGAAACTGGATCTGGCTCCACACAGCCAACTATTCTCTGCTCACAAAGAGACATCCTGGGTAATTATGGAAATATTCATAACATCTGCTCAGGCTGTTCGGATAACCGAGGAAATTCGTGTTATTGGACACTTGAAATATGGATTGAGGGAAAAGTTATACCGTCCTCCTGATCCGGTACAGGTTCCTCGCCAAGATTTCCTGCATGTTGTCCAGGACATCAGGATTTGGAGTGTCCTCCAATTTTTGGTCTGTTATGACAGTCCTGTCGCTGCTGCTGCAAAGGAAAGCAGATCACCTTATTTTGGAAGATGCACAAGAAGTGCAACCCCAAATCTCAGTGCCCCTTTGGGATCCCACCACAGCCAACAGCTCATCCTTGCAGATGGAGCTCACGGCAAAGCAGGAATTTGGCACCTGCATCAGAGCTGGGCTGTCCATGTGCTCCCTGGTGGATAAAAGAGCCATGGGGAGCTGTGGCAAAGCAGAACCATCTGTGAGGTTTGAAGTGGCCATTCAGAACATTTAACAGTGCAAACCCATCCAAAATTGGGCAGGAGCCTCTTCCTCAGAGCACAGTTTCCCTGTAACTCGTGGAGATACAGGTGACCCCCTTTTGCCACCATCAGTGCTGGGTGATGCTCATCCAGCCCATCATTTTTAGCTCCCAGCTGCTGAGTTTGAGCTGGGGTTTGCTCACAGGAAGGAGCTGTGGGCTGGGCCATGGCCCAGCTGCCCAGCCTGGGCCAGCTCGATGGCGTGTTTGCGCTCCAGCTTCTCGTAGAGCAGCACGATGCTGGACTTGGGCTGGTCGTACTCCCTGAGCAGGATCTTCTGCAGGTATTTGCTGTTGAAATATTCCAGTCTGTTGGAGAACAAAGGGAGATGGGTTTAGCCTCTCCCCTGACTCCCCAGCACCAACAGACCTGAGCAAGGCAGCAGGGTCACAGCCCACGGCTGCCCCATATTCCATTAAATTCCATTATATCCCATTAACTCCTCCTCAGAAATCGATGGTCCAAGAGGTCAGTCCCTAATTATTTCTGCATAACATGAGTCAAAATATTAAAACTTCACTAAATACAACAAAAACTCCCCAAAATTTCCAGATATATCATGAACTCTTCTACAAGTGCTACAAGCACATGCAGCAGCCACAGATTTCAACAGTTCCAGATTCCCTCTTGAGCCATTTCCTCTTCTTTCCTGCTCAAATCGTTGAATAATTTAGGTTGGAAAACACCTCTGAGATCATCAATCTCTATAAGATCTGCTCACAAGGAGCCAGGATGCTCCTCAGCAGCAGTGACTCCCATACCCTCTAGTGGCACTTCCAAGCATGGGCATTCCTAAAAAATCTCTACCAGCTGCATCTGGACCACCAAGGAATTAAACCTGGTAGATAGTCTTTTTAGTATATTTTGTGGTACTGGTATTTTATTTTTTTAAATATTGATGCATTTTTTTAAATGTACAAACTCCCAATGAACATTCAACACCTTGCTACAGAGCTCTTCTGTAATTTCAGTCCACAACAGGCAGTGCTGCAAACTCAGTTCTCGAATGTTAACTGTGCACAGCCTGGGACAGGTTCTGGCACTTCCAGTAGATTTCTTTGGGCAATAAGGGACAAACACAACAGGAGAGGAGAAAGGATCTTTTTAGGGTGATGCACAAGAGGTGTCT
>VXBQ01012474.1:256904-297764 GCA_013400175.1 Phainopepla nitens
TTTCCAGATATATCATGAACTCTTCTACAAGTGCTACAAGCACATGCAGCAGCCGCAGATTTCAACAGTTCCAGATTCCCTCTTGAGCCATTTCCTCTCCTTTTCTGCTCAAATCGTTGAATAATTTAGGTTGGAAAACACCTCTGAGATCATCAATCTCTATAAGATCTGCTCACAAGGAGCCAGGATGCTCCTCAGCAGCAGTGACTCCCATACCCTCTAGTGGCACTTCCAAGCATGGGCATTCCTAAAAAATCTCTACCAGCTGCATCTGGACCACCAAGGAATTAAACCTGGTGGATAGTCTTTTTAGTATATTTTGTGGTACTGGTATTTTATTTTTTTAAATATTGATGCATTTTTTTAAATGTACAAACTCCCAATGAACATTCAACACCTTGCTACAGAGCTCTTCTGTAATTTCAGTCCACAACAGGCAGTGCTGCAAACTCAGTTCTCGAATGTTAACTGTGCACAGCCTGGGACAGGTTCTGGCACTTCCAGTAGATTTCTTTGGGCAATAAGGGACAAACACAACAGGAGAGGAGAAAGGATCTTTTTAGGGTGATGCACAAGAGGTGTCTACAAGCAGGGAAGTCCCCTTGGCCAAGAAAAAGCTGCCCCTCTATCACCTCCCTCGTGCCACAAGGATGAACAAGGCCCAGCTGCCCACAGCAGAAACTCTGGGAATAGAAACCAACCTCCTTTTTCTCCTACACGTGTACACAGTTGTATTTTGGCAAATCCTTACTTGTCTTTCCAGTAATACTGTCCCCAGTGTCCAGATATATCTTCAATGCCAGCCAGCAAATGATCCAAGAACTAAAGAGGAGAGAGGATTTCGCTCTACGCCGGCTGCATCCATGATGAACGCAGCCAGCAAACAGCAAAAGCCACACACACACACCAGGGGATGATTCAGCCCTGCAGCCTGGTGTGGGTTTAGTGCCCTCACATGGCTGTTGGCAGCTGTGTGTCCAACAAACACAACTTTGGAGGGAAGCACTGAAGGGTCCCATCCCTGGGAGTGTCCCAGGCCAGGTTGGACAGGGCTTGGAGCAATCTGGGATAAGGGAGGGAGTCCCTGCCTATGGTAGGAGGTAGAATTAAATGAGTTTTAAGGTTCCTTCCAACCCAAAGTACTCTGATTCCCTGGAATTACCCTCACACACTCTGATCATCACTCCTGCGAGCAAGAATATCCCAACTATCCAGATGGCAAAATAAATTTGAGGAAGAAAGCTGCTTCTGGCTTCTGCACCCCTGATTTCCAATTAGCTGCATTTTTGCCTTCTCAACTTAATTGGTGCATGGCCATTTTCAGCTCACACCTCCTAATAAACACTTTTCTGAGATGATTTACCATTCACACCCTAACAAAAGAACAAATTCTTCTCTGTTCACGACTGGAAAAAGCTCCTCAGCCTCTTGAGCTGTTAACTTCAGACAAAGCCCTGCAGTCCAACCCCATTGTGAAGATGCCAAACAGGTTTTACAAATGTCCTCAGCCCCAATGGCTTTATTGCTAAAGAAACAGTGACAATAATATTCCTGAAGGAGCCATGCCCACAGAAACGTGGCTGGGATTGAACAATTAGATTCAGAAATATATTAATTTTCCATTGGATGCAGATGCAAATGCAAAGGCTCAGCTGAGTGGGAGAGGAGCTGATCTCATGGAGCTGAGCCTCTCCCAGAAGTCCTCTATGACTACAAATATCAACATTTGGGTGGTGAGAACACGGGGAATGAAATCCCACCTTTGGGTTATGGATTTACAATCACAGAATGGGTTGGGCTGGATGGGACCTTTCATCTCATCTCATTCCAGCCCCTGCCATGGGCAGNCAAGGAGAAGAAGGATAATTCTCCATCCACTCATCCACTGGTGCTGGAGTACAATGAGTGGTTTGCTTTCAGTGGGCAAGCAGAGAATAAATGCTGAGGGCCATGAATCTGCTGTCTGTGATAGGTACAGGAGGGCTGATGGCTCCCATGTTCTGCCCTCTGGGCCTTGACCAGCAGGAAAGGCTCATTTTGGGGTTTTTGAGGACAATCTGTCTCAGGAAATCAGTATCTTCAGGATATAAATGTAGTTAGCACATAAATGTTAATCTTGAATAATAAATACTGCCTTCCCCCAGACACTTCCCACTAAAAAAAAAAAAAAAAATCATCATATCATACTTTATATACATACATTATTATTGTTTAAAATTATATAAAAGATCCCAGCCTGGCTGGGTTTTCCACCTAAAAGTTAAATGTAATTTTCCAAAGTGCCTTCTCTCCTAAAGGCATCTCTAAACTGGGAGAGGGGCTCTGCTGCCCTCCACACTCAGGTACCAGTGACCCTGGAACTTCCTACAGCTCTTATTTTTTTTTAAACTATCTTTCTAGGGGGTCAGAGACAGAAAAGTTTCAGAGCAGCTGGCTCAGCCCTGCAGCCTGGTGTGGGTTTAGTGCCCTCACATGGCTGTTGGCAGCTGTGTGTCCAACAAACACAACTTTGGAGGGAAGCACTGAAGGGTCCCATCCCTGGGAGTGTCCCAGGCCAGGTTGGACAGGGCTTGGAGCAATCTGGGATAAGGGAGGGAGTCCCTGCCTATGGTAGGAGGTAGAATTAAATGAGATTTAAGGTTCCTTCCAACCCAAAGTACTCTGATTCCCTGGAATTACCCTCACACACTCTGATCATCACTCCTGCGAGCAAGAATATCCCAACTATCCAGATGGCAAAATAAATTTGAGGAAGAAAGCTGCTTCTGGCTTCTGCACCCCTGATTTCCAATTAGCTGCATTTTTGCCTTCTCAACTTAATTGGTGCATGGCCATTTTCAGCTCACACCTCCTAATAAACACTTTTCTGAGATGATTTACCATTCACACCCTAACAAAAGAACAAATTCTTCTCTGTTCACGACTGGAAAAAGCTCCTCAGCCTCTTGAGCTGTTAACTTCAGACAAAGCCCTGCAGTCCAACCCCATTGTGAAGATGCCAAACAGGTTTTACAAATGTCCTCAGCCCCAATGGCTTTATTGCTAAAGAAACAGTGACAATAATATTCCTGAAGGAGCCATGCCCACAGAAACGTGGCTGGGATTGAACAATTAGATTCAGAAATATATTAATTTTCCATTGGATGCAGATGCAAATGCAAAGGCTCAGCTGAGTGGGAGAGGAGCTGATCTCATGGAGCTGAGCCTCTCCCAGAAGTCCTCTATGACTACAAATATCAACATTTGGGTGGTGAGAACACGGGGAATGAAATCCCACCTTTGGGTTATGGATTTACAATCACAGAATGGGTTGGGCTGGATGGGACCTTTCATCTCATCTCATTCCAGCCCCTGCCATGGGCAGGGACACTTTCCACTATCCCAGGTGGCTTCAAGCTCCATCCAACCTGGCCTTGAATAATTTCAGGTGATGGGGCACTTCAGAGGTTCCCTCCAATATAGCACCAACCTTATCCTCCCTTTCCTCTTTTCTTTATTTTTTCCAAAAATATCCAAACCAATGGTGGTGATGGGACTGGAGAATACATGGAAGTTCCTAATCCTGAAAGCAACCAAGCCTCATTTTCTTTCTTTTTCCCATTCCAGAGACCAGAGAAATTTGAGTTAGTTCAGCACTTAAAATTTTGGTCAAGAAATCATCTTTTTCTCTCATGTTTGTGCACTACCTGATGTTACATCAGCCTGATTGGTGGCTTGTCTTCCAATGCAAAAATAACCGAGGGTTAGGAACCTGAATAGGACTTCCAACATGGAAAGGAGCTGACCTGCCGAGGATTTGGGTAAAACTGCAGATCTGCAGGGTCCCTGGAGACACGCACATTCCAGGAGGTATCAGAAAGCTCTGGCCATGTGTTGACACACGTTCCACTTACCCGAATGTGGATCTGCTCTCCCACAGTGGGAGCACTCTCTCTTTTCCTCTTGACAGCCAACAGATCAACGAGGGGACGGATGGTCATTCCCTGCAAAGGGACCACCCACACAGAAATCAGCTTTTCCTCACACTCAACTTTCCTGCGCTGGAACAAAAGCCACCGGCATGGGGCTGAGCCACAGCGACCTTGTTCTGGTGTTCGAGCAGCCTCTCTCACCTGCCCTGTTTTCCTGGCAGGATAAAACCTGCAAAGCTTCAACAGGACTGGGAATTGCTCTTCCAGGTGTACCCCAAACACTTTGTTTGCTCCTGGTAGGAACCTGTCAACGGCAGCTCACGGAGAGGCTTGAGGATGGGGGGAGGAAACCTCCACCCGCCNTTCCAAGGTTAAGCCTGTGGTTTGCTGCTGCTCGTGGCCTCCCAGATGGAAAGGGGCTTGAAACAACCCAAGTTCAAATGCCTGAAATGAGGATAATCCTTGAGATTTCTCAGCACGGAGCCTCCACCAGCAATTGTCCGCTCACTCCTAAAGCAGTGTGTGTCACACACCATAACTCCAGCAATCTTTGATGGCCAGCCAGTGCCTAAGTTTCCGAATCAAAGCATCCACCTGGTGGGAAGGGTCAAGGGAAAAGTTTTAATATCCTTTAAGCCTCGTGAGAGAACTAAAATGCTGCTGTGGTGTGTTTCTTAGTCCAGCTTCCGTATGAAATGACTTTTCTAGGACATGTTTACAGCAAAAATGATGGAGTAGTTGATGTTTATGACTTCTGAATGTCACAAATGCTGGCACAGAGGAGAACTGAATACATTTTTAATTGCAGAAACAATTAATGTGTCATTTTAATAGCTAATAGCAATAAAAAATGCATTGCTATTCAGAGTCAATAACACAGAACTCACAAATTCCGAAATAACAGATATTACAAAAATTAAGTAGAGACTGTGCAATTTGGCCTCTTGCCTTCCTGGATAATCAGCCACAGTTGTTTCCATTTTAAAGCAGCATTTGGGACTGTTATGGGAATCCCATGTGTCATTCCAGGCCACACATCATTTCACAGCACACCTGCAGGTCCCCGTGCTGCTCCTCCACCCACCAGGGATAACTCATCCCAGGGAGTGTCTGACAGCTCCGTCACAGCTCACACAACCTTTTCCACCTCCAGAATTCCAGTGGGACACTGGAGGCATGAAACAACCTCCCCACTTCACAATTATTACATTTGCTCAGAATTTCATGACAGAGGTCAGGGGGGGCCAGTAGAGTTGAGAGAGTGAACTTCCAACAGTATTTGATTTTAAAACCACACCAAGAGGCAGAACAATGAGGGGGAGTTTGTGACATTCCAGACAAGCCCAGAGAGCTCCCTGGAGAACTTCCTGATCTATGTGGCACATATCCAGCCTGCTTGGAAGCACTGAGGACTTGACAATGGCTCAGTCAACCTCCTCAAAATGATTAACCAGGCTTGTTGTGGGAAGAGCCTTGTGCAACTGGGTGAGGAAGGCCAAAAGAGAGGAGTTTCCTGGCTTGTGGAATGCACTGATAGAGCCACCGGCGGCCCAGAGCAGTCATTCCTCCGTGGGGCAAGGGTTTGCAGCCAGCAGGGGCAGGGTTTCCAAGGGAATCCTAGGATGTGGAGGGTTTGAGCTCTGGCAAGATGCTTTGCTGGCCCAAACCAGCCCAAAAGGGCCCAAATCACCTCTGCCTTGGTTCCTGTCCTATTTTAACACACACAATCCCCATCAAGTCTATATTGAGATCACTGTGAGTATAAGGAAAACATTTTGCATAAAACAAGAATAAAAAATGTCCACTATGCACAGAAGCTGTTTCACAGCCAATATTTCTCTTGCCCTTTCCACACACAGTGATAATGAAAAACACTGAGATGGTAAAAATATTCCCTCCCCAATAATGCATCCATCAACGTGTCTGGCATCAGCACCACAAACTTGATTTGCAAACCCAGGTTTTTGAAGGTTCTGTTACATTTACCCACCTTTTCTGTGCTCAGCTCCAGCAATATCTTTCTGCCTCAGGTTTTAAGTAACTTTCCTGATTTTTTCCTCCCCCTGTTCTCGTGGTGGCCCCGGCACTGCAGGCCCCTGGAGCCCCAGCACAGCCCTTCTGCAGACACAGTGAGTGGCTGAAGGTCAGGGACCCTGTTTAACTCTCACCCTTCTGCACGGGGATGACATCACCAGCTGAGCTTTGAGGTTACACAAAAGCCCTTTTCCTGGCCCCAGGAAGGATTTCCCGAGCCCTGGAGCTGCTGCCTTAGAACAACCTTTGTGTGAGGCTCAAGAGCGGCTCTGCGTGAGCCAGCGTGCCTGGGGACCGGGGCTTTTCAATTTCTCACCCACATTTGCATCTTAAAACTTGTCAGGCTCCACCTAAGCACATCCACCCCAGCCTGGCTCCTGCTCTCTCCTTCCAGGCCGAGGCTGTGCCCATTCCCACTGCCCTGCAGCTCCCAGCTCCGATCCCATCAGTACAACACACTCAGATCTCTCCTCCACCACTTTGCCAGCTCAGGATGAAGATTTAGGTGGATGTGGGGGAAGCAAAATCAACCCCAGCCCTCCACATTGTCCAAGTGCTGGACACCCACCTGAGGGGTTCAGTCAGGAAAAGCAGAAGGAGTTGGCTCTGAGGGTGATGCTCAGCCACGGGGCCACTCAGCAGCTGCCACCACGAGCCACCATGTCCCAAAGGCCCAGAAATCCTCTGCTCCCTCCATCCAAGGGTGGCTCCTGGTCAGCAGCTCCACATGGGCCTCATATCCTTGACCAGGAGCTCACAGGGAGATTTTCTACATGAGATCTTTCCCAAACTGCCACATCCCACTCACTTCAGTCCTGTGGAGACCCACTCTTTACTTTTTGGGATAAACAGCAGGTGGACATCGGCCTTGCTCCCTTCAGCACCAGACAACCCCAATTTTCCCACCACATCCTCCTTCAAATGTGGCTGTGTTTGCCAGATGAACTAAAAGCTGTGTTTTAGAGAAGCCCCTAGAGACTTGCTGCTGGTCAGAGAAGAGCAGGGACACATCCAAGACCCTCATCCCACAGAAAGCTGCAGGAATAACTTTACCACTAGATGTCAGAGCAATGCTGAGAGCTGCTGCTCCTCCAGAGCCCTGGAACGCCACAATTCCTTAAAACTCACTGAGGGAGCACCAGAACTTACAGCCCCAGCATGAGGGAGAGGGACCTTCTCCACTAGACTCCTGGAGGGCACCTAATCCCGAGTCTGTGCCCAATACTGGTTTTACCTGTACAAACACGGTGAAGAGGATGACAACAGTTGTTGCTGCAATGAAGAGCTTTTTCCTGTGGAAGTCAGGCAGCAGGAAAACCAAAGAGAAGCAAATGGCCCCTCGGAGCCCCCCATAGGCAATGATGAACTGGTCCTTACTGGTGATGGTGTTCACGTGAAATCTGTTCACAAAGAAAGTCAGCACAAGAACCCCTGAAAAGGAGGAAGGTAGATTGAGGCACATCAATCAAATAGAACAGTTAGAGAAAACTCATGATGTTACATTTTCCAGTAAAATATCACAGAATTAGTAAACACCAACCACAAGGAACTAGCCAGAGCACAACGGAATGTATTCCCAATATGCTACTGGAGAATTTTTCTTCCAGTCTGATCCAACAGGCTGAAATTTGCTTTATCCAGATAAAACTCAATCCCCATCATATTTCTGATTTGAGGGATTACAAATATTGACTGGCTACAGTTCTGAAATATAAATTGATTTATTCTAATTGGTATGATAACAAATGACTGAATTGCTGAGGTCACAAATGCTTTTGAGGCAAATCATCAGCAACAACTTAGCCAAAAATTTCTCTCCTATTTGCCAAAGTTTCCAAGCAGTAGTTTGGCTAAGTAGCTATATTCCACCAGTGTTAATGTTATTTCTTTCCCTCAGATTTATACTGTACAAATCGAAGGCCATGTGGGGTGACACAGCAATTGCTGTAATTTACAGCCATTTGCAAATGCACAAATAGACGCAGAAAGGTACAAAAAGTCAGGCCTTAAATCAGCAGGCCGTGATTTTAATACCAATGGATGTGATAAACATCCCATTTCCCAAAGATTAACAGCCATTTTGAGAACCGATGGCACCACCTGTCACTGACTTTTGTTAGGAATTAGCTGGAGCCACAGCACTGCGGCTTTACTAGAGGGTGTTTATAAAAGAAATAAAACCAGTGCATTTATTATGTACGTATCAAACATCTTCCCACACACCTCCAGCTACAAATAGCTGAACTTTTACTGTACATTGGAGTTTGAAGAAAACAAATAGCTGGGGATGTTTGGGAATAGGGAACTCAGTTAACTGAACCTTCTCACACCTTCCCCACCTCTGGAACTCTGCAGAACTGGTGCCCAGACCAGCAGACGGAAAGCACTTGGGTGTCAAGGTTCTTTGCAACTTAAAAAATAAATAAAATGAAGCCTCCCTCAGATCACATCCAGCACTGTTCTACAGCTCAGGCAGTGCCGATGATTTAAAGGAACAAAATTTACTTGAGCTGATATCCTGGCCTTTGTCTTAATTTAATCCTTCCTCATAAATTATTATTAGTATTCCCTAAACTAATTCAAGGCCAGTTTGCTCCAAGAGATGACATACAATTAATCATTCTAAGCAGAATGTATTTTCTCCTGCAGATACCTTGGGAAAGAGCAGGAGGAGATCTCCCAGGGCTTAGATATCAGCAGAGCCCCAGTGCTGCCATGCAAGGGAAGACATTTTCCTTTTTAGATGATCTTCCTCATACCAAAGGAATTCCCCAGATTTCAGCAGAACCATTTCTCAAGTATTTAAAGCCCTAAGAGTGTTCTATGAAGGACTGGGGTACAGTTTATACAGCTAACCAAGCACTGCCTATCCAAAAATTCCTGCAAGGAAAGGAGGGGGCACCTCCCTTTTCTGGATCAGTGCCTCAAGCACCTCTAGAATCCTGGAACTGTTAAGATTGGAAAAGCCCTCCAAGACCATCAAATCCAACCATTGCTCCAGCACTGCCAAGGCCACCACTAACCCCTGTCCCCAAATGCCACACTCACACGTTTTTTGAACACTTCCAGGGCTGTTGTCTCCACCACTGCCCTGGGCAGCCCATTCCAGTGTTAGGCAACCCTTTCCATGAAGAAATTTTCCCTAGTATCTAATTATTAATTAATTATTAGTTAATTACTAATTAATCCAGAGATGCTGGATGGCTCTGAGCAGGCCAAGGTTTAATCTCCACCACCATTTCCAAGGCAGGAGTTTCCCAGACTGGCTTGGTGCAGCCCCTTCCCAGTTTTCATCCTCACAGCTCCCTGACAGCTCCCCAGGAAGGTGCTGCAGGACAGGAACAGCCTCTTCAGGACGACTCAGACAATTTCCAGCCCTGGTTTGTGTGTTCTTATTTAATTCCAGGGAGATTTGGACTGGAAAAGGGTGGCTGCAGCCTGAGCCCTTCCCTAATAATGTGCTGCACAATTAAAGCTGCTCTCAGAAGGGCTGTGCTTAGGGAGGATTTTTGGGGTGCTTTTATAGCATCATTATGTTCTTATATCTTGTAATGAAGAATTTTTTAACTGAAAAATCAAACTCACTGAAGAACTCTTTTTATCTGGGCAAATAATTTAAGAGAAACCCACTTAATGGTAATAAAACACTTGAGTGTACAAAAAACTGACTAATGAGCACATTTCCAAGTATGGTGCACAGTTATTAAAACAAACTTTGGCATGTCCTAACAGCTAATAAACCCCATTCTGCTCTGCCTTGCTAATCATGGCCAAACCTATTTAAACAATTTCTTGAAGTGTCTGTCAAATTCAAGTTCACTGTTTGACTCACTGGTTTGTAAACATAAATCCTGTTGAATGTTTTTAACCTCTCAAATTCTTTGCCAAAAATGTGTGCTGCTATTTTCACAAATATTATTAATATATAAAAATACCCATAACTGAGGCACTCTGCACTCATTAGGTGCCAAACATTGTAAGAGGAATGGAGGTCCAGCCTCTCCCAACACAGAATAAGCACAAGATGCAACTGAGGAGAATGGAAACACAGCACATCTATTTTTTCTGGTCATTTTCAATGCATGAAAACTGGATCCCAGGGAATTCTGGAACTAGGACTTTCATCAAAAACCTGAAACCAAGTTTTCATCGTAGTGGTGGCTAAAGAAACTGCAGAGATCAGTTATCAGGAGAGTATTTTCCTGCCTTGCTCCTCATTATCACCAAGCCTTGGTCTCTTTATTGCTGTGAGGTTGGTCACACACCCTGACAGGTTTTCCAGGGAGGCTGCAGACTCTCCATCCATGGAGAAAACCAAAAGCCATCTGGACACAGATGCCTGTGCCTGCCTGACCCTTCTCAGGCAGGGTGTTGGACCAGATGATCTCCACAGGCCCCTGCCAGTCTCAGCAATTCCCCAATCTCAACCCTGACCTGAAATTCTTGAGTAGGAGCATCCTCACGGTTCACGTCCCAGATCTCATCTACCCAGGATCTTCCTCCAGTTTCCCAGTGAGGGATGCTGCTGCACATGAGCTTGTTGTGAATCAAATCCCTTAAACTGCCACAAGTCAGAATATGGGGTCAGAGGATTTTCATGGATCTCTCACCTCAAAGAATGTACCCACAAATTCCCTCCTGTTGGGAGAATACCAAGGGACTAAAAAACACTGAAATGGAAGAGGAGTTCATGGCAATGAAGGAGACATTGATAAAATAGATCTCATGAGAGCTCCTATCCAGCACAAGTGAGTGCACAGAGCAGGGAACTGCAGCAAAATGCAAGATTTGGAATTGAGTAAGATGGAGGAGCAGGAAGCACTGGCTGGGATGTCCCAGTCCAGTCTTAGCACTCCCATCTGGAATAACCCCACTGCAGAGTGAGCAGGAAAGGATAATGGACAGGCAGAGAACCCTCTCATCTAATGGAACCTCATCCCTCACTCCCATAAACAATAACACATGAAAAACCAAGATCTATAACTTCCCCTACCAAGGGCCCTCCAAATGAGACAGAAAATAACCGTGAAGCAAATGTAGGGCCAGTTCCACTCGTGGTTTTCCCCGATGGTGGAAACTCCGAGGAAGATGAAGATGAGGGTGTCGCTCACACTGCTCCACATCTTCATGAAGTACTTGACTGTGGTGTGGGACTTGAGGGAGATGTTGGCCTCCACGTAACGCTTCATGCCCATGGCACAGGAAATGATGCTGAGGAAGTGGAAAACAAACAGTGGAAAAGAAGCAATGTGTTTTTCTGCTTTGACACAGAAAATCAACACCTCAGTTATGAAAAAAGTGGGTTTCATGAAGTCTTGGAGGTTGGCAGACATTTCACTGAGGGCTGATTCACTTCCTACATCAGGACCACTAGGACAATAAAATACTTTATAGATTGCCCGAACTGTCAAAATCTGGATTTTAACAGATGAACAATTCATCACCTGTTGCATTTTATCAGAGCACAAAGCAACACCTCCAACTAACACCCAATTCTTCCCATCCCCACACACCATTTCCAGTTCTTTAGCTTTGCCAAACACTGACCTTGCAATTGCCTTGCAATTTTTCATGGATAATTGGTTCTTCAAGTTCCAAGCAACATGGCATTAGCCTAATTCATCAGCTTTTCAAATCAATACATTTTCAGGCCAGCAATCCTAGGAGGTCAAAACAATTAAGTGCTTGAAGTTCTGAAGCTCCATTTTTTATATTTTAATCTGGACCAAAACATTTTTGTTCTAAATAGTGCTGCAGAAATAGGAAAAAGAGCTTTAAATTTCCAAGATCTGACTTCCAGTGCTCTTTGGTAAGGTCATCCATGTTTTTATTGCACTGAAAACTGCTTCCAGAGGGAACGTCACGATGTTGGATCACAGAAAAGCCAGCAGAGAAGCTGATCCTGGCTCTGGATGTAAGCTGGTCACAGCTGCTGTGACCAGGACAGGTGAGTGACCCAAACAAAGAGGTGGTGGCTCACCCAGAACTACCAACTAAGAGCTGCTCACAGAACTGCCAGGCAATTACTGCTTTGCACTGAAAATGCCCTGTTTAACCCCAGAATTCCACTAACATTTCACATTATTTTGAAGATACAAACATTTGGGTCTCTTTGAATTTAAAACTGGGCTTTAGGGAGAGGATTTGTGGCAAAAGCAGAAGACAGGAAGGGTCAGAATTGGGAAGGTCACTGTGCTTTTGCTGAGGAATGGGATCTTCTGTTATCCAGCAGCAGGAGACCAAGATTCAAATCCCTTTTTCACCAAATGCTTCAGTTTACATCTTTCAGTTCCTAATAAAATATACCAGAATATAAAAATATTCTAATACAGGTCTGGTTTGATTTATCCCTTTTAGGTCTGATCCACTTTGCCAGTAAGAGCAACAGGGACTAAACCACAGACTGAAAAAAAAAAAAATTAAATTCTTCAGTTTGTGTTTCTGCCTCAATAAATAGTGGGGAATATAGTTACAGTTAAAAACTAAGAAATCCAAGTATTTATGGGCAAGTAACTTCCAGAGCTGTGGTTTGGGAATGCTTATTGGAGAATGGACATGGGATCACAGCAGGGTCACAGAAAGGGAATCAACTTGTCTTGTCCTGGCTAAAGATGGACATTGCCACCAAGGCAAGGGGCAGGAAAAAAAAAAAAAGAATAAGAAAGGAAAAAAATCAAATTAAAACCCATTTGCAGAACAGTTTCACATACTGAGTTGTATTCAGATTTTTTATATTTTTTGGACTATGTAGAATTGATTTTTTTGGCAATCGAATTATTTTTCAAAGAAACAAACTGCCAAAAGCTGCTTCTTATAATACAGTATTCCCTGGCCACAAAAAAAGGAATTGTTTGAACTCCAGATCTATAAGAGAGGCATTTATAATTTGGCAATTAGAAGGGCACAGTGCAGGAATCAGCTGCCTTTGCCATTGTTTTGCTTTAGAAAAAAAAAATGCATTATTCAGAAGAACAGCAAATGGGTTCCATAATGGGTACAGCAGATTGTGATTGATAGAAGGAGACACCATTAGGATTGAATGTTTTCTGCTCCACGATGATTATGCAGCATATTTATTTCTCTGTTCTGTCTTGCACTCCTATAAATAGGCTTTTCCTACCTATTCCCAAAGCTGGAATTGTTTTCAGTAACACTCAAATACTGCTCCTATTAACCAGCTGAGGAAACAAAATCTGCAAGACGCAGGAATGGTTTATATCCAAAGCAACATCATTAGTTTTAAAATAGATCTCCCAGATACTTCTGTGCTGAGCTGGGAGCCCACTTCATTTTTTTTTTCTTTTTATCTTCATTCTCATCAGCTGCACAGTTGTTTACACTGCAGCCACTGATGCAGGGTAGGTGCATTTTGGTGTCTTTGGAGGATTGTTAAATGGTTGTGATCCTTCAAAGACACCAAAATGCACGTACCCTGCTGACTCAGTTTGGGTAGGAGAACCACACTCAACAGATACCAGCCCACAGAATCCAGGAGGGCTGGATCCCTCTGGTTTTCCTCTCTCTCTGCTTTCCAAGGTGAGATTTTGGTGAACACTGGGGTCTTTCTGGCTGTTTTTGTCCAGCATCTGCTCTGACAGTGAGATGAGGTGAGCACAGAGCTTAATTAGTCTCTTAAATCTGAAGGATCTGGCCCAAAATTATTCATTTTACTGAAAGATCTATCCAGTTAAAAGAAAATTAAATGAACTGAATGATCTCTGACTGAAACTGGCCAGCAGATGCCCAATGCTACTGGAGACAGGGGCATTGGCTGACACCTGAGGCCAGACATGAGCTATGTCTGAGCTTCTGGAGCCAAGTCAGAATCTCCAAAGCAGAAGTCTCCATTAGAATCCTCTTCTCCCAAAAAGCAGAATATTTCAGGCTTCAGTTCCCATCCCATCACTCACTGCTCTGTCACACCAAGGGCTGCCAGGCAGGACATGCAGATGGGGAAGGAGATGTGAGAACAGACGTGCTGCAAGCCAAGACCAAACCTTTCCAAGGGGCTGACTAAAATCTCCTTGTAAATCTTCCCATGTTGGTTTTGACTGGGCCATGTGGAAAATAACAAAACAAGCTAATAAGAAACTTCTTCTGGCTCTGCCAAACCTACCAGACATCTCACTGTTGGAACATCCCCTCTTTCCAAACAAAAACCATGGAGCTCAAACAAACATTCCTCAATAACCTACATAAATCCACCACCAGCCATCGATGTGCAATTTGGGAATCAGAGTGACACTTGGAGAGGGCCCTGCTCCTTGTCACACACAGATTTCCAAATTCTAAAATGTTTTTGGGTATTTTTCAGTGAATACAGGCAGGAAGTTTTCCTGGAGAGAGGAGCTGCTGGGGCTCACTTACGCCACGATCCCGGAGAGGTGGAACATCTCTGCAGTGAGGTAGGACAGGTAGCTGTACAGGAACACAAAGAGGGGCTCGATGACACGGATGTCCTTGGTGAAGCGCGTGGTGAAGGCAGCGGTGAACCCAAAACTCAGCCCCACTAAAACTCCTCCCAGCCCAACCACGAAGAATTTTCCAACTCCAGCAAAGACATCCACGCTTTTGATGGTCGGCATCTCGCAGAAAGAGCGGAAGAGCTTGTAGAGCACCTTGGAGGGGAAGGGAAAGAAGGAAACAGCTATTAACTGCATGTTCACCAGACGTGGTCCTGACACCAAAAGCCCTGCTGGCATTTCTGCCAGTGCAGTGTCAGCTCCTGCCCAGCAGGTTTGGATCCCACCAGGGGATTGCTGTGGCCCTCACAGACATTTCTGCCCCCAGACACAAAGTCAAAGAGAAACCCGAAAACTTCTAAGCTCACTTGAATGCTGCCCAGGACCTCAGGCCAGAGAATTGGACAAGAAGTCCTCTGCTAGAAGGGGTTGCTGATGCCTTTTCCCTCAACAAATCACAGAATCATTGAGGTTGGAAAAGCCCTCCAAAATCATCAAGCCATTAACCCAGCACTGCCGTGTTCACCACTACACCATGTCCCCATGTGCCACATCCAGTTTTTAAACACTTGCAGGTGTGGTGACTCCACCACTTCCCTGGGCAGCCTGTGCCAATGCTTGACTGCCTTTTCCATGAAGAAATTTCCTCCAACAGCCAATCTAAACCTCCCCTGGGGACATTTGAGACCATTTCCTCTCATCCTGTTCCCTGGGAGAAAAGACCAACCCCCACCTGGCTGCCACCTCATTTCAAGGAGCTGTAGAGTGAAATAAAGCCTTCCCTGAGCCTCCTTTTCCGCAGGCTGGGATCTCCCATCCCAGCACCATCCTCTGCAGGTTAAATACCCCAGGTCAGGCCGGTCCTTACCACGGTCACGGCATCGTTGAGGAGCGATTCCCCAAAAACCAGGATGTGCAGCTTCTCGTTGACGTGGATCTCCTCGAAGACGGCCAGCACGGCCACGGGGTCCACGGCGGCGATGAGGCTGCCAAACAGGAGGTTGTGCAGCAGGGACACGTCCTGCAGCCGGAAGGCTTTCACCTGGCAGATCCCATACAGGGAGAAGCCGATCCCAAACACGTTCCAGATGGTCCCCACCACCGCGTAGAGCAGGATGGTGCCGATGTTCTCGAAGAAAGGGCGGCTGGGCATGAAGTAGCCGGCGTCCAGCACGATGGGGGGCAGGAGGTAGAGGAAAAAAATGTCGCTGTCCATCACTGGGGGTGACCTATCATTGAATCCATAGATGATTCCCCCCATGATGAGTCCCACAAATATCAACAAACAGCTCTCGGGGACGACGGAAGGCAGCTTGTTGTAGAGATGGAACCCTGGAGGGCACGGAGAGATAAAAGTGGTGTTATCTCACCAGCCCAAACCCTCAAAAGGTCCCCACATTCCCACTGACAGCAGGTTACCCCTCGGAGCAGCACAAATAAATTCACACAGTGAAGTTGCTCAGAAATCGGTTAGAAAATCTAAAAATTACTGAAGATACCAAGCTTTCTCAAATTACTGCCTGTTCCAACCTCATTTCATCATAGCATAAGGTTAGAGAGATATATTGAGATAATAAACAAAAAGTAATAATCTGCACAAATAAAACAGTGTTTGGAATTATTAATAATGTCATCTAGTCAGCAGCCCATCTACAGCACTAACAGAAATAGCAACTTTTAATTTTAAACACAATTCAGATTCCATACATTAAAAAAAAAGAAATCACAGAAAGTCTTCCTATTAATTAGAAACAGGTCCACTTTTAATAGTATTTAATCATTAGCATTTAAAGCTAAAAAATGTCCAATCAAGCCTGTCTTGTGCAATGCCCAACATTAGAACAACCACCACAAGTACAAGGTGAGTTATGAAAATAAAAAGTCATTGAAACAAACCTAATAAGAATAGGAATAATAATTTTTTTAAATCTCTGGTCATTATTATGTCTTCATTATGCATGTGACTAGAATTAGGGTCTCATTACATAACATGAAATTAGTCAGACAAAAAGACCCTTTCCATCTGAAAAATTCTGAACAAACCCAATCTTAAAGATTTCTCTACTCTGAGGAAAAGAAACACAAGAAAAAGGGCTCTAAAATAACTTTTATAGTGGTAATTTAACAGAATTTAAGACAATTCTTGGAGAAAAATATTTACATATAATTTTCACTTTCCGGTGCCCAGTTTTTAAGAGGAAAATATTAAAAGATCAGATACTTTGCATAACTTAGATCTTTCTTAGATGACCTTGCACAGACAATCAGTGCACAGAGATTTTATTTTAGGCTATGTAACACCCTGGACATGGATGGAATTATTCCGTGGCCAGACACAGGGCACTTTTAGAAGAATAAGGAATCTTCATTTAACGATGAAGATGTCAGTGGACCACCTGCACAGCGCGTGGCCGGCGAGGAAATCAAGGTGAACACACACCTCGGTGTGTCCTGCAGTTAAATCAAATTCCTCCTCCTGAAAACCTGGCATTTTTCCTCCTTACATCAACAGCACTCCCAGGTGTGAATTCCTAGATAGAAAACCATCATTTCCAACATAAAATGCAACTTGTTTTCCACCTGTGCAGCATCTCTGGAACACAGCAGGTGAATTCTGAGGGTTTGGCATGTTACCTCAGGCTCCAAACCAGGGAGGAAATGGAGCAAAGACCACCTCTGCCCACAGCAACCCCTCAGAGATCCCCTGTCCCTCCCCATCCTCTCACCTATTTTAGCCAAGGATGCCAGCATGATCCAGAGCGTGATTTCAAAGGGGACCTGGACGTGCTGGTAATCCAGGGAGAAGAACACGTGCTCCGAGGAGTCGTTGCCCTGGGCTTCCTCGGCAGCCCAGCTGATGTTCTCCAGGGTGGCATCCTCCAGCAGTGCCTCCTGCAGGGCTCCCACCCGGGGGGCTTGCAGGAGGCAGGAGAGCCAGGAGCCAGCCAGGACAGCTGCAGCTCTGTGTCCCTGGCTCCCCATGTCCCTGGGAGCTGCTGGCTGGTCCCGTGGCCGAGCGGTTGGAAGCTGCCGGAGACACCGGCGCTCGTGGGGGCGGCTGCAAAGGGAGGAGCAAATGCTGCACCTCAGGCTGGTTTCCCTCCCTGGTCCATCAGTTTCCAGCTGGGAGATCCGCCTTAGAGTGGCACTTTTTGGTGCCAGGTGCCCAAATAGGGGCTCCTCCTGTGGATGATTTTTGAGGAAATGCCTCATGTGCCCTCAAACCAATGGTATAACTCACATTTAGTCCCAACTCTTGATGTGTTTTGGCTCCCAGTCTCTCATAAATCTCTCCCAGAGGGAAAAAAAATAATCTTCACTGCTGTTAGGACAGACAGACTTTTTCAGAACACATCCCATAAAAATCCCCATCCCCAAACAGCTCCATCACGCAGGGGACTTCCCTGGATTTCTGCAGTGCCCACACGAAGAACACAACACAAACATTACTGGAAATCAGTTTTCTTTTGGTAAAACAAGCAAATCACCCGGTTTGTTGGGCTAAATACAGAGCTGCAGGAACAGAGGGCACCTGTATGGGACAAATCAGGCTCTACAATTGCTTAAAGCTTCCTATAAAAAAAGATTACAGCAAAAGCTCTGTTCACTTCTCTTGAAAACATCATAAAAAACTGATTTGTTCAGAATAGTTGGAAAAATAAAAGTAGTTGCAGCAGTGTTTAACAGACTTTAACAAAACAGTGGAGAAAAAAATGCATTGGATCAAATTCCTCCATTGTGAAGCTTCATGTAGGTTGATGATGTTTCAAGAGGCACAAATTTAGCCCAAAGAACATTGGTAATTAAAATCTGGGGCCCAGGGCTGTTGCCAGACAGATCGATGGCCTATTTGTTCCCTTCAGCCGCCTAAGTGACACCAAAATAGAGTGCCAGTGACAGGCTGTGACCCACTTCTGAGCTGTGGGGCCCAGGACACAGACCCTGGCCTCAGCACCACATGAGCTCCCTGTTCCTCGTCCCATCTGTAAAGCAAGAGGAGAATACACTTTGGAAGACAGGAGGGGTGCAGTGATACCCTAGAGAAGCGACTTCTTTCTGCTTTACCAGGGTTCATTTGAATTTCACAGAATCAGGCAATGGTTTGGGTTGGAAGGAACCTTAAAGCTCATTCCCATTCCAACACCTCCCACTATCCCAGCTTGCTCCAAGCTCCATCCCTTGGACACATCCAGGGGCAGCCACAGCTCCTCTGGAAAACCTGTGTCAGGGCCACACCACCCTCACAGGGGGGAATTTCTTCCTAGTATCTAACAAGAAATCACTCATTACTCTGAAGAAGGGAGAACAGTGCTCTTAACAGCAATTAAGAAATAATTAAGAAATTATTTAGCCAGAGGAAGAGCCATGGAAGCAGCTCTGAGCCTGGGCTCACCTCCCAAGCCATCATATTTTCCTTTCTGTTGAAATATTGTGTGTTAAAGTTATGGGTTTTAGGACTTGTTCCATTTGGCAGCATGGAAAAGGAGGTCTGCCAACCTCCCATTCCCCTCCATCCCTAAAGGATCCATTTTGTCTTTTGCTATTCTCACGATAAAAAAGCAAAAAATTAATGCTCACCTACACTTCCCTTAAGCCAAAACCAAAATGTTTGCATCTTGGAGGGGGGAAAAGCCTTGCAGTGGGGAGTTCAACAGCATCCTGGAAACTGGTTTAATGTGTAGAATCTAGATTTATTTAATAATGGAACCAGAAAAAAAACAACAGCTGGGACAGAATTTGAGGAAGGTCAATATGGAGGATAATTTTAAAATATGCTCAACTTTTCAAAGAAAGCTACCTTATAAAATCATTAAGGTTGGAAAAGACCTCTAAGACCACCTCTAAGTGCATTATATATTAGCTATGAATAAGCCAAAAGCCAATGACAAAATGTTTTTCCAAAGTTCTATGATAACAGAATTCGTGCTGTTCCTCTGGTAAATGGCTATTGATATTATTGATCCACTTTTTCATGTGAGCACCATTTGATCCAACGTTTATGGGCAGGCTTTCATTTTTTCCCTGATGTAATGATCTCTCCTACATTTTGCAGTCTCCAGGCTGGATTCTGATCCCACAATTGTGCTGATGGGCACCTTGCTCCTGGTGGAATGAGGAAGACTGGGAGAAGAACAGAATTATTGTGGGATGTGATATCAGTGACCAAAATTCAGGCTCCTGCAGTAAAATCATGACATTTCTGCACGTTTTTCCCCAGGGAACACCCACCTCCTGACCACAGGCAGCCCCACAAGTACCCTGGTGGAATAACCCTGAGGGAGCTCTCGGCTTTCCCAGGGGAAACTCTTCAGTGCTCCATGCTGAACTCTGGGACAGATATTTGGGAGCACCCAGGAGATGCTTTGGTGTTACCACCTTTTTTTTGGCCCGTTTTAAAGTAAACCTTTTTTTTTTTTTTTTTTTTTTCCCTCCTTTAGCTTACCCTAAAAATCTCCAAGCCACTCATCCCACTTCCCCTTCTGGGAAGGATCCCACCCACAGCTATTGTGGGCAGTAGGAACAAGGAACAGGAAACCCCAAGCCACCACGTGGAGTCTGTCAGCTCATCACAGGGCAAGGGGACACTGAAAAGTAACTTGGTGCTGTGGGGAGCCGGGCAGCCTCGTGGGCACCCAGAGCCCAGGCAGGCTGAGGTTTAATATAACACCAGTGATTCCAGTCAAAAATCTGAGTTTAAGGAGAATTTGAGCAAAATCCCACTGAGCAGCTGGAATATTGATAAGGAGCACGTTAAAAGAAGACATCTCAGCAGAGGTGTGAGCACATTCTGCCTCCTTACCAGTGAGATCTGGGATATTTAATGCATGGATTTCACCTCAGTGTGAAGATGAGTTCCCATTTATTGGCTGCCTCCAGGACGCCACACCCTGGCCCACACATTGTCAGGAGAAATCCACGCTTTCCCTGAAGTTTTTTACCTGCTGGACTCAGCCTCTTGTTTCTCTTCATGGGATAAACATAAGCAGGTGGCTATTTCCAAGGATGTCTTTGTTATATAAAAATACTCAATAAAACTGTCCCCAAGCCATTTGCCTGTGATCAGTGACCTGTCCTTGCTGTTTGATGGCTGAGCTGGAGCAGAGCCTGGGCAGCAAAGGGAAGGGGAGCTGTGCCCGTGGCCTTGCCCAGCATGCAAACACCAGCACCAACATCCACACACAGCATTTCACTCTCTACTTTGTATAAATTTAACATGTGCCACATGAATGTTTTTGCTTTCTATTCCAGGAAAGGTTTTTTATAATACAACTACAAGGAAAGAGGAACAAAATTTGGTACTTTAAAACTTCAAGGCAAGATTTTCAGGAAATTCATTTGCAGTTCTGTTCCCTATTCCATTACATTCATAACTCTCACTCATTTGAAACAAAGAACCAAGGCATCTTAAAATTAAAAAAAAAAAAAGTGACGGCACATCTGGGTGTTCTCTCATTCATCTTTGTTAACTTTTGTTACCCCTCAGATTAGTAATTAATTATTGAAATATCAACTTTGTATGGTTGAGCAATAGAGGAAGGGAATAAATGGTGTGTGGGCCTTAGAAATTTGGCAATGGAAAGCAGAAGTGTGTAATCACCACTGATGGGGAATGAGAACAAAAAAACCAGCAACACAGATTAAGAAATTGTATTATTGCACAAAATTAGAAACTTTTTTGAGGAGGATCAAGAATCCCTAAATAGCAAATCAGAGCCCAGGAAAGCAAAGTCTCTGTGTGCCAACACAGGAGTGAGAGGCAGAAAAATCCCACCAGCATGGGGAGAAAAAGAAAAAAAAAAAACATGGGATGACAGAATGGTTTGTGTTGGAAGGGACCTCAAAAACCATCCAGTGCCACCCAGAGCCCATATTTCAGCTTTACCCAGCCAGAGCTACATTTAGGAAAGATGCTGTTCCCACTTACCCTCAAGGAGGAGCAGCAGGTGGGACACAGAAAACCCCTGCCAGTCTCAGCTCTTCTCCTGGGGCTGGTTTTAGCTCATCAGGGTCCTGCATTTTCCCTTCTCCAGGGGAAGCTCCTCAGCTCCTCCCTCACCTTTCTTTCAGAAACACCGCCAAATGGAGGCCCAGGAAAAGTGGTGAGATGCCACATTGTTCCCAAGGCGTTGCAGTTTAAAAGGTTGTGAAAATAGCAACAAATTTTCTCCTCCAAAGAGAGCCCCAAAGAAGCACCCAGAGGAAAACAAAGCCTGACAGACACAGACCACACAGGATTCCAAACACATTTTGTGCAGGTTCCAATAATTCAGCTCCACACACAAATTTTGCCCCTGTGCATCAAATTTTCCTCCAGATTTTTTGCCTTCCCAAGAGCACAGCCCACCAGTGAAGGGGAATATCCACAACATGGAACAAGATCGAAAAGGGAAGATCTTCAAGCTCCTGGGATTCCCAGCTAAATCCTTTTATTTCCCCCCAGAGGGGAGCCAGGACAGTGCATGTGAGAGTGGAAGGTTCATTAGCACCTGGGCACTCATTTATCAAACGACCACTGACCCTCACAAGTGATTTATATTCCCAACAGATTTATGGGATTATGACATAAATGAACTCAAAGGAAAAGCAGGCAAGGATTAAGTGGTGAGGATATTCTGGTAAAGAAGAAGAAAATTAGCTTAATTACAATCAAATATCTGAATTTTTGAAAACTGTACATAAAACAGGAGCAAAACAGAGAGAAATAAAACAGTTTTGCCATGCCATGTATAAACTAGTGGAGAGCAAGAAAGAACAGTCTGCTAAAAAGCAGATTTCAGCCCACTAAAAGTAGATTAATATTTTACATTTTGGGTGAAAAAATAAGCCCCTCAGATTTAATTTCATTTGTTTAACAAGCAAATGGCTTTTTCCTGATTAAAAGAGAGATGTATGAAAAATACAGGTAGTCAGAGTTTGAGATTTTTCTGATTGTCAGTTAGAATTTTTAGTCCCAAAGGGAAGTTTGGCCTTGCAGGTTTTAAATCCTTCTTGATTTTAGCTGGAATAGAACATTAATTGATGGAAGTTGTTGTCCTGCACACCTGGGCATCCTTTTGATGGGAAATAATCCTCCCTCCAGAGAAAGATGGACTTCAAGATTTCATTGCAAAATGGTTGTAAAGCTCTGGAAATCCTGACCTGGAAGGTACTAAAGGAAACCACCACTAGATATCACCATCTGACTATTAAATAAATCTCAGAAAAATCGGTAATGTGTAAAAATCCTAATTATCCTCCAGGTAGATGAAGTCACCTTCTAGAGGCGCTTAATTCCCACAACAGAGGCAGGCTGGGGAACATCCTGACTACAGGATTAAATGGGGAAATTAAACTAAGGAGTTCAGCTTTCTAGAGGGTCTGGGTCCCAGGACCTGGTGAAAATTCCTCTGTGGGAACACAGAATGAGAGCTGGATATGAAGGTAAAAATTCCCTGCTGGCATTTCTCCTCCAATGTCAGATTTCCTGGCGTGTGGATAAAAATCAGCTCCAGGCAGAATCTGGCCATGGATGTCTGCCCTGTAAAATATGGCACTGCTTTCCTTTGTAATGAAATCCAGCTGCTGCCCTTCAGTGGGCTGGAAAAGCACCTTTCCAGGGATTTCCCCCATGGAATTTGAGTTCACTGAGGCATTTTTCCTCCTAGTGGAAACAGGCACAGCTCCAGTGTAGCTAGTAGAGTTTTACTCAAACTCATAATGAGACTTAGCATCTTCCATATAGAAATAAATCCAAAGCAGGTCATGGATTGCAACATGTCAGTGAAAATAAAATTGAATTTAAATAGTATTTAAGTTATTAATAAATGTATTTGTCTCATCTTTTTAGAAATTAACAGATCTTGCCCCTAAAATGTATTCTGCAGTAACATCTTTCTTCCTACAGAGAGAATTTTGAGAAGTTACTTGAATTGTGGATTAAATTAGTTTAACAAATGCTGGGGGGTAAAGTACATGGACAATATTTTTCCATGGGCAGAACTACATAAAATCAATAACAAAATACAATGTGCTTTACATTAACAATGTGCATTTACCTGCATGTCCATTTTTGCTGTGAAAACACATGTCACTGGGGTGGTCTAAACTACCTATTTTCCTCAAAACACTGCTGTTATGTGGTATTATTTTCATTCCAGCTAAAATTGCCCACATATTTAATAAAATTAATTTTAAAACGAGCTCTGAAACCAGTCCTGAGAAGGGACGGGATGAACACAACTTCCCAGTAACCTGAGGCTTTGCCAAACTCCCATTATTTATGTGTTTGCTCCTCTGCCACAGGGATGGAGCAGCAGATCCACCAGGGCTTCTCCCACTGCAGCAGCTGCTGCTGATCCATGGGCTTTAATCCCTGGGCTGGGGTGAGCTGCAGAGCAGAGGGGGCTCCTCCAGCACATCCCTCAGCGCTGGGAAGGACAGAAAACCACCCGAGGTTTAACCTCCGACTTCCTCATTTCCTGAGGAAGAACCTCGTGCAATTAACTTCTCTCCAGACTTTGGCTTGAACTCTAAATAGATCCCAGGGGGGAGCAAGGGCTGGGGCACGGCAGCACGAATGGCACGGAGCATTTCTTGCTGGGGATAATTGCAAAGCCTTTGGCTGCTGCTGTCCTCTGGAATGTTTCCCCTCTCACCCTCGGTTAAATTGTTCTCTGCACCTCCACCAAGGAAATCTGGAGAGCTCTGCCCACCCTGGGCTCCTCTGGAAATTCATGAAGTCATTTGGTCTCTTCCAAAGGACTCCTGGCTCGATTTTGAATGCTGAGAAGGAGATTAATGAGACACACATGGAATTAGGGCAATGCAAAGGGAAGCAAATCACCCTTTTCCTCTCACGCTCCTAGAAAGCAAGGATGAGGTTCAGTATTGCTTCTAGTCCTTGCACCAAGGTCAGTGGGAATTTTGGATCAGGCAATGATCAGTTAGGTCTTGGATGTATATGAGTCTGATTTTATTAATTTACTTACTCATCAGGAATTATCTTTCCTGTCATTTTAATCAGGAGAGAGTCCTTACATTGTCCACTCAGATCACTTTTCCCTCAGGAGCAGGTTCTTCTCAACCCTGCTGATATTTTCTTTGAGGTCAGAGATGATTTTAAGAAATGCCCAAGAAATAAAGATTAAAACAAACAACAACAACAACAAAAAAAAACCCCACAAGCAAAAACACGAAACAAAAAACTTTATTAGAAAAAAACTTCTGCAGAGCAGGTAACAGTCCAATTCATCTATCATTTTACAGTAGTGACATAATGAATAATTTCTAGCTGAAATATTTGCTGAGAAGCAAGAGCAAGGGCAGAAAATGTGTCTGAGAGCTAAACAACAGTATTTCCATGCAAAAATCTGCATTTATATTTCCAAATGAAGATGCAGGAATTTTGCACTATTTTTTCAGGAATGCTGCAGTCACCGTTGCTTGCTGATTTTGCAGAAAATTAATGCTTTTATGTGTGGATGTGGCACTTGAGGACATGACTCACTGGTGCTGGGTTGATGGTTGGACTTGATGATCTTAGTGGTCATCTCCACCTTCAACAGTTCTATGATTCTATATATATAATAAAAACATGATTAACCAGTATTTTGGAGAAAAATTGATTTCAAATTCTCCATTAGAAAACAGAAAACACTGACCTTTACTTCCCCTGCTACCAAAGGAATTTAAGACTTAAAATATTAATTAGAACAAGTGTAGTGTGCAAATGTTTCTATTTCCCAACCTAATCCTCAAAGTGAAACATTCATACCCGAATCCCATCCCTCTCCTGAGCTGAGCAGCTCAGTCAGGATGTGAATTCCATCCTGCAGCTCCATTTTGCACCCACTGTGTTGGAGATCTGGAGGTTTGGGGTGCTGAACTCAGAGCTGTTCCTGTTGGCAGCGTTGCGGGAGCTGAACAAAGCCAACGAGTGCAAGAGGGCTCCTCTGGCTTTGGAGGTTTCTATGTTCTGCTCCTGGGAGATCTGAGCACTTATCTGGTCCAGGCTGTTCCTTATCCAGCTGCAGGTGAGGAGGTTTGTTATGGAACCACACCTGGCCAGGCTTTCTTCAAAAAACTGCTTGTAGAGCTCAGCCACTTTGGCCTCCATGTACTTGTTGAGCGTGGAGTTGGAAAGGGGCTCCTCACTGAGCACGAGGCTCCTTTCTCCAGCTTCATCTCCAGGCAGGGGCATGCCCCATCCAATACTGGGGGTTTTGGGATGCTCACACTGAGGGGACTGGCCCAGGGGAATGTCTATGGAGAGCAGGACGGGGCCGTCGGGGAGCTCATCCCACACGTGGTCCAGGACACAGCCCGAGTCACACGTGTGGCCCCCGACACGGTCCCCCCCGATCTGCAGGTCAGGATAGTTCTGGTAAATGCTGTTGCATGGCCAGGATCTGTACAAATCCACCTGGTCCAGGCTTCCTCCTCTCTGGGGGATATGCACAGCCGGGGATGCAGCTCCTCTAACCAGCATTTCCTGATCCTTTGCAGGCTCCTCCTCTCTGGATCCCCACCGGGGGCTGCTCCCGGCTCCCACTTTGCCGCTTCTGGCAGAGAGCTCCTCCCGCTTCTCACATCCATCAGCAAAGCCTTTAATTTTTGGGATGTCTACAAGTTTCTGTCTCCAGATTCCCTCTTTAGCCTTTTGGGATGCAGGAGATTTGCGAGGCTTATCTTGATGACAGCTTTCATTATAGATGAGCCTCGTTAGGATGCCTTCTGCCAGCATGGTGACAAGTGTGAGCAACAGGGATCACCAGAGTTCCATAGAGCCCTGGGATGGAAAGACAGGCACAGTACAACAACAACTATTAATCAACAACTATTACAGAATAATTATATTATTGTTATTATTATTGTTGTTGTTGCTGTTATGATTAATGAACAGTGCACTTCTGACAAAGACAGTGATTTTTCTTTCTCTCTCAAGCATTTATTTTTAGCAAACATTAAACTGCGTGTTTCTCCTCTTTACCATGTCCACAGAAATCATTCTGAAGGTACAGGAAGGGCTTTAATCATCTGCTTCATCTGTAACATCTCTTCTGCTCCCAGGTCTCTTCTGCATCGTGGCTGCTGGAGACAGATTGTACTTTAGAAGCCGTAAAAATCAGCAAAATCATTTTACTTGTCTGTATCAATACCATCAGTAGTTAATCAATGTTTTCCATTACAAGAGAACCATTTCCAAGAGCTAAAGAGGTGACACAGAAAGGAAATAAAGACTTTAATCATATTTAGAGGTATTTCTGACTTGAGCACTCCTGGGAGGTGCCAAGGAGCTTCAAAAGAAACGGAGAGTTCTGCAAATATAATAAAGCTGTATTCAAAATGCAGATCAAATGTGTTTAGAGCCTCTCTTCATGATGAACTTAAAAGATATAAATAGTTAATTTGCTTTCCCCAATAGTGACATTAGTGAAAAGATAAGTGTCTTTAAACAATTTACTGTACTTAATGATTCCTTATCATCCCTTTCCAATTTACCTACTGTTAAAATCAATGGGAATCTTCACATTAAGTGTCTGACCAGAACCACTGCTCTTATGGAGCTGTCGGAAACATGAACATAAGAAAATCATTCAGATCTTCAAATATCCTTTAAATCTCTGCATAACTGAAGTATCCACACATCCAAAGTGTGCTTGTGGCTCAACACTTTTCACCATGCCCCTACACCCTTGTATATTTGAAATTTGCTACACTGGGTCACTTTTCAATCCCAGTGCTCCTTCCAAGAGATATTCTAAAACTTCTGTTATTTGAGAGATGGAAATTTTCACCTTTCCCCCAAAATTTACAATCTGGCATAGCACAACTGTTTGGTTTTTTATTTTTGTGGAGTTCTTTATTTTTGTGACACACTTCCCTCCCTGAAGCTGAAAGGAACGCTGGAATTTTGAGGCCAAAGCAGGCAGGAAAGGCAACAGACATGGTTATCTACAGAGTCATTTACATATGCAAAAAGCAGGGCAACACTTTCTAAAGCAGTTAAGGGACTTGATAAACCAATATCCAAAGAAAGAAGAATTGGCAGTCTAAATCTTGCTAAAGATCCAGGGAATTTGGAATGCTCTGTGCCTTGTAGGATATGGGTACCCGTGGTCTGTAGGACTTCAGGCTACCCAGCTCCTTACCTGCTGATAAATTTTGGTTTATTGCTTTGAAAGTGCTCGTGCACAGCTAAAATACGGTAATCTTGGAAAAACTGGTCTCCTCCAAATAAAATAAGTGGTTCCTACGTTCTGGAATAAAGCATAGGGAAAAGAAAAAGCACAAAAAAGCCAACTTACCAAGCCCAGTCAGGTCCGAGGTGGATTTCCCTGAGCCCAGAGCTCTCCTGCTACAGCTGCTGGGAGGCAGATGGTTACGCACCCTTTCCTCACTGCTAAACTTTGCTGCCTGTGCAGAAAAAGCCTGACGCACTCATGATGCAATTCACCGGCGTTTTAACTGATAAAACAGAAGTGATCCCGCTGGGAGACGGCGCGGTTTTTGAACACAAAGAGAGGGCTTCGTCTAAAAGAGGATGTTTGAAAATGAATTGAGATGTTTCTGACCACAGTGCGATGCCGAGGAGCTGCTGACAGCCAGAACAGGGCACGGGGAAGGAGCAGAGGGTCAGGGCTGTGCCGGGCAGAGCGAAATCGGAACCGAATTCCACCAACACTTCCACTGGTGCTGCTCAGATGACTTGTGGACTTACACCACTTCCCCTTTGGAGAAACGCAGCTAAATTTAGGGTCTTGTGATATGCCACTGATGGGAAAAAAGTTGGCAACTTCCTTTCCCCCGGATTTTGATGAAATACCCTGGGTCTGTACAGGCAAACAGGACAACGTGCCAGTCTGAAAGCAGCAGCCAATGGACAGCTCTGCTCAATTGTGTTGCTCGTTGACCAAATCCGCTCTTTAGGGGTCCAAAAATTACCTCTGGCACCTCTCCCAGGTGTCCCCATGGTGGTTTTAGGTGTCCTCTTCAAGCTGAAGCCAAGCTGGGCCACCCCTCCCCTCAGCACAGGATCCAGCCCACAGACAGTCTGAAGAGTTTTCTGTTGGTGGCTTTTCTGAATTTCCTTTTTCTCAAAGATAAAAACCCCCAGTGAAGCAGAAGCTGAATCTCGTCTAAGTACAAAGACAAAAGATTCTAAAAAGACACTGTTTAATGACAGGAGCAAGACACAAATTATCATCCAGTGTCACCCCCTGCCACGGGCAGCGACAACTTTTATGGTCCCAGGTTGCTCCAAGCCCTGTCCAGCCTGGCCTTGGACACTTCCAGGGATCCAGGGGCAGCCACAGCTTCTCTGTGCACCCTGTGCCAGGGCCTGCCCACCCTCACAGGGAAGAATTCCTTCCCAATATCCCATCTAATCCTGCCCCCTGTCAGTGGGAAATTATGTTGTGCCTTAGAAATTAGGTTTGGAGTAATTCCGGCCACACAGGTTCAATGAAGTCTGTAAAATTACCTCTCTTCCCTTCTTTTCTCCTTTATTTCATTAAAAACTTCCGTTTTTATGGAGGCAAAATGAAGGCTATTTTTACTCCCACCAAATTTATATGAAACTCATTTAATATTTAAAAGCTGCTCAAAATTACCTGATTTTTAATCACCTTATATGAGCAATTTCTGCACAGAAGGTGGGACTGAGTCACTGCCCACAGTCTTGGCGTGCAGGAACCAGGGCGGATCAAATTCCAAGTAGTTTTAAACTTCGCCAAGCTTGCAATTACTGCCAGCTGCAGCTGGAATTTTTGTGCAGCTGTTTCAACAAAACACAAATGTACCAGAGAGAGGGGAAGAAATGGAGTCAGGTAATTTGTGTGGAGTGATTAAAAGCAAATCAGCTTCCACTTCATACCCAGCAACCTGATCTATGGAAGGTGTCCCTGCCCACGGTGGGGGTGGAATGGGATGAGCTTTAACATCCCTTCCAGCCCAAATCAGCCTGGGAGTCAGGTCTTAAATGCATCGATATCCAGGGAAATAAATGTATTCTCTCAATTAGACCTCACCGAAAATAAGTTCCCTTTTATTTACAAAAATAGCCAGAACAAGATAGAGCCAAAGGTCAGAAGCTGAGCACAGATTGCAGTTAGGATAAACAGCAAGGCAAAGATGTTAGAATTTAGAGCTGAATATATACTGAAAAAGAATAAAAAATTACTCTTATAACATCATTCGTGTACGGAAAAAACAAATACTACCACACTAAATAATAGTATGTGAACTATGGCTGCATGTAAACATAAACGCTTCTTTCAGCACAGGCTGTGTACTTTGCATGCACATAAACACGACCAGATATTGACTGGTTTCAAAGGCTTATGTTGGGTTTTTTTCCCTAAGCACAGCTGTTGCGCGCCCTTTATTTTCCATTCCAAAGGGAATTTCCATTCCAAGAGGAATTTTGAGTTTGTTTCAGAACAAACACCAATTCCGCCTCGGAAGAACCCCTCACGCACACTGCGCCCTCAGCCGCCGCGGCTTAAGTAAAGAGGGGGCGGGGCTTTGTGATGACAGACAGTTGTATTGTCCAATAAAAGGGCGGGACGGGCCCACCTCGGCCGCTGAGTGGCCGCTGGTTGCCGCAGCAACGGCGCGCGGCGGCGGCGCCGCGGGCCCGGGCGCCATTGCGGCCCCTCACAGCGGGGCGGGCGGGACTTGGGCAGTCCTGGCTCTAAAACGTGTGTCTGATCCGCTCCGCTCCATTTAAACACAAAATCACCTGCTCTGCGTGCTGCGAAAGGGTTCAGGAAAGAGCTGAGGCCACGTGGGAATTATAGCGCTGCTGACATTGGATTAATGATGTGCTGGTTTCCTTTTATTAGGGATTTTGAAATACTGAGCAAATGAAAATGAATAAATTGCCAAGTTGCTGATGTTATCTGCAATAAACCAACCTGTGAGAGAAGGAATTACTATAAGGAATTATAGTATGTAAGAATTACATATCGCTATATTGTGTATGTGTATAAATATTTATAAATATTTAAATATACAATAATACACATAATGAATTACTATGTATTCATGTTACAAGATATACAGGGCCAAGTCTGATACTTCATGAATACAACACATATATTTTGTGCTAAATATATGTATTTTCCACTGAATAGATGTATTTTGCATACTCAGTACTCACTACTGTGCTTACCTGTAGTATTCCAGCAATTTCTACTTGGTCACCTCAACTTTTAAAATCATATTGCATTTCCACAAGTTTACCAATCCAGTCCGAAATTTTTAATAATACCCTTCCAAACTGTCACAATGAACCTTTCAATCTAAAACATTCTACCAAGATCACAGAATATTTCTGCAGGAAACTCAGTAAAAGGTAACGACTCGAGAATGATTTATTTGTGCCGGGGGATTGGGATCTGAGCAATCTGCTGCAGGGAAAGTTGCCACACATTGCATGCACATGTGTAGCCTGGTTGTCAAAGATTTTGGGAAATTATTTTGACTGAGCTCTACATTAATGAGTAACAAGTGGGTTTTTAAGACTTTTTAATAAAAAAATTGAGGAAAGCAGCGATTTTTCTGAGTTGCACAAGTGGAGTGGATTCACAGGGGAAGTCCATGGGATTCATTACAACTCAGAAATGGCATTCATGGCCCTTTTCCCATCCTGTGGGCCTGTTCTAAGACTCTGCAGGAGGAAAAGTGTGAGGGACAAGAAATAATCCCCTTGAGAAGGCATCCTGTGCCTGATGCTGCTTGGCTGTGCTCTAGCTGGTCGCACAGAAAATATAAAAAATTACCAACCTCCCTTAAAAAGATCAGGTTGTTGCTTTCCCCCAGAGGATGTGAACAGAAGTTTGGGATTTGGGCAAATCCCAGGGCAGGTCAGAGGCAAGGAATGTCATTTCTGTACCCCTGCAGAACTTCAGCATGTGAAGCAGGAAGGAGGTACCTGCTGATCTACCCGGCAGACAGGGAAGGTGCAAGTGAAATTTTAGTTTAAAATTCATCCTGCGCTGCCCTGTGGCAACACAACTATAAAATAGCACGGCTCCCTGCTGTGAGCAGCATAAAGCTAATTAATTACAGTTTGTAAACCAGCAGGGGAGAGGTGGGTGAGCTCTGAGTGTGGGAGCAGCTGCTGTGTCCCAGCCACTTCCGACCTGTCCCTGCCCTGGGGAATGAGTGGGAAAGCAGGATAAGGAAGGAAATAACCCAAACCCTGACATGCTATTTTGGGTGGGTGTAACCTAAATTAAATCCCATTTAGTAATTAAATCCCATTAGCTGCAACAGGTGAGAGATCCAATCCAGAAGACTTCACCTGCAGCAGCAGATCCCTGATGTCCACCTTGTATAAATCCTGAACTTTTTAAAAACAGTGTTTTTATCTGAAGATGTCATTTCTTTCAGCTTCAAACTTTGAACTGTGAACAAAACATGCAAACAAGTCATGGAGTGAGAAAGTGTTCTAAAACAACTTTATTGGAATGATACAGGAATGGTTAACATACAGGTTAAATCCTCAATGCCTGCTTTCTACGTAGGAAAAAAATAAGAAAGAAAAGAACAAATTCAGTTCTTGCACCCATGAAAACAGAAAACCAGCACAGAGGTAACAGATTCCTGGCACTCCTAAAGTCATGCAAGAGATCTGCATCAAAAAACTCAAGTTTTACACACACAACAAAGAGGTTTGGGGTATTTGCAGTTTGTGTTGGTTCCTTGTTCCCTGGACAAAGGAGTAATTCAGCCTGGCTCACCAGAGCTGCCTTAGGAATGCTGATACAGTTTGAATGCTCCCATATGGCAAGGGGGGGACAGACCAGGGCAGTGACTTTGCTTTCTTAAACTTGGCAATTTTCTTGACCGCTGAGACAGGGATTGACCTCATTTCAGAATGTTTTGGGTCGCTGAACTGACAGAATTTGGCAGCTACTTTTAATTACAGCTTCTCCAAAATAATGGCTGTAATTCACCAAACGTGCACAGGAAGCACAGCAGACTGGTGTGGGTACAGAGACTTGTGTGTCAAATCCCACTTTCCTCCCCACACTTCACTTTCTATTCCACAGTTCCCAAAAACTGGAGGAGGAATTTGGACACAGAGGAAGATTTGGCCAATATTAAGAAAGAAAAACAACCTCGTTCAGAAAGATGAAATCATATTGAGTAATAAAAATCCGATGCTGGATTTAAAACATAACCAAACTTCCATCCCCAAAAGATCTTAAATTTCACAGAATTGCAGTAATTCCTGACAAAAGCTGTTAATAAAAAAGCACAGTTGTGTGTGTGTTAATTTTTAAGGTAAGGCAGCATCCATCCATCCATGCCTCTGCCTCGTGATGCTGTGCTGCTTTTGTAAGCACAAGCTTCCAACTGCTTCCCAGGCTCAAAAATGATAAATCAGGAATTAAAATATGGCCAGGAATTACAGGCTCCCTCATGAGCACTGGGAGAACACACAGGTTAATATTGCACGTGGTAAATTCACCCACACAAGACACTGAGAGATTTGCAATTCCTGTAATAGCTTTATGATATGGCAATAAGAATGGAAATGAAGTTTTTAAACCTTAAAAAAAAAAAAAGCAGCTTTGCTTAATTACAATAACTTTTGCTATTCAAACATTTATTTCCTCATTTGAAAAAATACTATATGAACCTAATGGCTACTTGAACACGCAGTGAGATGTTTAATGCTCTAAGCAGTGTGAACTGGTATTTTTGTAGAGAAATACATTAAAGGCTTTCACCCTTACACAGGTAAGGAAAGGCCATTTCTGGCTGTTTTGGCTTGTTTGCAACATTGAATCTTGCCCCAGATGTGTCATTGCTCGTGCTTATTAGGCAGCTGTGAGGGACCTGTGTCCATTGCCCTTTTTGTCCAAGAGCCCACACAGATCACTTAATGAGAAATACATGGGGTTTGTTGGGGGTTTTATCACCTGTACAGTGTGTAACAATACAAACCTTAAATATCCATTCTACAGAAGACAAACACAACTTTCCAAAGTGACTACAATGGTTAAACTACACGGTACCACCTACAAATTCATCTGAAACCAGGAAAGACACTGAGAATTTACTGTGTAACTCAGTAACATTTTTGAGGCAACTCAGGCACTAAGTTAGTATCTGACAAGGTTTTAGATGCTGTTTTCCATAGTTTAAATAGTTGGATCTCTAAGTAAAACCCATCTGCATTTTTAGTACTAAAATAGTTTCTTTAAGTTTACACAAAATGGACGAATTGCCAGAACATTTTAAACTAAATGCAACTCATTCATGTCTGATTGCTTCGCTTCCTTCAGAGCCCACTCCTGCTCCCTACCTTGAAATTCCCGTTTCCATCCTGTGTTCAATTTGTGTTACGGACAGTGAATGCTGCAAGCACCAATCAAATGTTAGAAATCACATCTACATTTCTTGAAGCAGAGACAGTTGGACTATTTTATAAAAAGCTGTGGAAATTCCCTTTACAGACATTTAAGGCAGTTGAAATTCACGCTTGCTGCTTGGCCAGTGCTTCAGCTTCCTGAAACAGCAAGAAAGAATTACATGTCAGTAGTTTCTCAGTATGTTTCCAAAGGAACACTATAAAACAATAACCTGCATTTTTCAATCTTCTTTCAGCCTTTGTAAGGTGATCACAAATGGGAACAGAATGACAACAGAAGAAATGCAAAAGGAATTTCCTTTTGGTTTCTCTGAGTGTACTTTTGACTGCAGATTAATTTAATTACCTGCTAGCAGCATCATGACCTACAAGGAGATAAATAAGAGATGAATTCCCAGTGCCCTCAGTGCAGCACCTCAGCAGAGACAGCCTGGTTTATATGAAAGGACAAAGTTCAACATCTGCCAAGATGTGCTGGAGCCATTTGCTTTTCTGACAGCATAGAAATACTCAAGGTAACAGATTCAATATCACTGCCACCATGAGCCAGCATTGCTGAACAAACAAAACACACGAGGAGAAAGGACTAAGAGGGGAATTTCCAAGAAGTCTGTATGATTTTTTTAGGAGACACAGTGGGTGACCCCAGCCTGCAGGGCAGGAAGTCCCACGCGTATCTCCCGTATCTTGGACGTGGTGGCTCACTCTGGTTTTCCTGGCTAACTGCCCTCATCCTGCCTTTGAACTCAGGGCGTGGGAAGAGCCTGGCTGGAAGCTGCTGTGCTCCTGGCCCGTGCTCTGCTCTGCTGGCCTGTCACGGGTCAGGGAGCGGGGCTGGATGTCACCAGGACTCGGATGTCACCACGCACCCACAGGCCTCGTGCGAGGACATCCCAGCCATCCGCGGCACAAAAGGCAGGTGAGCAGTGAAAGGAAGATCAAAAAGAGCTACAAAGCCTGGCAAAAAGCAGTGTGTTTGATATTCTCTAAAAGACAAGTGCTTCTTTGAATGGTAAGAAAGAGGAGAAGGTTCCCTTGGCTTTGTAACAACTCCCTTAACCAGCCCAGGGCACTGCAATGGTGCCACCTCACTGGTTCTTTGTTTGTTTCTTTTTCAAGACAAAGCACTTCTCTTCAGAACAGGCAGTAGAAAGCTGGAGAGGATTCCTGGTACTTCCCTCATGCCCAGGAAGGTTGGTACCAGTAACCTGCTAACCTATTTTTCCTGGAGGTCAAACTCCACTTCCTTGGGTGTAGGCTTGCAAGTTATCTGGGAGAGGCTCAGCTTTCCAGGCTTGACACTGCCCCTCTTTCATACTCTTCCTTATTTCTCCCTCAAGGCCCCTCACTGAGCATCCTCTCAGTCCTTAAATCCTTAATGAAGAAACAACTAAACATACCTTTTAACTCACGAAATCCTCTCCCTTTAAAAGCCACCCATATTGCTTGAAGTAGAAATATTTAAGATAAACTGAAGGCCAGGCCTTTCCAGAGTTTGTAGATCCAAAGGACAAACCAAACCACCAGGGCTCAGAAAATAGTTACTTGAATTTACCATGCTCACTTCTGAGCCAGTCCTGTTAAGCATTAATATCAAACCTTTGTGTTCAGAGTCAAATAACTTCCCAAATCTCTCCTGATGGCATTGAATGGAGGTTTCCTGCCAAGGCTGCTCCCAGCCTCCTGCCATTTTCTCCAGTTGCCAGGTCATTTCCTACAGCATTATATCCAAGCTGCACACAGCTATGCTGGAAACATCAATTTCAGCACCTACAAATCCATGTACCCTCCTCAGCCCACTTGACTGGACACCCTAATTGTGGGAGGGATTCCCAAAGTCAGCCCTAGAGCAGCATGCAGGGGGTACAAAGTCACTTCTGCAAAGGGATTTTTACCATTATCAAACCAACACAACATGGAAATTTGGCAGAGTACAGCTGTGTTCTATCCCTCCTATTTAAAATTCACCTTTTCCTTAGGTGAGGACAGAAGTGGAGCATCCCTTAGGACAGGAGGAGAGCTCCTGCCAGTCGGCAGGTCTGGGAAGCAGCGAGTTCCCAATGGTACTGAGACAGGTGACCTGATTTGTTATGGCAGCAGCTGCACTCCCAGGGGAAAGGCATGAGCTTCCCTGCATCCCACAGTGTCAGGATTGCTTCCTGAGCAGTGCAGTGCAGCTGATCCAAGGAACTGCACCAGGACTGTGGCGCTGTGTGCAGCTGGTCTAATGCCAGCAGCACTTAATGCTGGGGTAGGATCCCAGGCTCTGCTCTGTGCAGCTCTGCACGAGGCAGTTTTTCCTCATCACACCATTCCCAGTGGAGCTACTGCTGGAAATCTGGCTCCCAAAACTGCTTCAGTCTGCCCCACAACCTGTAACTGCTCACTGCTTGTGGGTCACCATCCACCTTTAAAATTAGGTCTCTTAGTGATGTGCACAGCACGACCTTCGACTCGTACATGAGTAAAGCTGAAAGGGAGCGGCGTGTTTATCCACTGGAACAGGAAAGCTGGAAGTGACCTGGAGGATCCTGCTGCTATCAAGTGAAACGTATAAAGCAGGCTTGTCTTATCCTATCAAAATCAAAAGGAGAATTCCAGCCCATTGCATCCGCAAAGCAGCAGCCCAGTTCGTAATTGGCAAAGGAAAATAAGCTTTGGATAACAAGCCAGAGAAAAAAATTACTCTGAAGCAAGACCTTGTTATTTCAGAAACAGTGGCTCTGGTTTCAAGAGATTTTCTAGTAAAAAAATCTCATCAAAAGTTCACATGAATTAAAGTTTTTTACTGAACTGAAAACATTCTTTGATTTTGGGATAATTTTTTTCATCTAGGTTTCTTACGCTTTCTTCAGTGCAAATATTAACTACCCTTTTGAAACTGAAGCCTGAGTACCTCCCAGGGAGATTGATGGGGGCAATGACAGCCATGTACCAGATCCTGTTGTGAGCAGAGAGGAGGAGGTGAAAGGCACAGGCTCCCTGGGAGGAGGTGCTCACCCACCTTTGACCCAGGAGGTGCAGTCAAGCCCAGGAACGCGTACACGGCGTTGTTCTCCCGCGCCTCGAAGAAAGCATCGTAGTCCTTCACCGTGGCACGAGGGAGAGGGAATAAAAGACAGAATGAACTGTCAGAAATCAGCTCAGCTCAGTTTGGGGTGTCACCCAACCCACATCAAGCAAACTGCTTCCTGTGGCTGAATGCAAAATCCAGCGCTAGCTCAGGTTCGTGGCGTTAGCACTCACAGCACACAGACTGGCCTGGCTGGAAGGGGACAAGCTGGGAATTCATTCTGTGTCCCAACGAGATGCTGCTGTGAGGTGCTCCAGCCTCTCCCAAAGGGACAGACACCACACAAGGCAGGTGTCACTGGTCTGGTGTGGATGTTCCTCCTGCAGAAGCAACTGAGCCTGCACCTTGTCATCTGAAACCCTGATGTTCCCAGATGTCATTGCTGATTCCTGATAGGGAATCAGCAATGTGCAACTCTGGACTCCAGCTCTTGAATCAGTGCACCTTTCCCATCACATTTCCCACTAAGGATTAGTCTGTACAAGTGAAGGCAATGGGGTGGCACTGTTCACTCACAGTGCACTACAAGTGCCCGAAACACACACAGCCACTTCCCAGAAAAATGAAGGTAATAATTAAATAAATAAAAAAGAAATACCAGTTGCCAAACCCCAACTAAAAGAACCCAGATGTTTTGTGCAAGCTCTCTGTTGTCCAAGTTACCACACAATTCCCTCACTCTGACTTCTGGGATCAGTGCAATGACTTTCCTGCTCTCCTTTTTTAACTGATGCACACTAGCAGCCTCCCCCAGCTTTCCTGGGCAATGTTTGCATGCAGGAGTCCTGGCTGGGCAGCCCAGGGCAGGCAGCAGCTCGGTCTCAGGCTGCAGACAGGGAGAGCTGTTTAGGGCACGCTGCTCTGGATTCCTCTGTCTGGGAGGCAAAAGCCCAAGGAACAGGAGCTGAGGGAGGCAGCTCTAAGGAGAGAGCTGCAGCTGGAACAAAACAAAGTACAGAGACCAGAAAATTCCAGCTGCCTGGACTTCAGTGATCTCAAATTATTGCTCCATTTGCACATGCAGCATTCACGTGCTGGTTTGATAAAAATGTGTGTGATTATGGTAAATCCTCCCTGAAGCCCTTCTGTTGACAGGACTGGGGCTGCTTGATAACAAAGGGATTGTTTATCTTGCTGGTGCACAGTCCATGAGCCTGCTCCACAGCATCTCCCAGGACAGGAATTCCTGGGCCTGAGGAGCAGGGCTCATGCCAGCCCACACAGGATCTCCAGCCCCAGCCTCTCTGCTGTGCACAGGCCAGGAAGGCCAATTTGCTCTTTGCTCTGCCAGTTGTGCTGCATCAGATGGAACAAACAGGGAACTTCATGCTTGAGAGGCATCAGATAAAGACAGAAAGAGGTTCAGATTCTGGGCACAGAATTAACTTTTACCTTCCTGAAAGCTGAACTGTAGCAACTCAAATCCAGCAACACAAACTGACCGAATTTCAAAAGTTCCAAGTGACATCAACCAAAATTTTGGAGATGAAATAAATCCAGAGCGAGAACCTTGTAACCAGCCCCTTCTCAGATAACTACTGATTCTTATGTTTGTCACTCCAAACCAATCTTTTTGGTCACAACCCAGTCAGTAAAATTTTGAGAGCCAAATGGCACAACAGCTCACTGTGGATATTATTTCAAGTTCTGCTTCTATTACAAGCAAGAAAAACTCTTGGCACATTGAGAATAATTTCTTTCACTAGGCACCAATTTGTCTCACAAAAGGTCCAGAACTGGCAGGTCTTGACTTACAGACTGTGCAGGTCAGAACCAGACTTCAAAAGGACCAGAGGAATGCACACTGTGAGCTCTGTTCAGATGATACTAAGTTTTAAAAATAAAACTAACAGTTAATCTAATAATCATTCAAGCATAGCCTGCTGGGTACAAGTACTGCAGGGCAACTTACTTTTGATCAAGCATTAAAATAATTACAGTAGGATTTGTGTTTGCAACATGAGTTTTAATCTGTCCAAGGCACTGGAGTTAGTCAACCACAGCAGCCTTCCTTGTGCAAGCAGCATAAAGAGCTGATCCCAAGAAGGATCAGAAAACTGATTTATGATCATGGCAGACACCAGTTCATAAGATCTGGGATTCACACCTACTGGCAAACCCCACACGGGCAGAAGATAACAGAACATAAGGTTGGTGTAAAAGGGCCAGATTTCTGTGAGGTGTTAGTTCACAATCATGGGGAAAATGAGGATTAAAAAAATCTGGGAACTTTCAGAGCCATAAGATAGGAAAAAACCCACAGGAAAAGAAAATTATATATGTACTGCAAGGTAGGTTTGTTTTTTTGGTTTCTACATTTTAATCTCTCCCATGGTGTGATTGGAATATTCAAGAATCAATTATTACTAAAAGCCCAAGATGGGAGGAAATGTCTAACACCTCCTACAGCCTTCCCAGTTTGGGCAACTGCAGCTGGGCAAGCCCTGCCTTGCTGCTCACTGCAGGGAAGCACAGGCAGTGGCAGTGAGGAAGAGGAGTGGGATGAGCACAGGGCAGCTGGAGCTGAGGGGATGGGCACAGGGCAGCTGGAGCTGAGGGGATGGGCACAGCAGAGCTGGAGCTGAGGGGATGGGCACAGCAGAGCTGGAGCTGAGGGTGTGAGCACAGCAGAGCTGGAGCTGAGGGGATGGGCACAGCAGAGCTGGAGCCCTTACCCCGAGGTAGCGGCTGTCGTTGAAGAGCCGGGGGGGCAGGGGGTTGCCGCTCGCTGGCCGACTGTCCTCAGGGACGTTCTCCCGCATCCATTTCCGGTTCTCCTCGTTAGCTGCGATGTCCTTCTCCTCAAATTCAATTTTGTTGGCTTCCAAGAAGCCTAACACATCTTGCTGCTGCTTTTTAATCTGTCACAAAAGAGGGAGGGAGATAAGGAAAACAAAATCAGTGAAATAATTTTTGATGCCGCTTTGGGGTTCAATGCAGAAACCAGATTGAAAATGGGAGTCGTAAGAAAATTCTTAGAATCAAAAAGTATCAAAAAGTATCTTCTGAAGAGTCAGAGCTGAGCCTTGACCTGGCTACTACAAAACTGAACATGCTGAAGCTTAAAGACTATGTCCCTACACAAATGCGAGTGTTGTGTATCTTAAAGGTGCCCACCCAAAGGCCGAGGTGTGAGCAGGGCCCTTGTGCTGGCCAGATTTTACAGTTAACTCAGAGGAACATTGTTTTTCAGGTGCAGTGGAGTTTGCTGGAGGCACATTTGAGCTTCCTTGTGTCTTTGGAAGCACAGGCTGAACCCCTCCATTCCTTCTCAGAGTCCAGGCTTTCGTCCACCTCGGTGACAAAAGGGACCTCACCAAGTGCTTTTGGTTCATGCTTCTTTGCTCACACAAAAACCCCTGTCCCGCTGTGTCCTGGGCGTCAGCAGGGCAGGTGCAGACTCTGCAGAGCTGTGACCCCACATCCCCATCCTAACTCGTGTCAGGGAAGCTGGGTGAGGTCCCACACATGACGTCACCCATCCTTGTGGACTCACACAGCATCCAAGGGAAAAGCAGGATCTGTGAGGCAAGCAGGGTGCTGGCTCTGCACAGTGAAGAAGGTTTTTATCACTGTCGTTACGAATTACTGACTTCTTAACACAGAGATGTTCTGCTTATGCTCTGCTCTCCCTCTGCATGACTTTACCACCACAAAGGAGATTGTAACCATGCACATCCTAGCAAACAATTAAAAAACTAGAATTTAATGGGAAATTTATTTTCTTGAAGTTACCCCCTTCACTGCAAAGGCAGTCCAAATCCCGGCTTTACCCTTTTAATGAGCTGGGTGCCGCAGGAGCAGCGTTTCTCACAGATGTTGCCGGTGCTAAGTCAGGTCAGCCGCAGCTCCCGGAGCAGCCGCTCCATATACGGCCACAGGCAAAGCCGGAGCTGCCGCGGCCAGCGACAGCCAGCCCGGAGCCAAATATGGAGCCTGGGCCCCGGCCTGCACAGCCCGGCACCCACGGGCACCCACCCAGCCTGCACAGCCTGGCACCCACGGGCACCCACC
>VXBQ01012474.1:306951-323047 GCA_013400175.1 Phainopepla nitens
AGACCAGCAGAGGTGCCCCAGACCTGCAGAGGTGTCAGACTGACACCTGTCCCCCACACAAGGAAGGTTTGATCAGACATGGAGGGTGCCTGACTCTTCACTCTGCCCATGCTGGGCTCCAGGGACAGCAGCAGGAGCCTCCCCTCCCTTCACGTGATCTCTGCAAACAACCCCAGCAGGGGCTGTGTTTGCTTAGGGATGAACTTTGCACGGGAGGCAGCCTGAGTGTCTGGGAAGTGTCTGGGCACTGCCTGGCAGCAGCTCCAAACTCCTACAGCTGGACCCCTCCAACAGGCAGAGCCTGCCCCTCCTCGTGCAGGGGCTCTGCACAGGCTGCTCCCAAAGCTCTCCTCGTCCAGCCAGGTCAGGATTATCCAGGACAGACCTCGGGGGAGCCCAGCTCCTTAGCAGGACCACAGACACTCAACCTGCACAGATCAGGGCTGTGCAAAGAGGCCTCCTCCACCAACTGCAAAGGCCTGTCCCTGAGCATGGGTTCACCACTTCCTAGGATCACAGACTCAGAGTCTGACTTGGAAGAGACCCTCAAGGATCATTGAGTGCAGCTCCTGGCCCTGCACAGGACGCCCCAACAATCCCATGCTGTGCCTCAGAGTGCTGTCCAAGCAGTCCTGGAACTCTGGGTCTGTGACCATTCCTGGGGTGCTGTTCTGGTGCCTGACCACCCTCTGCATGAGGAATCTTTTTATAACATCCACTCTGAACCATCCCTGACACAGCTGGGGTCCTGTCCCAGCTCCGAGAGCAGAGGTGGGTGCCAGGCTGTGCCCTGCCCGGGCTCCATGGAGCTCTGGGCTGGGAATCTCCTCCAGTCACAGCAGAGCTGCTTTGGGGAGCCAGCCCAGCTCACAGCTGGCCTGGGGATCCTTGTGCCACCACAAGGGAAGGGGAGAAACGAGCCAGGGGAGGCAGGACTGCCTCTCCCAAGCAGGGATCTAACCATGGCCTTGGCCATTCCTGTCGCAGGCTTTTGCTTCACTCTGCAGCAGGAAGGATTTGCAAATGCAAATATTCACATATCAGGATGAGAATTTTTTGACTTTTTTAATGATTACTGAAGTTATCCAGAATGATCATATCTTGCAAAATCAAGCTTCCAGACCTAGTCTTCCTCTTACTTTCCTTTAGGTGAGGATGTAAAGAAGCACTGATGCATGGCAAACCATAGCTTTAACCACCACTGACACCACAGCCCCAGAAATGTCATCATCCAAAGGAAAACACCACCATTACAATACTAAATAAATTGACCCTTGGCAATTTTCTAAGTCAGTCTTGTGGCATTTGACTTTTATAAGCCTGAAAACTGCTCGTCTGGTCCAAAACCAACAGAGAGCAAGCTTCCTACTGTGGAATACAGGCTCCATTATCTCAGCTATGCACTGACAAGGCAGAAGCAGCAGCAGAATATGAACTCTTCATTTATTACAAACAGTTGTTTTCTGCAGCAGACGTGGAGCTTGGCAGGCTGAGTTTCCCTGGAAGTCTCCATGTGCCTTGTCACAGCATCCAAACTCAGGGCTGGGTTAAAGAAAAACAAACAGATGCTCTCCTCCCAAAGGCCAGTACCAAACTAACAACTCCTGAACAGCACAGGGCTGAGTGGAAGCACTCCCACCCATCAGCCATCACCCCTGTATTCCTGGGGTCTCCACAGCCTCAGCATCTCACTGGACTCTCTCACCTGAGTCACAGAACAGGGAAAAGGGAACTTCTGCTGTGTGGAAGAAAAAAAAAAAGTCCTTAAGTCCAAGCTTCCTCTGTCCCAGATTCCTTGAATAATTTTCTCTTCACCTCTCAGAGCTCCCTTTCCTGAGCTGTTAGTCATCAGGAATAATTATTTTTTTCAAATCACTGCTTATTTACTTTCAGGGATGATTCCTGGCTGATTCTACAAATGGTATCAATACACCACAGCCCAGCCCCACAGCCAGGCTTGGCACATGGACTGTAAAGCAATTTACCACACAGAAAAGTGATCTCCAACAAGAGAGTGAGGCTCAGCATCACAAGATGCAGACAACTCTCTGACACATGATATATTCCTTAATACTGAAACATTTACCATGTGGCTGAGAAAAGCAGGGGAAAGGCCCTGAAGGTGCCACTGCTCACCTGACTGCTTGCTCTGGAAGCTTTGAAAAGTCCTGATAGTCTGGACTTCATCCCTGTTTTCAGGTTCTAAATCTGGTTTGCTTCAGACAGCCTCTTTCTGAAAGCCAGAACAATTACTTCTCCTTTATCTTCAGCTTCATGGAGATCCCAGGACAGGCTGCACCCTGTAAGAATTGTCACCAACAGCCAGGTCCCACCTCAGTGGCCCTGAGAATTCACCCTCCCCATCAGCCCAGCACTCCAATAATATTTCCAGGGAAGCAGCCTGAGATAACAGCACACACAGGCTGCAGTTTGGGGGGTTTATTGAAACAGCTGCTCCTGTAATTATCTTTCAGAAGCTGTGGATTTCTCCTGGTGATGAGGAGCCCTGCACAGCAGAGGGAAAACAGGTTTGCCTGTGTTCCTGTGAGGAGCTGAACTCTGGTTAGGAAAGGAGTTAAAAGCACAGACAGTTCTGCACGAGGCCCCTGTGGTTTACAATAAAAGCAAAGTTTATTTCCTGTATGGTTTAGCACACAGAGGCTAAATTAACCGACAGAAGTAAAAGTTTACAGCATTAATTGCTGTTTCACTGCCTTTATATTGCCAGGCATTTATTCTTTAAATAAAAGACTACTTTAAGAAGAAATACAACATGGCCTCAGGGATCCAGGTGCTTCTGATGTGTATTACTTTTTATCTTTGAAGAATTCATATACCACAGATCTGAGTTAACAAAGAGTCTTTTTGCTGACTGCTGTTCTAAAACTAAACCAAGTGATTTTTTGAAGAGAACAAAGCTTTTTTTCTTAAACTAAAATACCTAAATATCATAACACAAAGGAAGAGAAAAAGCTGTGGATTAAATACAAATTTTCCTCCTCTGTCTTGAGACAGAACAGCATCCCAAAAGCATCCTGGAGAGGAAAGGTTGAGCAGAGCACAGCCCGAATGGGCAGCAGTTTTCTGACCCAGTAATTAATTGCCCCGGGTAACATTTCAAGTGTGAATCATTCTGATGGCCCCGGGAGCTTCTTGATGTTACTTGGAACCTAAAAACTGTGTCTCTAAGTGGGAGAGATAAATTGTTCTCTCAAGACCTGGCCAGGCTGCAGTTTGTAACACTTTGGGCAGCTGAAACAACAGAGGAGCCGGCAGGGCAGTCAGTGCTGGGGGACTGCTCCCAGCACTGCTCAGAGACATCCTGAGGTGCCTCCTTCAGGAATTAACAAATGGAGCATTTTCCAGCACAGGGAGGCTGTTCCCCTCACCAGGCTGCCCTCACCCAGCGCATCCCTGCAGCCCACAGGGCAGTGCCACCTCCACCCCAGAGCAGGAGCACTAATCTGGATGCTGCCCATGCCTTGGAGCCACGACCTGGAGCCACTTTGTAACTCCCCACTGTCTTTTTAAAGTTTTATAGATCTCTCTTGTCACCATGGTATCTGCCTTTTTTTTTTTTTTTAACCACAAGCTTCCTTCTGCCTCAGTGCCAGCCAGCATCTGCTTATCCCAATGAGAAACAAAGATAAATACACACTGCATTCTATTTTTTCAAAGTTTAAGTCCCCAGCTGTTTATTTGCTGTAGGATGGAGTTCTCCAGGCCTGGGCAAGCAGCCAAAATGGCTTCATTCCCCTGCTGTTCCTCAGTCTCAGCCTAATGCTGATGGCTGGCAGTGGGAGGTGATGCCTCCCCCTTTTGAGCTGCCAGCCTGGCTCTCAAATCCTCCCATGGAAGGTGGAGCTTTGTTTGTCCAGCTGCTCCTCAGCTCACCCAGGTGTCAGCTCCTGAGGGGAACATTTTCCAAGTTTGTGTCATGGATATACTTTGATCTTTGCACAGCATGCACAACAAACCCTCTGCAGGTGAAGGGAGGCTCTCCCAGGGACCTCCTGGTACATTTTAATGTGATGGAAGGGAACAGAAATTTGGAAGAAGATTGCTCAGGCACAAAGGTTCCATGGACAGAGCTATCAAAACCAAGGGACTTGTTTATCTGCATTACAGAGTGGAATTTCCAGTCCTTAATCAGGATTACTGGGGCACTAACAAGGAAATTTGCAAACCTGCCCCTTTATATTTCTATTCACATATAATGTATTTCCTGCCTAGGGAGGAAAAAAAAACCACCAAAAATCTACTAGCCATAAATCAGCTTCACTTGAACTTCATTTCTATCCAGTAAGAATGTTTTGGGATGTATTTTAGTTCATTCACTGAGTTATTCTGCTCCTTCCCTGCTCTGCCAGTTGTTCTGCAGCTGCTGCTCTGGCCAAAATTTGCAACATGTGCACAGGAATGTCTTGGATAAGCAGCATTAAATGTTTCCTAAGGAATAAAATCTCGTCCTGCTGTAGTCTATGGCAGAATTCCCAGTGATATAAGCACAGCCAGAGGTTGATCCCATGAGCTGAATACAGATGTGCTGTTCAAACCTGCCTGGCAACGAGCACTCCCATAAAAACGTGGGTTTATGTGAAAACTGTGATTATTTTTCCCAGAGGCTTTGTGTTTGCTGTTCCCATCAGGCTTTTCCAGTTGACTTGGATCTGTGCCTAAGGCAGGAGAGGTGTCTGATCACCTACCCTAAACATGGGCTGAACATGCAGTGTGTCAGCATCTGCACAATGATGCTGGTCCTGGAATCACCAAATGCTTGTTTCCCATGTAAGAAATGCTGGGACACCAACCCAACATATCCCAAACATATATATTGTCCACCAAACCTTTTCCTGGACAACACGGTCTCAATTTTTTTAATGCAAACTGTTAACATAATTTTAGGAGCAAAGCCAAAGAGAAGAAAGCTTTACTGGGTTGGATCCAACACTGGTCTAGCCCAGTCTCCTGTCTCCAGTGGCCACAGATCCCAGGGAAGAGCACACCAACAGCCTGAGCACAGAGAGCTACACCACATCCAGCTTTCTTCCCAGACTCCAGGAATTCACAGTTTAGAGTCAGAGGTGTAATAGTAATGTTTGATAGCCCTTAATAGACTTTTCCCCTTAATTTGTCTCACTGCTTCCAGAGCCCATGCACTTTCTGCTGGACACCAAGTCCCCTGGCAGGGAGCTCCTCCCTGAGATCTGGGTTGTCAAACAAAGCATTTCATTTACTCTGAACCTGCCACCTGCCACTTTCACTTGCTCTCCCCCCGTTGTTCCATTAGGAAGTTATTAAAATCCCTTCCTCTTTGTTCTCCCATGCCTGACGTGATGTTACCACACTTCAGACTTTATCAGCTCGTTCTTTCTCAGCTGCAGAACTCATGGAATCATGGAGTGGTTTGGGTTGGAAGGAACCTTACAGCTCATCCAGGGTCACCCCCTGTCCTGGGCAGGGACACCTTCCACCAGCCCAGGGTGCCCCAAGCCCCATCCAGCCTGGCCTTGGACACTTCCAGGGATGGGGCAGCCACAGCTTCCACCTTATTATCCACAAATTCTGCCTTATTTGGTTGTTCCTCCTATCCCACCCTACTTTCTTCCCTTTTCTCACTTTCTTGTATCATTTAAAGACAACAGTTCCAGTCTACTAAAGACAGGCTCACCACTCATTTATACAATGGGTTTTTTTTTTTCTTTGTATCTTTCTTTCTTGTTTTTCTNCATCCTAAACATTCCTGACATTCTGTTTGCTTTTCATGGCCATGAAATGGTATTTTTGTAGAATTACCTAGTATGGCTAAATAGTATTTTAGCAGAGTTTAAACCTCATTCTTGCACAGGACAACCATTGTTTCTTCCCAGTTTTCCAGCTGGGACATCAACAGCAGGCTGTTCTTGCACTGTTTGCTTCGAGTCCAGCACAGCTTTCTGTGGGAATCTCCTGGTAATTTCTGCAGATTGNATTTGTCTCACTGCTTCCAGAGCCCATGCACTTTCTGCTGGACACCAAGTCCCCTGGCAGGGAGCTCCTCCCTGAGATCTGGGTTGTCAAACAAAGCATTTCATTTACTCTGAACCTGCCACCTGCCACTTTCACTTGCTCTCCCCCCGTTGTTCCATTAGGAAGTTATTAAAATCCCTTCCTCTTTGTTCTCCCATGCCTGACGTGATGTTACCACACTTCAGACTTTATCAGCTCGTTCTTTCTCAGCTGCAGAACTCATGGAATCATGGAGTGGTTTGGGTTGGAAGGAACCTTACAGCTCATCCAGGGTCACCCCCTGTCCTGGGCAGGGACACCTTCCACCAGCCCAGGGTGCCCCAAGCCCCATCCAGCCTGGCCTTGGACACTTCCAGGGATGGGGCAGCCACAGCTTCCACCTTATTATCCACAAATTCTGCCTTATTTGGTTGTTCCTCCTATCCCACCCTACTTTCTTCCCTTTTCTCACTTTCTTGTATCATTTAAAGACAACAGTTCCAGTCTACTAAAGACAGGCTCACCACTCATTTATACAATGGGTTTTTTTTTTTCTTTTGCCTTTTCCCATCCTAAACATTCCTGACATTCTGTTTGCTTTTCATGGCCATGAAATGGTATTTTTGTAGAATTACCTAGTATGGCTAAATAGTATTTTAGCAGAGTTTAAACCTCATTCTTGCACAGGACAACCATTGTTTCTTCCCAGTTTTCCAGCTGGGACATCAACAGCAGGCAGTTCTTGCACTGTTTGCTTCGAGTCCAGCACAGCTTTCTGTGGGAATCTCCTGGTAATTTCTGCAGATTGTAAAAGCTGCCTGTATATTTCCAAATCTTGATTGTTATCTGCTTTCCGTAACTGATGTGCAATCAATTACACAAGCCAAAAAGAAAAGAAATAATCCTTTTCTCTTATCCCACAGCAGCTTTGTTTCTTTTTGGAAAAAAAAAAATATTTTTAACCCGGCTAACGCTCGTCCAAAACTTTGCAGGAGTGCAGGGAGTCAGTGTTGGGGATCAGCCTCCCTGCCATGCTCCAGGCAGCTCAGGTGTGAGGCACAGCTTTCTCCTCTGGCCCTGCCCTGCTTCTCCTCCCTGCCCTGTCTCTGCCCAGCTCAGGTGTGAGGCACAGCTTTCTCCTCTGGCCCTGCCCTGCTTCTCCTCCCTGCCCTGTCTCTGCCCACGCATTCCCTGGGGAGGAGCCCAGTGAGCAATAACATCCATTTGTGCAGCACCAGAAGATGGCTCCCAGCTCTCCCCGAGGTCCTGTTTCAAACCACAGCTGCCTTTGGCTCCTCTCTTCACTCCAGCGCTCCAGCAATCAAACAACAGGTAGTAGTTAAAATTTTACACTCGAGCACCTTTAGAGTTTCTAGACAGGCTGATTCGTGTGTGGAAACAGCCCCAGAAAAACTGAACTAATTAATTAAAGAAATAAATGCCCACATCCACGTCTCACAGGGGAAACCAAGTCCAGGAAGGAGCTGTAAGGCAGGATGTGAAAACAACTTCAGCTGTATCCTGAGAGCACAGACCTCAGTCAGGCCAGTTGGATGCTGACCCTTCACATTTTTTTCTGGTGCTTTAAAGCTCAGTCTCACTCTGCTGCCTTTTCAGTGTTAGGAAATGGCCTTAACATTGAGCTGGAGGTGCTGTCCCAGGAAGGACGTGCTCCTGGATGGAGGCTTTTTCCTGGGACAAACAACAGTAGATAAGCACTACAATTAAATCTCTTTCAGGCTCGATTAAATATCAGACCAACAAAAGCTTTTAAATTTAATCATAAACTGAAAGTCTCCCCTGTGTATGGCTGGGGTTAAACAAATGGCATTAACACTGAATTTGCATGTTTGAGCAGAAACGTTCCTGAATAGCAGAATATTGATATGAGATGTGGATTTATTCAGGTTTCCAGCTCTCCAGTCAGTGCCAGGAACTGAGATAGGTGCTGCCAAGGCTGGGGAGCACAAGGAACAGGCAGAGCTCACCTCCCTTTGGCTATGGCAACGATGCATCCTTAGCTCTTGTTTTTGTCGTAGAGGGGAATATTTCAATTCTGTTTTGATCTTGGACAGCTGAATTCTGTCAATGTTGGTGTAGTTCCCTTTGTCTCCCCTCTTCCCTATTCCTCTTTTCCTGGAAGGAATAAGAATAACCTTGCAGAGACTCAAGTCTTGGCACCCTCTGCTCATTAACACAGATGCCAATTCACTGACTTCTATAGGAATTTTGTGAGTGTAAGTTTAATGCCTCAGGACAAGGAAAATTCTGTGCTCAACTGTATAAATATTTATTTAAAACCCATAAGTGCTTAGCCCTGACATGACGCTGTGCAGCTCCTGTCTTAGAACGTGCTGCAGTTCAGGGTTCAAGGGAAAGCCAGCACAAGGTGACAGCATCCAGCCTCTCCCCAAAATCTGCCTCTTCTCCCCGGGCAGAGACATAATCCTGATGCATCACCTCGGAATAAACACTGTCCTACCTGCATATACAACCTAGAAAAATTCCCAGCAAACAGCCTTTCCTGGCTTTAACTGTGGAGCAGAATTTTCCATCTTTCTCCTGCTGTCAGAAACTGGTTTTAGTTAAGCACAGTAGAATATTTTTTATTTCGCTATATTAAAACTATTGCAACAACTGCAGCCAATTTAATCTCTGGCTCCGTTAAAAATTTGAATGCAATATTTTAAGAAAAATATTTGACTTATCTCGAGTTTGGAACAATGACTTTACAAAAACAACCCAGGAGGCAGATGGAACACATCCGAGCTTGAGCCGCATTACAGATTTTGTCTTCTGTCCCAAAAGCTCTAACTCAGAACAACTCCTACCATTTTATTGAGAGAAATAAAGTTCACCAGTGCTTGGTGAACACTGGGTATCCAAAAAATTCCTTCTCACGTATTATGTTTCCACAAGAGAGGGGTTTAAAAATCAAGTCTGTTTTCACCCATGGTATAGAAATTGCATGAGCTGAGTATCACAAAAACACACATACACCGTGAGATTCTTTTTTAACTATAGCTGCAGCTTATTTCCTCACAATGTGTGTACTTAAACTTGCATCACAGTACAAGAGTGATACAAAGATTTGTATCAGTGTTTTCTTCCCAGATGAAGTGCCCAAGGAAGTTCCTGAGCTGCTCCTGACTCGGGGCTTCGGCAGGCACAGACACAACCACACCCACCCGGGCTGGGACGGCAGGCTGGGAGCCTCCAGCGTGGCAGCAGGACCAGGGACACTCCTGATCCACACTGCTAAGGACTGCAAGCACAGAGCCACCCTGCAGTGGCCGCACTTCCCCTCAGAGCCTCCTCCTGCCACGGCAAAGCCGCTGGACTCGAGGAGCTCTGAGGCCTTTTCCAGCCCCAACCATCCTCGGATTCCAGGAAACCTCACAGCAGCCAGACAGCACACCACAAAGCACACAGACTCTGCTCATTCTCTGTAAGGGTGGCATTGTTTGCATTTATTGTGACCATCTGAGAAAAAAGGCCCTTGGGGGATTTAAATATAAAATATAATATCCATCCATCCGTGTATTACTTCCCTGGGATTCAGACTTCAGAAGGATGAAGCAGCCTCGCCAGCCCTGGCAGAGCCCTGAGCCCCTGAAGGGGACAAGAGCTGCTGGTTACACACGGTTACATCATTTCCAACAGCCCTTCTCCAAAGCTGTTTTCCCTTGAGATCCTTCAGGAAGCACTTGCCACTGGTTATATGCCCCCAGTAGCACCAGCAAGTTCTGCCTTACTGGGAAAAGAGAAGAGTAATTGCAAGCAAATGTTCGTGGTCCAGACCATGGGCAACTTTCCTCTTCATTTCTTGGGAGGAGGGGAGGAGAAGACCAAGGTCCTTTCCCAAGCAAGAAGACAACACAAGAAAAATATGAACCCCTGACATTCTTAAATTTGTGAACGAAAAATAAATTAAAATTCTCTTTGCCATCTAAAACCATCCCTAAACAGTGGCAGGTCTGTGGAACACGGGACTCTGACTGACTCTGGAGACCATCTCCTCTTTCTGCTGTGTCTGCAGTCGTGGTTGGAGGCAAGGAAAGAAAACCACTCACACAGCCATCGAAAGAGGGAGGAGGGCAGAGCTGGGAGAGATGGAAATGGGGGATGTAGATCACAGATATGAAGCACTTAGTTCCAAGGAGCATCTGGACACCAGACATTGGATGTGGCAGTTTCCAGAGCCCACAGCACTGGCAGTGGCACAGGGCAGAGCTCAGCCCACCACACCCAGTGCTGGCACTTCAGTTCCACAGCCACAGCCTCCAGCTTCAGCCACACCCTGAACTGCAGGGGGCTGCTGGATGAACAAATACAATTCTCTCAAAGCCCATACTCACGACATGTGCGGTTGTTGGCAACAAATGCACACTCGTAAGACCAAGAAGAATTTAGGCAGCTGGTTCCCTTCCACATGAGCTCAATAAAATGGGCAATGCAGCTGCCTCAGGAAGAAAGGGATTCTGGCGCTGGGGCAGTCTCTTGCCCCAAAATCAACAAAATACCAAAATCCTGTGGAGAAAATCACACTGGATTTGTGCCATTCAACTTCTTCCCTCCTTGGATCCTTTTCCCAGGAGCAAGAGTCTAACGACTCTCAGGCCTCTCCTTCTTTCACCTCCTGAAGGATTTGCCAGGGAGGTTGCAGTGAAACCCCTCTCTCAGGCAGCACAGTCCCTGTTCCTGCAGCGCTCCCGTGGCATTTGCATCTCATTCCTGCTGGGAGCCTCCACCCCTGTCCCAGCTGAGGAGCACGGCTCACCTGGACTGGCTGCCATGCAGGAAGGCTCCTGGCCAGCAGCTCCATGAGCACATTGCCACGTGGAGTCCTCACCTCATCTTCCTCATCACAATCCCCGTGCACCCCTGCCCAGCCCTCAACGCGCCGGCACAGCATCCACGGTGAGGAAGGTTAAAGACAGGCGGTCACTTCCCGAGCAAGAGTTTCAAACACAGCAGGAAACTGGTGCTGGAACTACCAAATTATGGAGTGAAATTCAAACAGCAGGCCAGACAAGATGTCAATCATCATACTTTCCAGAAATCCCTCGAAACACACTCATAAAATGTCTTTGTTTAAACATGAGCGTCACAGAGTGTTTTTTCCTCACAGATACATCATACTGAATATGAACATTACAGAGAAAAGTGCCTTGGGGAAACATCCACTGTGATGTGGCAAATTATACCATATAACAAAGCAGGACTTTGCCAATAACAGACCACAAAATTTGGGCACCCTCCAAGACTCACAGCCCTGGGGTGTGAGGTGTGAATCAACCTGAACCCTTTTCCCTTCAGTGGGAGACAGTTTCCAGTCTCACAAAAGCTTCTTCAGCTTCCAGAAATGGGGCAGGAAGGAGGAGATTTGATACTTATTTCTGGTTTGCTTCTACTCAAGCCAATTAGCCTTTTAAAACACAAAATAACACAGTGCTGGGTGTCACTACAGTACAGGGATGACTTAGCAGGAGTGAGAGCCCTTCCCAGGCTGATGTTACCCAGTTCAGTCACTTTGCTGCAAAGGAGCCTTGTCTCTGTTCCATCTCTCTGTGGCAATGTTCCCTGATGTGGATTTTCCATTCCTGGAGTGGGTTATTTCAAATTCAGCACCCAGAAAGGCTTCTCTGGTCCTCCAAGCAAAGCCTCACCAGCGGTTTTAAGAGCCACAGAAACAACTCATTCCCATTCCCTCCAAAAAGGTGCCTCTCTGTCTTACTTTAGGTTGAAATATCGATTAAAATCCTTACACGGGAAAGAAAACATCACTCAGTGAGGTGCTGGGCTGGTCCTGCCAACAGAAACAGCCTCGATGTACGCAGGAATCTAAGAATGTGCAAGTCTTGCTCATTACCACAAGATCCCTTGAGCTGCTCCAGCTTTAGACACAGGCATGAGTGTATGTGTGTGTGTATATATAAAAATATACACGTCATAAAACTGGCAATTATGTGCACATTACGCTCGAATTCCCCAAAAAACAGACTACACCAACACTACATTCAAATTCCACAGGCAGGGATGCACAAAGGAGCCTGAAAGGCAGCAGTTAGTCAGACTGGAGCTTTGTAACACGTACAACCCACACAAGGACCAGGCAGCACTGTAGAAAACACTAAGCTAATAATTAAAAACCTAATTTAAAACCAGAAAAACACAGTTGGGATTGAGATCTGTGCTTGCACCCCAGGAGCTCAGTATCACCAGACAGACAGAAATCAATAGGTGGCATGAAGAGGGCACTGATAAAAATCTATAGCAACTGAAGCAGTCAACTTGAAACCTATTAACAGCTGCATTAGAAAGAAAGGATTACTTTTCCAATCTGCTGCTTTCTTTCCAGATGATCGTTCTGTACCAACCCAGTAGAAATCCCTTTGGATTCCTTTTATGAATGAACTACTCAGGATTTCAAGACCCTCCCCAGATCAGCATGAAAAAAAAATCCTCTGCTTTTCACCACCAGCACTGTCAGCGCTGGCATCAAGTTTAACAAAAATGATCCGGGAAGGGAGGGACAGCAGGGACACCTGAGGCACAGGCTCCTGTGCCATCTGCCGCCCGTCACCCCAAGCTTACCAACTGGCATTTGATCTGCTGAAGCCCACAGACCAGTGGCTGCACTCAAGCAAAGAAGGAGAATGCAGCGAGGGCTTGTTTTTATCTTCTGTACATCACTGTCCTCCCAAAGTTTGGGGACCTGAAGCACGAACAGCGACAGGAAAAGGTCATCATACAGCCACAGCTCAGACTCTTTATCTCCTCGCAGTAAAAGTCACTGACCATTAACTGCAGTAGCTGGCATTTGCCGAGTCCCTGGCATTTTGTAGTTCTCCAGCACATCCGTACCAAGTGCAACCAAATCCCCCGGATTTCAGCCTCGCAGCATCTCCCACATGGATCAAAGAGAAACCAGATGACCCTGAGGACACAAAGCTACACCTGAACCTAGGCACAAATCCCGCTATTTCTGTGTATCTCTTTATTTTCCCTTTGAAAAACAGTCTGAGCTTTGCCTACAACACACTGGGGCCATGAAAAGAGAAATGCAGTATTCCCAACGGGGCAAGAACCAGAGGCTACTGGGACAGCGGCCACACACGCTTGCCACAATCAACGAGGAATAAACTCATCAAAACCATTTAGACGACACATTTAGAATTGAACTTCAAGAACAACAACATCAAAAACCCCAAAGAGTGGTGGCTCTGCCTTCCCAGCACAGGGCGAGGGGTGCGGGATCACCGAGGAAATGCCGCTTTCCGTCGGCGGCAGCCGCAGCACCGCGGCACAGCGCCGGGCGCCGTGTGGGGACCGCGGCTGCCCCGGCCTCTCCCCACGCTGCCCGGCCGCCCGCCGCGTCCCCCGCCCGGCACAAGTTTCCCCCGGGCGCCGCTTACCGCCGTAGAGCCCGAGGAAGAGGCGATGTAGACCTTGATGACCATGCTGGGAGCGGCGGGATGCGGAGCCGGGCGGGCGGTGGGTGTGTGAGGGCGGCTCGGGCGCGGGCTGGGGCTGAGGCGGGAGGGCGGGCGCGGGGAGGCGGCGGGAGCGCTCGCCCCGCCTCGCTCCGCAGCTGCCGCCGCCCGAGCCCGGAAGGGCGGAAAATGGGTTTTTTCAAAAATTAATTAAATAAATAAATAGTGAAAAAAAGGAAAGAGAAAAAAAAATTAAAAAAAAATAGGAGAAAGAAAGGGGAGAGGANACCGGGTCCCCTCATGGCCGCTCCCCTCACGGCCGGGTCCCCGGGACCGATGGCCCCGTGCTGGGCTCCGTCGTCGCCTCCTGCCCCGTGCCTTGGCCGCTCACCTCGATCTGGGGTACAAGAAGTCAGGGGTGGGGGGCTGTTTCTGGGAAATGGTATTTAGGATTAATTATTGCTTTTTAAAATCTATTCCAGCGTGGAAAGTACTGTCCAAGTGATGTGCCAGTCCATGCCAAAGGACAGGTGGCATCCAGTGGAGTTCTTTGCATTCCTGTGGTTATTTTAAAGTATCTTCCACACACAAAAAAAGGCATCAAATCCCCCACATTTTTAATTGTTATAGTCATGGTGACATGTTATTGAAGGAAATTTATACCCAGCACCTGTCTTCCACTTGCCTCTGGTACTCCAACTATTACCTCATCTATATTTTATTATCTGTTCTGATGGCAGGTTCACAACAAATGGAAAATATGTACAATGATAAGCACAGGAAGCTGCAATTTTACACCTACAAGGTAAGATGAAAGCAAGATGTTCGTTCTGCTCTTGGTGAAAAACAAGGAGGTGTTTCTGAAATGAGTTTTCCAAACAAGCTTTCCTGTTTCAAATTACTAGTTTTTCTGACAAAAAATATTATCTTTTTAAAAACCCATTGAATTAAAAAGCATTAAATTAAGTAATCTATATTTGCCGATAGTAAAGGAAAGAAAACTGTTTTGAGGAAGAGATGCTTCAGTTTTATATTACTTATGATACTTATGTGAATCTTTGAAGCAGTCACAAGTTTTAAGTATGTTTGAAAAAGCAATAAACCAAAATTTATTGAGGATGACGGTACGCCGTAAAAATTCTCTGGTTCAAGGAATTTCAAAATTTAATAAAATAAATGGTGTACTTTCTAATCTGTTTCAAACAAACTGAGTTAAATCCAGGAGATTAAAATCCTTTAAGGGATGTTTCTTCAGTTGTGTTTGTGCAGCCCCTTCCCAGCTGCTTGAGAAACACCCAGGGAATTCCTGTTGGCTCCAGCGTGTAACCTGATTCATGGCAAGGAACGCAGGAGGGAGAAACCACAGCTTATCAGAAGGAAGTTAAAAAATGCAGGTGGAGAACGGGACAGGGAGGGTCACTTGAACTTTGGGCTCCCCTGTCATGCTCCTGGCTGGCTGCCAGCTCTCCTCTCCTTGGAGGCTTGGAATCAGCTCCTCAGAGGTGAGATTGACCTGGAGCGAGCTGCACCTCGTCCTCCTGCCTCCTAAAAATGCTGCTATCATCATTACTCTCCAAAGTGCACTCTAGGAGGCATTTCATCTTCCTGAAATGAGATTTATTAAGTTAAGAGCAATACAGGAATCAGGTATCGTTGACACAACTTGGGTTTTCTTGACTCATAAAAGTAAATTTTCTACTTTATTGGTGGGAAAGTGAGATGTTTTCTATTCCCACGCTACTCCTGTAAAATTCATGGTGGTTTTGTTTTCACTGATAAATGCTGGGGAAGCTCTGAAATATCCTTCTCAATGTACACCAAAACCTAAAGCAAAATGACCAAATTTTAGGTGCTCCCCAAAGGGGAGCCCAAGGGATTGGCCATCCCAGAGCACCCCAGGATTTCACAGTAAAACCTGTGTAAAAGTGATGGCAAAAGATCCCCTTCCTTTTTTTTAGGAAGGATGGAGCCTTCCTAGTGCAGGCAAATTAAGCTGTTTTAAAAAAGAACTGTAGAACAATCTCACAATGCAAGATATTGCAGTACTACTGCAAATTCCCTCTTGTCCAGAAGGTCAGGAAGAACACGCTCCACATGCTCCACATGCTCCACAGCTGCCTCATAACCACTGAGAGAAATCAATCCAGGATCCACCTGTGAGTAACGGGAGGCTGTGCCAGGGCCCGCTCTCAGATCGTGCTTGTGCCGGAGGAGATGATCCTGATCTGTGTGAAATGGAGAAGGTGTGATGGGCAGGAGATGTCGGCTCAGTGCTCTCAGCAGGAAATCAGAAATCCATGCTTCATTCCCAGTCCCAGGCTGGCAGCGACTGGAGCCAAAGGCCAAACCATGACTCAGAGCGTGTCTCCTGGCTTTTTGCATCCCATGCAAACTGCTCCCCTGCTCCAAGACTTCCTTGGAGCAGGTGGGGAAGTCCAGGAGATCTTCCTCATCTGGAAACTCAGCAAGGCCGGGGTTTCCTTGATTTAGGTGTGATTGTGGCAAGCGCAGGGCGGTCACTCACAGGGCACAGAGCAGGACTCTGTGAGCGCCCTTTTTCACCTGTGCAGTGGAACCAGCGAGGTACATCACAGAGCAGCTGCCCTAAAACCATAGCTCAGCACCCCCAGACCCGCTGGTCCTGGCTCAGCCCCCCCAGACCCGGCTCAGCC
>VXBQ01012475.1:0-16909 GCA_013400175.1 Phainopepla nitens
TTCAGCAGGGACCAACACGTCACACAGAGGGAGATTTTACTTGTTGGGTAGCTCTAGGGGACCCCAAAACCTGTCCAAGTCCCCCAGATGTGGCTTGGAGCTGCTCAGAGGGCACAGGCAGCCAGCAGCTGTGACTTGCCATGGGGAAAGGGCATGCCCTGCCGTGCCAGCCGGCAGCAAGAGGGAACCAAGCCCTCGTGCCCTTGCCAGAAGCTGTTAATCAGCTGGGTTCTGCCCCTGCACAGAAACAGGGGCTCCTGCTGAGCTGAGAATTCTGAACCTGCATTTCTACTCCCAGCAACCCCGTCTTGCCCCTGGTTTGGAACACGGGGTTGTAAATGATGCATAACCCTTCTGGGCCTTCTGCCTGGGCACGGTAACCTTCCCACACCAGGGGAATTCAAATCTAGGTTAAACACTCTTGTCACTCCAGTCAGTTCCTTAAAGCAGAAGCAAAAGACTTTTCTTTTTTTTCTTCTTTTTTTTTGTCACTTTTCATTAGATTTTCGTGACAAGATCCCCTGCAAAGGCTGGAGGTGTGAGATCACAGCACAGAGGGTCTTGTGCTGGCCCACAAGGAGAGACACCTCTGTGTGCTTCACAGGCTCCTTCTCCCACAGCTTTCAGCTATTTATCTATTTATTTTCCAGAGTTTATCAGGGAAAAGCCATAGCAACCACACGAGAGATTAAACTGGAAGGACACCTGAGTGCACAGATTCATCACCCTAACTGCCTCAACAGGTTGGAGCTCCAAAAAAAGCTGGCTGGGATGTTGGGATATGAAACATTCCAAGGTACAAAAGGCCAGGTTACCACATAGGGCATCTCTGACAGCTCCATGGAATTCCAGAATGGTTTGGGTTGGAAAAGGACCTTAAAACTCATCTCAGTCCACCCCCTGCCATGGGCAGGGACAGCTTCCACTAGAAAAGGTCGCTCCAGCCTGGCCTTGGACACCTCCAGGGATTCAGGGGCCTCCCCACCCTCCCAGGGAGGAATTCCTTCCCAAAATCTACCCCAAATTTCAGTTGGGACCCATTCCCCTTCGTCCTGTTGCATCTCCCAATGCAGAGTCCCTCTCCAGGACCCTTGGGCACTCTCCAGGTGTGGGAAGGTGCTGTGAGGTCTCTACAAAACCTCCTCCAGGCTGAGCAGCCCCAGCTCTCTCATCCTTATCAGCCTCGTGGCCTCCTCTGACCTTGCTCCAACACTCCCATGTCCTTCTTTCACTGGGGCACCAGCCCTGGCACAGCACTGCAGGAGGGGCCTCAGGAGCGGAGGGGAGGGAACTTATCCCTGTTCTTCACAAAAGTGGGAGCATTCAGGACCTTTTTCCCTGCTCTCAGCACATGGCACCCACGTCAGGGCTCCACAATTGAGTGCAGGAGTGCAGTGACTGAGGCACTGGCAGCAGGAATGTACAGCTCGAGGAGAAGAAAAGCAGCGAGACACGCCGTGACATGTTATCATTAGGGAGTCATAATTTCCTTCCTGCAGTCATACAACAGCTGTCAGTAACGTCTCCAACACAGACCACGTATTAAAATACCATAGCAAATGTCTTTTCAGGCAAGAGAAAGAGAGGGCATGTTAAGTGGGTGAGTAGCAGGGAGAATATTTTGACAGCCTGCATGCATTAACCTCCCCGTGCAACGCCCACAACCTTTGCCAGAACGGGGCTGGGGACACACCTTCCCCAGCTGGCTGTGGAGAGAGGGACCAGCAGCACCCCCAGAGCCACCAGCTCCCCAAATCTGGCCGGGCAGGGGACATCCACATGACCACTGTCACCCTCGAGGCTCCAGAGCTGCAGCTCCACCCTCCCATGATGCCTTAAGTTTGAGCTTTTATGTTTTTCAGATTCTGTGCTGGTTTAGTGTGCACTTCTGGGCTTCATATGAAGGGTTGGTGAGCTCTCTTCAGAGCAGGGAGACAAAACAATTCCTTTCTAGCTTGGCACCAAGGACAAGTTTTGGGACCAAGAGTGGAAACGACAGGAAGGAAGAGAGGGAGCACGGAGGATGGAGCTTCATCACCTGGAGCTGGAATTGGACAATTCACTCCAATGTGCTGATGGACCAAAACCTATCAAAGTGTGAGGTCTCTTGAGCAAGCATCCATTCTTTATAATCATTTATATATTTAAATAAGTATAGCCCCAGCAGGGTTCCTGCACTGTCCAAGCTGGATCCTTTCAATAAATACCTTTTATCCTTCTATTCTGCCTAATTTTTATTTCCAGATCAAATGAGTCAGGCATCACTCAGATGCGCATTTTGGGTTCAGGAGGATGCTGGACATGCTGTGGTTGCCCTGTCATGTGGGGACAGGGGCTGATGGCACGTGGGAATTACCTCCTGCCTTGCCCTCAGCAGCAGGCAAGGCATTCAGGCATTTTTTTTACCTTCTATCCATGACTTTTTGGCAACCCATTGTCCCTCCAGTGATGCCATTTCAAACCAGAAGGAATTCAGACCCCTCATGGCTTCTCACTCAGTCCTTAACTCCTGAGGGGGCTCCACAGCACCCTGTTCCCCAGGAACCCACCTTCCCTTGGCAGTAAGGAGCCAGCCAGCACATTTTCAGCACAAATTTTCCTCACATGGATGAAGCCCTCAAGGGTTACTGTAATTCAGGTGCCTCGAGTGTTTGCCATCAGTAGTTTATCTAAGGCAGCCTGATTATTAAAGCTTCCAGTGCAGCTTTTCCAGAAGCAAGGGCTCTCATTACGAGGCAGGCTGCAACAACTCATCAATCTTGGGCAAAAGATAATTAATCAGCACCCAGAGCCATTTTTGCAAATATAAAGCCTGGTTGAAACAAACCAAAATAAGAGGGGGGAGCGGGGGGCAACTATGACAGAGCTGTTGGCACTTGCCAACTCCTCTTGATTAAACTTATTTTCACCTCCAGGTGCATACACAGGATGAGTTTTGTTAATTAAACCTGCCAGTCACCTCATTATGCATTCAATTAAAAAAGCCTGATGCCTTGATTTTATGCAGCTGGCAGGCTGAGCAGTGACAGGCCGTGTTGTTAGAGTGCCCAACTTCTGATGGGGAGGGGAGCAGAAATGCTCCAAAATATGGCCAAGTGCAAGATTTGCTAATTAGAAATCCTCTCTGCGTTTTATCTTTATTTTATATATATTTTTTTTTTTTGTGGGCATAACGGATGGGTTGTTTATCAGGCAGAGTGGAGGTGCAGGCAGAGAGTGGAAGAGTGTGCTCATCTCATTTGGAAAGCCATAAAAGATGCTGGGAATATTCATGACAGGCTCTGGCAAGGTTAAGGGATGAGGAGAGTGGCACCTAGATGCCATGGTGATGAATGCTGTGTGAATAGATTAGACAGAGGCCCTGAAGCTCCTGCAAAATTGTGGGGTTTTAATTTAGATGAAAGATAGCCTTTATTCTTAAGGCATCACGCTGGCAAGAGCTGGGTGCAGGTCCTGGCTCTGCTACAAACTCCTTGCATGACCTTGAATAAATCCCAGAGCACCGTTCTTCAAAGGTGCCTGCAGCTCCATCCTTCAAGTGGCAGCCCTGAGGCACCTCTGTGTCCCTCCTGCACCCAGCTGAGGGCTGTCCCTTGTCCCTGGTGACACCCAGCTCCCCCAGAGCAGACAATTCCCGCTGCTGCACCCTGAGAGCAGCCCTGGCAGGATGGAAACCTGAAATATCTGTGACAAAAGGCTCTGTGCTTCCACACAGAGCTGCAGCTTTCCACTGGCCTCACACTGACATTTCTGAGGATGCTTCACGCTGGCAGCACTCTGAGAAGTGACCTGCAGCAGAGGTGACCCCTCTGTCATGCTCTGAGGCAGGGAATTTATTTTTTTTCTGCTGTTTCTGTTGTTTTCTGCAAGTTTCCACTGAGCTGCTTGGGCAGATGAGAGAGATTCTCTCCCAGCGCTCTGCTAACGTGTTAATCACATCTCTTCTTCTCACACCCCTGTGAAAATCTGGGGATTAATGCCTGGACCAGCCATGGGAAGACCTCTGGACACTGGCAACAGCATTGATTTCCTACTTTTCATTTTTTGGAGCAGTGCTTTAGGATTGTGACTTTTCCCAGCTTTGCTGCAGCTCTCCAGTGGGTAACTGGATATTTTGTGCCTGATGAGGAGTGAAGCAGATATTCTGAATTCCCCCTGTGTCCTAGAGCTGACTGGAAGTGCGAGGAGCTGAACTTTGACCAAGGAGATCCCTCGAGTGTTGTATGTTTGATCAGAGCATGAAATGGAAAGGCTGTTGTTATTATTATTGTAACCTCCTGTGCTATCTGGTGTCAGGCCCCCTGCAAGCTCCTCGAGGATGTCTAAGGACAAAACAAGCTCCAAATCCTCGGGAAATCCCAGCAGATCTCTCCAACGCCCTGAATCCTGTTTGTCCACCAGTATGAGAGAGCTAGGTGCAATCCAGAGTGTTCCTGAATGCAGATCAGCAGTCCAGCCTCTCTTCCCTGGCGGATTTATTTATTTTCCTGTCAGCAGCTGTGTCCCTGTCACAGCAAGGCCAGCTGGGCTTGGAGGAGCCACAGCAGCTGGGCTGAATTTTTTATTACAACTTTCATTGAGAAATACTCCACCAGAACAACAAAAAGAGCTGTGAAGGGTGTTGGGTCTGATATTCTCTGTTGGAACAAAGCACAGGATGGCCCATGGAGCCCATGCAGCCCGATTCCCTTGGGATTGAGGTTGGGTTTGAAGGGGCTTGGAGCAGCCTGGGATGGTGGGAGGTGTCCCTGCCCATGGCAGGGGAGTGGAACAGGATGAACTTTAAGGTTCCTTCCAACCCAAACCATTCTGGGATTCTCTGAAAATGCCAAGTTTAGGCTCAGATCTGTTCTCTGAGCCAGGCTTAGACTGGAGTCTTTCACATCCCAGGTGAGAACTTGCCCCCCCTGAACCAGCAGCTGCTCTGTTCAAGGAATCTCATTTCCCTGTGAAAGTTTTCTGAAAAATCACAGCTTGGACTCAACATCTGGATGGAAGAAAGTGATGAAACCATAGGCTTTTTTTTAAAGCAACCTGTCATTCTTGAATTCCAGCCAGGAATAAACATCACAGGAAGAGCTCAGCACCTTTTCCAGCAGAGGATGGTTTGAAATCCCACCCTCAGTTTATTAACACATCCCAACACACACAGACCAGCAGCTACTTCTCAGAAATCTTAGGACAGGACAAAATTTTCCTTCCTATCTCAAACTTCCAGCACAGGAAAACAATTGGGCTTGCATGGAAGGAATGGGATATGTACAGAGATATCCTCCCATGTTTTGTCTTTCCCTTTCACTCCAGGGATTTTCTCAGGCAGAGAAAACCAGGGAAAAAACTGAACTTGCCATCTCAAAGGAAATCCAGAGAATATAAAATAAAATTAAAAAAATCAGATATTCCACAAGAAGCTGGAAAGCTTTTTTTCCAGCCTACCACAGTAATTGCTGCTGTCCTCTCTTCTCATTCATTTGAAAAGATAAAATAGAAAAAGAAAATTAGGGATCTACAGCATCCATGAAAAAGGTTTTGAAGGTTGTTCCTTGTGAAACAACAATTCTCTGTGCTCAGCTCTCAGCTGGTCCTGTTCTCTACCCCAGGGACTGCAAAGCTGGAGCTGGACAAGTTTGGATTTGAGCACCCATCCCTTTAACCCCATGCCCTCACCTGGAAAATCCTGGCCTTTTCCAGGCTGCTCTTTTTGGGATAAATGTGGCTTATTCACTTCTATCAATAATAATATTTCTGGGTGAGATCCACCTCTCTCTGTGCATTTCCCACACCCAATTATTGCCCAAACAGCCAGAAAGCAAAACAGAAATCAGGGGCTATGAGCTGCCTTGGAAAAACTCAGTGCTGGGATTAAAATACAACCAACTCCAGGCTCAATACATTTTGTACCCACTAGATGGGGCAAAAAAGCCATATTCTGATTAAAAAAGCTCTCCAGGTGCTCCTTTCACTACTTTCACCTGGCCTTGAGGAGGTAAAAGGTCTTAGAAAAGTGGAAGAATTACAGAGAAGCTTCCTCTGATCTCCCAAAGTGAAACTCGAGGTTCCCAACACCCTGGGATGGTTCTTTCTCAAAACCTTCCCAGAAAACACCTGGAGGGTGAAGCTCAGGTCTCAGGGAGGCTTTGCAGGCTGAAATCCCATTGCCAATTGCTCTGGAATTCCAAACCCCACCATCCCAGAGCAGTTCAGTGCCTAAAAACCAAGTATTTACAGGGATATTCATCCCATGTCTCTTCTCCAAGCAAAAACTCTTCCCACTGGACCTCAGCCTGTACATAACAAAACAAGAATTTGCTGTAACCACAGACTCCTCTCCACACCCAGAAATCCCAGCTGACAAATTAAATTTTCCTACCTCCAAAGGCTTCTTTTCTTCTTTAAAGCTTTATGATACCATGGCATAAGAAATGGGATAAAACCTGGTGAAGCTCCATGAAAAATAAACCAAAACTTCAGCCTGAGGGGCTGGGAACTTCCAGTCCCTGGAGGCAGGGAGATCTGATCCACCAAAAGAGAGGCTGTGCTCCTGCAGCTCTTTATTTAACACAGCTTTGCTGGTGCCTGATTTCATGCACTCCTTGTTACACTCAACACCTGTACAAAACCTGGCACAGAAATCAAGGTTTGAATTCCTGCTTTTGCAGGGATTCACACATTAGACCCCTTGAAAATGCACAGAAAATTGGATTTAGCACCAAAACACGAGTGAACTCACTGTAATGCTGTACATTAAATCACTGCACAACTGAGCTGCAGCTGCTCCTGGCCAGAAGAATGTTTTACCAGGGTAATTTAAAGGCAAGGAACAGCAATCTCCATTGAGGAACAACCTGGATGTGCCTCCCAGCTGAACCACAGCACAGCTGAATGAAATCAGTTTGTTCACTTTGCCCTGGGTCTCTTATTTCCAGGCTGAAAGCTCTCCTGCCTTTCCAAGGGTGGAAAAACCATTCCCAGTCAGCCCCAACCCTTCCTCCAGCACTCCCAGAGCCCCTCAGACTCCTCCAAGGGGCAGCTCAGGATCCCATTCCAGCCCCATGAAAGGTCTCACATCGTGTCTGCAAACCTCATCTTCAGCCACACTCCTGGCCTGCAGATCCTGGACCTCGAGTCTTTCTTTTTTTTTTTTTCCCTTCTTCCTCCTCCTCGTTTTGTCATAAATAATTGCCAAGCTCTCAAGGAGGAGGAGAGGTGGAAAGGAGTCACTTGAGGGATGCATTAAAACCAAGTGCTCTCATTTTTCTTTTCCCTGAGCTGCTGGGAAGCTCCTCCTGCTCCAGATCGATGGCTGGGAGCAGTGGGGTGGACACACCAAACCTGCTCTGTGTGGGGGAAACAGGAAGGAATTCCAGATTTAAACACCCACAGAGAGCTTCTGCCCAGCAGCAACTGCACCTCACCCCAGAGAGGGATAAATTTCAGCAGAGCAGCTCCCAGGCCTGTGGAGACACGGGTGGAAAATGTTCCCATACAATATCCAGGGTGAGAAATCCCCTTCAGCAGAGCTGAGGGAGGGAAGCTGATCCCAACCCTGCCTTCCTTGTGGTGTCACATCCAGAGCTCAGGCACCTGTCTGGATGTGCCAGAAGGAGTTCTGGTCCTAAACCTGCCATAAACCCACGGGTTTGGGTTGGTTGGAGGTTTAGGATTTGCCAAAGAACCCAAATATTGTGCAGGAGGGAGTGAAATTGTGGGTCCCTGCTTTGAAATGCCTCTCTGAGACCTTAAACTCCAGGAAAAAAAGCTTAGGAACAGCAAAACCAGGGAAAAAAATCACTTTTAGTCACACTGGGATTAGGTAGCTTCAACCTCTTTCTTCATCCCAGTGAGACATAATGAATTGGAGTCACTGTGCTTCAGTTTTCATGATTTTTCTACTACTCCATGATTTTTCTTTACCAAAAGAATTAGAAACCAGGGCCGGGACACAACAGCTGATGGAAAAACTCATCACTCCTAAAAAAAGTCAGGGAACACAACCCTACTTTAGGTTTATAGCTCTGGGACAGACCCTGATTTTGGCACTGGTTTAAACTCCGTGGACTGGAGGGGGAAAGGACAGGCAGGGCCTTTCCCTTTTGGGAGCAATCTGTTCTTTTTTGTTCATCAGAAAGTCAAAATGTCCCTGTCCCAGGGCATCTCCTCCTCTTGTGGCCTCTGCCATGTGGTTGCCAAGCTGGGCAGTATTCTCTCTGTGCACAAAAACAGGGGGAAAGAATTCAGAAATGGATCGGGGAATTATTCAATTGTGCCAGAAAATCTTAGGGAAGGGGAGGGTCAGGGGAGGGAAAACTAGAGCTGCATTCAGCAGGGTCTGAGGGGACACTGGAGGCAGAGGAAATCCAGTTTGAGCAGCCAACACAAGAGGGAAGTGCAGCACCAAAATCCAGTGCTTTGCAGGGAAGGAGCAGCAGGATCCAGCCTGGGCTTCGGGCTCTGAAAGGTTTGGGACATTCCCTGCTGGAGCCTTCCCCCCTCCCCTCATAGAGATGCTGATCCCATTTATTTCACTCCAAAAAACTTAAGCAAAGGCTGCCATTTAAAGCCAGGCTTCAGTTCAAAGTCATTTAAACCCAGGCTTAATTTCGATTGGACCCCATCAGGGTACATCTATAATTATTCACGTTTTTTCTCCTCTAAGTTCAACTATTCCATCAGCTGCTCTTTGTCACAGTGCCCCTAAAATGACAACATTTCTGAACCTAGAACAGGAATTTGAGCCCAGCCACTTTAGGACTTTTTCCTCCTGTTTTTCAGAGGCTGGCACAGGAAATCCTACCAGATTTCATGAGGATAATGAGCTTTCAGGCTGTGCTTTGAGCGCAGCCACAACAACTCTTTGTCTTAACAATGCCATTGAATGACTCAAAAACACCTTGCTGAACAAAACCTTTTTTTTTTCAATTTCAAATTATTTATTTTGAAGGTGTAAAGAGGATTTTTGCAGGATGCCTTTGTATTTCCAAAAAAAAAATTCAGAGGAGAAGTATATTTTAGGAATTCTAAGAGGTGTCAGAAGAGCTTTTGTCAGAAGATTAAAGATCTTTGTGTTTCAATATCTTGTTGGCACTGAGGCAGCACCTCTGTCCTGATGCTTTAGCATTTTAGCTTTTATATTTTCCATCTATTTGCAGTCCTGCGGTTCTTTAGTGTGTAACTCTAAACTCCACACACAGTGTGAGCTGCTGCTTCCCCACTTTGGTCAGACACAACAATTCCTCTCCAGGCCTGGCAGTCAAGGACCCCTCACTACCTCAGGCCCCCAGAGATGGAAACAAAAGGGATTTGGGGGAGCAAACTTGGGGTAAATGCCTTTGTTACCTGAAGCTGGAATTGGAAGATTAACCCCCAAAATGCAAATGGCCCAAACTTATAAAAGTGTGAAAAAAAAAGTGTGAAAGGTGTGACCCCTGACCTGTCATCCATTTTGGGTGCAGCTCCTGAGGGCTTTGTCTGCCCTAAATGTACCTGAGGGCCCTTCAATAAATAGATAAGTTCATAAATAGATACATTCTAAATAAATAGATACATTCTTCAATAAATACAACTGCTTTTTATTCTCTTAATTCTGTCTGGCCTCTGTTTTTAGGTAGCCCAAAGGGCCTCAGTCCAGGCAGGGAGGTGATGATGTCACATCAGATTTTTGGTGGCCACCAAGCCCTGCTGCCACCCCAGCTCCACCTCCTCCTTGCCCCGTTCCTGAGCACCCCTGTCCTTCAGCAGGGAGCCCCTCCTGCCCCCAGCAGCCCTGGGGCTCAGCTGGCAGTGCCCCAGGGCTGCTGTCACCTCCCTGGGCTCCTGCAGGCACCTGGGGATGCTCAGGAGGAGGAAGCTGCGGGCTCAGCCAGGTTCCAGCCCCGGATTTTGCTGTGTGCTCTCTGAAAGGAGCTGTAACAGCCTGGAAATGTTCCCCGGAGTCAGACAGAATGAGAAACAGATGGGCAGCGAGCTGCAAACAGGAACTCTTTTCTTCCCTTGTTTGCCTCCCTCGTTTTGTTTATCCCTGAAAATCTTAACATGAAACACAAGCAGGGGAAAACAACTGCAAGTGACTCCAGGCCAGAGCTGCAGAACACTGACAAATTCCTTTTTGATGGGATTCTTGAGCAAGGCAGAAATTCTCACCTTAGTCCCCAGCCCAGCAGATCCAGAGAATAATTTCCTTGCTGGAATACAAGGAGGATGCTCTGAGTAGTAAAATTAAACATATGTGTGCACTTTTAGGACTGTCTTAATTGGGAAATTTGATTTATTCTCCTTTTTTTTTTTTTTGGAGATGACAAGAACAAGGTTTATGCTAAATATTATCAATCCAGATCAGAGTTTGCACTGAGAGTATTTAATTCTCTGCATCACTCACATAAAGAGAGAAGCAGCTGAAATCAAAGCTCCATGGAAATTTATGCTCCAAAGGATGAATATAACATTTGAGTGAATGATTGCAAAGAGTTCCACATGCAGCCACAGACGGGGGAATTTGATTTACACTGAGCAGCCTCTCTCTTTTAGCCACCCATCTAATGAAGATTTAAATATGAAATAAATTGCAGACACTTCCAGCAGGAGCAGGATGTTGGATGATGCCCATTCATATTGAAATTACAGCTTTAAGTTCCTTTCAGGCTACAGAAATGTGTTTATAACAGACGCACACGTACATGTAAAATAATCCTCTCCTCTAATCATTGGTAAAGTGATAAAATAAATATAAAATAAATATTTTCCAGATAAAATTCTCATCATAAACATTCAAAATCAATCTCCTATGTCCCTAAGCCTGTTTGATGAGCACATTAGAAATATTTCCTTTTCAAATGTTGCTTATCTCTGCCATGTGCTGTTTTATTATTTCTGTTTCAATGAACTTTGTGAAACTTGGCTGAGCATTTTCACAGAAGCACTTCCAGGCTCCTTTCCATTCACAGGCTGTTGTTATGCATAGAGAGAAGAAAGTTAAAAAGCAAAAATAACTGAGGAAAGATGAGGAAAGGAACCAAAGCATGGCTCCAGTGATTCGAGCTGTTTACTGCCTGCTTTCGAGATCAAATCAAATCAACCCTCCCATTATCTCAATATCCTCATCCAATATTCTCATATTATTCCAAACAATGCCACAATTTCAACCAATTGGACCAAAGAATGAGGGTGATTTCAAGTGACCACAAACACCCCAGAATATTTCCAATATTCTGTTCAACAAAAGCTTTATTTTTTTTTTTCTCGAGGGAATCCGCCCAGGGCCCAGGAATTCAGCTAAACAAATCACCACCAGAGGGGAAAAAATTAAATAAATAATTCCAAGCAAAGCAAAAGCCCCAAAATAAAGAGATTTGCAGACTTTGTACAACCTCCTGCAGCTCAGCACATTTCTCTGTGTGGGGGAGTTGGGGAAATCCCAGCAGCTTTCTATTGTACCACGTTATTTCTTGGCTCAGTCCCCAAATAAATGCTGCTGGAAATAAACTGCATTCCCACCAGAGCAGCCAGGGATCCAGGAGATAACACAGCCAAGGATCAGGATGTTGCTAGTACGTGGGCTGGAATTTGGGACCTTTTAAATATTTAATTTATTCAACAAGCAGAGGCTGCAGGGAGCAGCTCAGCTTCTTCTCCAGTTCATTTTATATTTATATTTATATTTATATTTATATTTATATTTATATTTATATTTATATTTATAGTTATATTTATAGTTATAGTTATAGTTATAGTTATAGTTATAGTTATAGCTATAGTTATAGTTATAATATTTATATTTATATATTTTATATTTGTATGTTTATTTATTTTATACTTTATATTTATATATTTATATATTTATGTATTTGCATTTATACATTTGTATATTTATATTTGTATATTTGTATATTTGTGTATTTGTATATTTGTATATTTGTATATTTGTATTTTATTTCATATTTTATACAAATAAAGGTGGATTTTACACCAATAAAGGTTGATTTGACACCAACATTTTAATTTGCCAATGGTTTTAGCTGAAGAAGGTTTCGCCCAGCTCACTGCCCAGAGCTGCCTCAGCTGCTGTGCCAAGGCAGGAGAAATTAAAACAAAGACTTGCTGAATGCAACTCTTTTTCCAGGTAGATGAAAGAACCCAGCTAAAAAAACCTTTTAAAATTAATGTATTTTTAAATTTCTCTTTTGCTTTCAGGCTACACCTGTCATGTCCTGCCCTGAAATACCTGGAGGATACTTTGCCTCCTGACTTATTCCTGCTCAACTCCATAATTCGAAGCCCAAATGAAGAGATTATGAAATTAAAGTGGATTTTTTTGTTGTTTTAACAAGGGAAAAACACTCCAAAACTGAGGGAAATCCCAGTGAGAAAAGCAAATTCTCAGTGAAATGAGGATGAAGCTTGTGGTGCTTTACTCACCCCACAACATAGCAACAAAGCTCTTCCTCTCACAGCACAGCCAAAAATAGCTGAAAACCTTTAAAAATGAATAAATTATTTTATTTCCCTTTTCCTTTCAGGCTACACCTGTCGTGTCCTGCCCTGAAATACCTGGAGGATACTTTGCCTCCTGACTTATTCCTGCTCAACTCCATAACTCCAAACTCAAATGAAGGGATTATGATGAAATTAAAGTTGAGGTTTTGGGTTATTTTTAATTTTAACGAGGAAAACACACTCCAAAACTGAAGGAAATCTGAGCTAGAAAAGCAAATTCTCAATGAAATGAGAATAAACTCATCGTGCTTTACTCATTCCACATCTGCAGCCGAATTTGGACTCCCAGCCCCAAAGGCAACAAAAGCTGGAGACGGATAAAAAAATCCCAATTCCTGAAACCCTAATAACTCTCCCAGAGCCCAAAACTCGTGGCAGAGCTTTGAGGTGAGGGAGAAACAGGGGAAAAAAATCCTTTCCCAGCCTTCTGGATGGAGCACAGCATCCTGTCCCATGAACCAGCTGCTTTTTCTATTTTTGAACCCTCGGGGGGACCCGAACGCCGCGGTGATGAGAGCTGTGGGAGCACCTCGGGAAATCCTCCCAGCACCTGGGCTCCCCTGACAGGGCAACCCCTGAGAAGTTCTGTGCTGGGATTAGAAGTGGGACTGGCTGGAATTTTCGGTCTTCAGGTTATTTATTGTTTCTCTTATCAGTTTATTGCATTTCTTTCAGAGAAATGCACCAGCAAGACGCAAAATGTCCGCTTTCAAGGACTCTTATACCTGGATAATATCTCCATTTAACTCTTACAATACGCCTAAAAGATACTTTTTTAAAAATTCTACTACCAAAAACTAATTATTTGTCAGCCACACAACACCTGCATTGCAGCTCTGTCCAACCAACCACTCTGTGCCACCAACACTGCAGAACACCCAAAGTCCTCCTTTCATCCATCTCCATACTAAAAAAAAGTTTTCATCCTGTGATAAACCACAGCAGATGGAACTTGCTGGAATTTTCGGTCTTTGGGTTGTTTATTGTTTCTCTTATCAGTTTATTGCATTTCTTTCAGAGAAATGCACCAGCAAGACGCAAAATGTCTGCTTTCAAGCACTCTCATACAAGATATGATATCCAATTAATTCTTACGACATACCTAAAACGTACGTTATTTTTATTCTACTACCAATAACGAATTATTTGTCTGTCCACCCAACACCTGCAATGTGGGTGTTTCTGTCCAGTGAATTTGTGCCACCAACACTGCAGAAAATGGAGCAGATGAAGAACAAGAAGGCAGAGCCAAAACCTAAATCCTCCATCTTGTCCCCTATCTACTTTCCATACTAAAAACCCAAAACCCAAGTTTTTCACCCTGTGATAAACTACACTTCTATCTACTTCACACACTCCCAAAACCCAACTGATGCCAAAGTCCTGGAAGCTTTCTCCACGGCCAAAGACTAAAAGCAGAGCTCTCCTGATGAACATGACCCCCCAGGACAGGCAGAGGAACATTTCCTGTGCCCTGGGTTCCAACAGGATGGCAAGGAAGGGAATGATCCCTGCGGGATGGGCTGGGGAGTAAATTCAGATTGCAGCTCCCCCATCCAGCCCCAACAGGTACCAAAGCTGGACAAAGGTGAATTATTCCTCAAGGCTGCTCTCAGGAATGTTGTTCTTCCACTTCCACCACAGAAAACGGGCTGGGGTTTGCTGTTTCTGCGCTCTCAGCTTCACAAGAACTCCTAAATACGAATTAAATAATAATTCCCCCCTGGTTTTGGGGTGTTTTCGGGCAGCTGTTGATTTTCCTCAGCCATAAATCACTGTTTCTTGATGCTTGGAAACTCAGGAGACTGAGGGGGGGAAAAAAAAGTAAAGGAGGTGTGAGGGGAGGGGAAACTGAGGGTGGGCTGAGTTTTATTTTTAATTTCAATTTCTTTTTTTAATTATTCAGCACGTGCCCGCTGGTGTGTTGCCACCCCTTGGGCATGTAGGGAGATGAAAAAAGAGGGAAAAAAACAAAAAGAGGGAGCATCAGGATGGGAAAAGGGTGAAATTTGGCTGAAATTCCTCAGGAGCCTGAGCTATTCGTATTGAAATCCCCCCTCTCTGGCCAGTGTTTTAAAACACTCCCTCTCAATTCTGAGTTGCAGTGAAGGAAATGATAAAAATAATCCCCTAAAAACTCATTTTCCTGTAGGTAAAGGGACAAAATTTTGAGTTCACTCAGGAAAATGAGAGAATTTCACAGAAGGTAGAAGTAGAAAGCAAATTTTTTAGAAGGAGAAAAATGTGCTGCAGCTTCCAAAATTAAAAATAATTCTAGCAAAGAATTGAAAAATGCAAAATTATTTTGCAGACAAGGCTCTTGTTGCAGGAATTTGCACTTTTTTTCTGGCTTTGGACACCCAAAATTTGTTGCACTAAAATGGTCAGCAGCAATAAGTGAGCACACACAGAAATATCTAGGATCAGGCCAGCAAGGCCATGGGAAAAAAAAATAAATTAAAAACCAAACCAGAAAGGTTTTCTGTGAAAATCTGACAGCATTTTAAATAAACTGAATATCACAGATTTCATACAAAGCCAAATAATTCTGTATATTTTGATTTTTTTTGCTACAATTGCTGTTAATTTTGGAGGCTGCAACACATTTTTCTGGGTGTTCTCCTTTTAAAAAAATTTGCTTTCTACTTTTACTTTCTTCCCTTTCCCTATTTGATCACTGTGACAGCTTTCATTTTCAGCTTACAATCAAAAAAAAAAAAGAGAAAAAGGTGGGTGGCAGCTTTATTTCCAGGCACACATTTGATAGCTGGGGGTAGAAAAAGAAACCTTTTTTCCCACAGAAAAGTTTTCCATGTTAAAAAATCCACAGCCAGATCAAATGCAGGGAAATTAAAGTTCCAAGAACATGATCTTGGCAAGCTTGGAAAATAATTTCCAGCCAGTCTCACCTAAAAAAAAAACAATTTCTGTTCCTTCTTGTTTGATGCAGCAGCTCATCCAACTAACCAAACTTCAATATTGCAACTTCTCTAATTTATTATTGGATTTATTTATTTGTTTAATTCATTGTGTGAATCTGTCGCAGCCAGAGCAAAGTGATTCCCATCTGGGCAGATTCCCATCTGGAAGCTGCTTCCATAGCAAATTTCATTTTTATTGTTATTTCCTGGTTGAGTAATTCAGCTGGAGCACAGGAGGGAGGCCCAGGGAGAAAATACCAAATATTTTCTGCTGGCTGCAGGTCCCTGAACTGCCTGGCTGGGAGATGGGAAGGTGGGATCAGGGTTAATTTGGGATTTTTTTCTTCTCCTTCAGGGTCTTTGGGGTGTTCCCAGCATGGCTGGACTGAGTTAATGGGTGGCAAACCCTTCTGGGGGCTGCAGCAATCCAAATCTGAGCACAACTATAGGTACTAACACTCTTAGTTCTCCTCCTGCATTAAAATGGAATAGAAAATATTGTTATTAATACCTTAATTCTCTTCCTGAATTAAAATGGAATTGATTGGGTGCCTGATCCTGGCTTCACAGCAGAAATCCACAACTAAACACTCCTTGGTTCCACCCTGTGGCTTTAATGAAGTCCTTGCCAATTAATGGGGTAAATTAAAGAACCTCAGCAACATCAGAGGAGTGGAAAGTGATTTTTAAGAGAGGAACAAGAAGCACTTTTCTAGCTGGGTTTTGGTTTTTCGTGCCGTGTCTTTCTGGGGCTGGAATTTCCGTGGCATCCTCGGCTCAGGGATGGATTTTCCCTGTGGATAAAGAGGCAGAAAATCAACTGGCACAGGAGGAGAACGAGCAGAGGGCTGTGAGGGGAATTGTTTTTTCCCGTTCATTGATAAAACAAAATGGAAACGGGCTGTTGGTTTTCCCTAATGCGAATAATAACAACTGCAGTGATAGATTTGCCATTGCCAGTATTGATTTCCTTCCCCAACATAAACTATTTTTAAAAACGCCTCTTCAGGGGTTTCTATTTGCTGGCAGGGTTGGGATTTCAGACTGCTCTCCACTGGGCCTGCTCTGGGAGGAGCAGGAGCAGGATCTGCCTGTCCTTAAAAGTGAAAGGAAAAGTGGAAAAAAAGGGAAAGTCAGGGGAAAAAAATAAAAAAGGCAAAGGAGAAGGATGAATTGAAACTCCTCGAGGAGAAAAGCAGGAATATCTGTCCCAGAAGCCCACAGGAACCTGCAGGGAGGGGAGCAGAGCTGCTGGAAACACAAGGACGAGGTAAAATTTTTGGAGCACAGCTCTTCTGCCTTGAAGCACGTGCAGGTGAGGCACAGAGAGCACCGAGTGGAGCTGCTGGAGCCAGTCCAGAGAAACCCTGGAGCTGCTCTGGAGCCAGGCTGGGAGAGCTGGAGGGGCTCAGAGGAGGCTCCAGGGAGAGCTCAGAGCCCCTGCCAGGGCCTGAAGGGGCTCCAGGAGAGGGACTGGGGACAAGGGATGGAGGGACAGG